>BNST01002851.1:0-403857 GCA_019650275.1 Xylocarpus granatum
AAGACTTTGGGAACAAAAAGCGCTCAGAGCATAATTTTCTCCTAATAATTTCATTCTCTTTTGATAATGTCTACAGATCTTTGCTTGATGATGTAAAGGTTTCTGAGCAGCTGCTTGATTTGGTGTTCTATTTGCTAATTGTTCTTGGGTCATTATAGACAGGTTCTTTTTAGTCCCTTCTCTTTTCTCATGTTTCATCTTACGATGCTACTTATCTGTACTGAGACTTGTTTTCTTAATGTAGGAATACCACAATTCAAGCCCCATGGTCCTCATGCATTCCACACTAGTGGCATGTAGTCTATATTTATTAACAGGATGTATATGTTCACAGTGGCAGGATCTTGTTCCAGTATTACTTGCACACCCCAAGGTATAATGTGACCTGGATGATTTGTGTAGGCTAATAGATTAGGGAAACTCAGGGTCAGGCAAATTGCATGCTGTTTGGATTGTTATTGTTCATCTATTGATTAGCCCTATTTTCAAGAGTTCATGGGGTGATGCATGTATGTACTTTGGGTGGTCTTGAACTCTTTGTGACAGGTTGACATATTTATGGATGCTGCATTTGGAGCTGTTCATGTAATAATCATGTTTCTCCAGATCAAGCTGTCAGAAAAACATTTCTGATTTCTCCGTACAATCACCTTCTGACTGATGAACAAGTGGTGAACTATATCTGCCTGCAATGTGAGGCTTCTTTACAGTATCTTCATTCACTGTGCCAACAGAAATTATTTCGGGAGCGCCTACTCAGGAATAAGGTTTTCAAGTTAGAATTCTCGTCATTTAGTTCTTTGAAATGAGGTGACATGTCAAAATGTGTCATTTCATGTTTTTTGCATTTTTGAAAACAATATGAGATATCCAGGTATATAATTTTACTGCACAAACAAGGTAGATAGTAACACAATACAAAAATTTTGATTGGCCAGAAAAATCATGGTAATAATGGTATCAATTATGGAATAATGTGTAAGATTGTCATGATTTGTCGATATACAAATGGAATTCTCCTTGGCCCGGTCTCTTGATTTGGATGATTACCCTGTGCAGTAAATTTTATTTGATATTCTCACAAAGATAAGTCATAACTTTTCACATTCAGTAAAATCTCTGATTGTGTGCTATGTCAGGAACTATGTGGAGAGGGGGGTGTTCTTTATCTCACACAATCCATCTTGAAGTTAAGCATCATGCCACCATTTGTAGAGTCTTCCATGATTGTGGCTTCTGTTTCCCAGGCTGAAAGCTAAAGTCCTATCCATTGTAATTTCATTTATGCAAAATATTCAGTTTGCTTTTTTCATCTACTCTTGTTTTCTAGTCTTCATATCTTACCAGTGTAAACGTCATTTATTGATCCATTCATGGATTTCTTTTTGCAGCTGTTGAACTTGTGTGAAGCGGAGAGTATCTCGTACCTGGACGAGGTTGCCAGCTCTCCAGGAAGCCTAGATTTGGCAAAGTCTGTTGCTTTAGAGGTTGGTTTGCTGATGGCTATGAAAGATTTGTTAGAACTTGATGATACTGTCCTTCTCTCAGACAGTAAAGAGTGTTAGTGCAGCTTGTTAGTTGGCTGATAGGACCTCCCTTTTAATGGTTTTAGCCTAAAAGTCTACTAGAAGAAAGTTCTTTTGATGAATTAGTATTGCCATCCATTTTTTTGAATTTTTCGTCTGGCTCATTTCTCACAAATTTCTGTGGCATTTAACTCATGATCTACGTTCGATTATTCCTTTTCTATTATTTTGAAGAGGAGATAATGATTGGCGGTAATGATAATTTTAGTGTAGAGGTTTTGTTGTTAGTGCCCCTTGCCATCAATATGAGCTCTTCTTTTTTAGGATTTCATCTAGATTATCATTTCCATATATGATGCATTCTTTTACTGTCAGGTTGCTTTTGTGTAATCTGATTTGTCATGATATAGGTGCTTGACTTATTGAAGACTGTGCTTACTAAAGATCCCAAACATCTTAGCTCTTCTTCCGGCAGAACCTACCCAATGGGGCTTTTGCAACTTAATGCTATGCGTCTAGCTGATATATTCTCAGATGATTCCAATTTCCGATCGTATATTACAGTATGCTTTGTAAGCTATCACTTCTAAGTTTGAACTTCTGTCACACCTCCCATTGCTGCAAACTACTACTGGAGTGACTTCCTAAAGATACCTTTTATGATATTTTGAAGACTGTAAAATA
Source organism: Xylocarpus granatum (assembly GCA_019650275.1). Classification (NCBI taxonomy): domain Eukaryota; kingdom Viridiplantae; phylum Streptophyta; class Magnoliopsida; order Sapindales; family Meliaceae; genus Xylocarpus; species Xylocarpus granatum. The sequence goes on from BNST01002851.1 coordinate 2,211, forward strand.
TGTATATATATATATATATATATGCAAAACTGCTGCACACAAATTTTCAAACATTGATATAAGAATGCCATGGTTGAAACCTAAAGTTAAAAGTAGCATTTAATGCTGCTAACTCAGCAATCCTATAAACCATTGGATTATATAGATTTATGATTGAAAATTTGTGTCTAAATTTAAGTCAAGAGGACCCCCACCATATATAAATGTATACATAATCTAGTGTTTTACCAAAGCCAAATTGAGTTTTGGTTTATGTAAAACTATGCTAAGTCTGCTGAATTGACAAGTAATTTTGGTGTGCAATTATGCATGTGCAAATCTATATGTGTTTTAGGGTTTGATGGCAAGATTTGTGACAGTATTTCTATATGTAACTCCAGACTCAAGTTCTGAGCGCAATATTCTCACTATCTCATGGAGATTTTTTGTTCATTTGGTGTTCTTCTGAATTCCCCATAAGAGAAGAAGATGCCACTGTGGAGTATGATCCATTTGCAGCAGCTGGATGGGTTTTGGATACAGTTTCATCTCTGAACATATCAAATACAACAAAAGTAGAATTCTCTTTGACCCAAAATACTATGCCCCAGGCTTCATATGCACATACTAGAACATCACTATTTGTTAAAATAATTGCAAATCTTCATTGTTTTGTTCCCAACATCTGTGAAGGTCAGTTCCTACTCAACATATAGTTAAATTGTCATGGCTGTTTTGTTTTATATCATTACTATAATTTTCTTGATTACTTTAATTGAAGCTTCTTTTTAATCCACAGAGCAGGAAAGAAATCTCTTTCTTAACAATTTTTTGGGGTGCTTGCAATTGGATCCATCTAAAGTGTTACCTGGATTTTCCTTCGCCTCTGGTCCTCAGAAAGCTACCACCATTTGCAGGAACCTGCGTTGGTGTCATTTTCTTATAATTTATTATTATTCATTTTTAAATTGACATAATTATATATGTCCTGCATTCCTTACAAGCGGCTTGTATGTCCAGGTTCATTGTTAAGTCAGGCAGAATCTTTAATTCCTATTTTTTTGAACGAGGAGGATGTAACGCTCTTAAGGTGAGCTGGTCTTCAACCATGCATCTTATTCCCTAGGATTCTTTTTAATGAATTGTGAAGAATATCATGGCAATTTTTGACAGTTATTGCTGTGATTTTTCATGAGAAATTTTAAACGTGGCATAGACAGAATTATCTTATGGGGATAGGCCAGCATCAGCCTTCTAATCTCAATTTAAACAAGAAACCCATTTTTGAATTTGTTTCATTGATGCATATGAATCTTTGTTCCACCTATATCTGAGACATAATAATTCTTTTTCAATCTGACAAGACAATGTTTTGTTCATTGGCTCTAGTCATCTTGTGTCAGTTTTCACTTGTTCTTTTGGTGCCTTGAACCTGAATTAAGCCACTTCTTTTTATTAGTATACTCCTCGGTACTTGTTACACATTGCTGGATTGTTTGGACAATATTTCATCTTGTATTACGGTGGAGCCACATTCCCTTTTATAAATGCAATCATTTCTTATTTTTTCTTATCATCATCACTCATAAACTTTAACTTCTTAAGATGTCATATAATTAACTTTTATTCTTTTTTAATAAATGCCAAATGTTGGGTAACATGAATTATAGATGGACATAAAATTTGTGATGAATTTACAACCATTTTAACTGTACAATGAATGATGTTATCTGCTTCAACAATCATGCTCTGATTTTTAAATGTAATATTCTCCACAATCCCTTCATTATTGTGAGCTAAATTAAGATATCTAAACTGGCCACTTTGGGGTACCATTAAAATTTTTTGCATTAACTGTATTCTGTGTTTAAAGTTACTTGTTAGTCTCAACCCTTAGAATTTTGTAGTTCTAGTTCATAATAATTAGAAAGCAATATTAACATCTGGATCACTGAGTTTTATCTTTCACAAATAATGACATTTTTTGTTCATTTGTACTGTTTGTGAAAAAATAAAAACTCGGATCCAGATTAGAAAGTCATAGAAGGAAGAGTTAAGAATTTTTAGGGGTTCCTATGAGTCAGATTGTGCCTGTGAGTTATTGAATTCTCTGAATTTTGGATTCTGAAAAAAAATCATCAACATTTAATATTGTATCTGATGCGTTTGCTGTAGCAAAAGGGTATAATGGTTTGGACATGGACACAGATTTAGTATTATCAAAGTCTGTAACGAATGGTGCCATTTTATTGGCAATCTTTCCTTAAAACTATGTATAATATCTCATTAAAGTGATAAACAGTCCATTCGCAAAGTCCCATAGTCAAATTCATGACATTGTGCAGTCCCATGGCTAAATTCATTGACATTGTGCACATTCTTGATTGTCTTCTAAAGCTCAAAAAACACAATGAAGTAAAAAAGCATCTGCATAAATGAATTGTTAAAGGATTGTAATTTGGTGTATTCATTCACTTGTCTTGATGTTGGACAAAATGTCATCCCAATAGCTATGTAATTGTATATATGGGTCCGCATATAGTGCAAGTGTATGCTTTGACAAATTTGATATCTTCCATTTGACTTCACTGGCTATGTGGCGCATTTAACCTTTTTTGTGATTTGATTTTCTGTTTCAGATTTTTCTTTAGGCAATTAGAATCATTGATTAATTCTACCAAAATCAATGAAGATCGAGTTCAAGTAAAGCCTTTTTCTAATGTCAGTCTTTTGAAGAATACACACACAGACACACACATGTATACCCATTCTTTTGCTTTGGCAATTTCCTTGATATCTTCATAATAGTTAATTGTGTTATAATTATGCCTTGTGAAGCAGTTGCAGATGCAGGAAAGCAAACATGAGGAATCTGTTTCCTGTGATAAGTTCTCCAAACACGATATCAATGAGCATCATCAGGTTCTCAAAGCCATTCATTTACTCTCTACAATCTGTGTCACTTAGTTGTCTAATATAGTGATGTTGCATTCAAAAAATAATTTGGTCTAATAAATTTATTTGGTATTTAAGCCAATTGCCAAGGTTCAGGATATGAGACACATCAAGAGGCGAAGTGCAACATTGTACCTTAGTGATTTGCATGTTGTTGCATTCACTTTCAAGCGTACTCATCTGTTGTCTCGAGAATATTTAAAGATGATACAAATTGGTCAACTCTCAAGTTTAATGTTTGAGTTAAATTAGTAATTTGATGCAACTTTATTTTACGAACCTAACATAGTATCCTGAACGGTAAAGTTTGATTTGTGGTAGGAGGCTCAAAGTACAAGGGGAGGCCCATCACCCTCACAAAGGAAAGAACCTCCTAATCTTCTAAATAATGCAAATGGTAATGTGAGGGAGGAAATGTCAGAGACTTCAGCTTTCCAGGAGAACAAATTTGATAGCAGAATCAACCTTATTAATCAAGGGGATGATACAATGAGGCAAGATACCATAGAAGATAAAGATAAATATAAAGTGTGTGTCCCTGGAAACTTGAGAAACATTGACAAGGATGTTCAGATTGTTGGAAGTAGTGGTTCAGATACAAGTCCTGCAGGTGGAAAGAATTTTGTTGATCCAATAGACAATGTTGAGTTTCCAAAACCAAACAAGCCTATCAAAGAAAGTGGGGTTGGAAGCGTTCAAGACGAGGAGAAGGTTGAAACTGTTCAGAGTGAAGAAAAACAGCAGAGAAAACGGAAGCGAACCATAATGAATGATAAACAAATGTCACTTATTGAGAGAGCCCTCTTGGATGAACCAGATATGCAGCGAAATACATCTTCAATAAGATTATGGGCTACTAGATTAAGTCACCATGTGCGTAATATATACTTTATGAAAACTGTAACTTTTATATCTATTTACAAACACTGGACACATCTTCTTCCTTAAGGATCCTTCTTTGTGTTTTTCAGGGTTCCGAGGTAACATCTTCCCAGCTAAAAAACTGGTATGGTGTCTTCTTTCCATTTCAATGCAAACTGAAATGTTGCTCTTTTATATGAGATTGCGTTAGAAAATGAGTTAAAATTAGTAAAAATGAATTAAGATAGTGATCTTGCACATGAAAATATGTCTTGGCATTCTTTTGCTCCAACTATTCACATCAAGATATAGTTGCAGAATGTACAAGTTGCTTACCAGGTTATATTGGTATCGTGCTCAGGAAATTGTATTTATCTGAGTACTTCGTATTTTTTATTGGTTCCTATTGTCTTGAAATTGGTGTCATGCATCATCAACAGGATCAATAATCGGAAAGCTAGGCTAGCCCGTGCTAGTAAAGATGCTTGTGCACCTTCAGAGGCTGACAGTTCGTATCCCGGAAAGCAAAGTGGGCCAGTACTAAGGCAATCGCATAACTCGCCAGGCAGTCCTGGAGAAGACCATATTCCATCGAATGCCAAAGGTTCTGGAAGCTCGTCAAGAACTGGTGCTGGTGATAAGCCTGAGGCTTTAGCCGAATTTGTTCGGCCAAAACCAGGTCAATTTGTTGTGCTTGTAGATGCACTGGGAGGAGATATAGGTACGGGAAAAGTACATCAGGCATATGGTAAATGGAATGGAAAGAGCTTGGAGGAATCAGGAACGTGCGTTGTGGATGTAGTTGGGCTAAAGGCTGAGAGATGGACAGGGCTTCCATACCCAACTGACGCTACAGGTTCCTCATTCAGTGAGGCTGAAGCAAAGCTTGGGGTGATGAGAGTTATATGGGATTCAAACAAGATGCATGTTTTGCAGACCAGATGAACGCAGGTGATGCCAGAAGTAGCTCTACAGACGTTTTGGTTACCCACAAGCTGTAAAAAGTGTAGCCAGTATAGGTCAAGAACTAGCTTTAAGACGTGAATCAATAGGAGGTCAGTTTCTTTCTTACTCCTCTATGATAATTGATGCTTAAAATAAATATCCTAAAATGTGAGCTCGTCTAATACCTTCACTACAGCAAGATAACAGTGCTTGCTTCAACCTACAACACAAGGTAACTCAGGGTTGTTGTTAACCCATGGCCCCTGGACAATTTAATTAATTTTTTGGTGTTGTTAGTAGTTCATACAATCCACAAATACTGTTCTCATGGTGTTACAGCCCCAAGTTGATATTTGCAGACTGCATGTTCTGGGCACCAAATCTGTTTTTTGAATTGACTAATTGCGTATAATTGTTCATTTACCTACTGACACATGCCGTATTGGAGCACTTAAATCAATTAAAGCAGCGTTTGTAGAATTGAATGTTCTTATAAAAATAACCTAAAAATTAGTGTTCTGCACGAAGTAATTAGTTATAGAGCAACATTTGCCGGAACAGATTGATTTTGTATCAATTTAAATATTGGCCAATCCAGTTCCACACAAAAGCATGCCTCTCTGTCTCTTTAACTCTCATGTTCTTTTGAAAATTCCGCTATGACCAAAGGTTCGCTCTCTCTTGGAAGAACCAATAAATGGGATGCTTAGAATAGATGTTCCTTGGATGTTTGTAGAAATGATTGAATGAAAAATAAAAGTTGTGGTGGTTTGGTTCCGGGAAGCTATTGACTCAAACGAAGATGGGCAAGATGGTCGCTGTTAAAGACGGATCACCAGTCGCTCAAAACAACATAAACAAGCAGTTCAAAGTTTTGGACGAAATGAGAACAACAATGGAAGGACAGAACAGGACCCATTTGGCACTTGTGGCTGACGAAACAGCAGCAGTTCACTTCCAGTTCTGGCACGAGTGGGGTGATGGTTTTATGCCTAATGGCGTACTGTCATACAACAAAAACAATCTTGTGCTGAGAGCAGGTAAGCGAGGTAAAGTAGAAAAAAGTCGGCGCGTCTACGATGGCGTTTGTGGGGACACCAAATATGAGCTCCTGATCACGATAATTCCAAGAGAGATGTGCAAGAAACTGTTATTTCTACACATTCGCGAAATTTTCCTGCCGTACCCTGATGTCATGGGTCATCAATTGTTTTGTCCACCAGGTGAAGTAGGAACTCTGCATTTGGCTGTCAAGCCATCAAGACCTAAAAATAAATGGCTCTTTCATTGTTGGCTTGGCGATTGTTCAACTCTGGCACTTCTTAAGACGCACGCTCGCATACCAGAAGGAGAAGAAGTAGAGAAAGAACTGGAAATTTACAATCATAAAACATGCCAAAACGACATTAAGAGAAATTTACAATCATAAAAAACATGCCAAAACGACATTAAGTAATCAATTTATAAAGAACTCGTGAGAATTTATAGGCATTTATGTTATAATACAACGGTTGAAAAATCAACCTCCCTTGCAGCAGAAAAAACTCTAGCCTTCAGACTAAATTATACATAAATTAATTACATTCCATGGTCTAAAGCTAACACTTTTGAAACTCTAAATCAATGATTACCCCAGACAAGTTGCTGTCTCCTGCCAAATATATCTTAAAGAATACAACACGAGCACAATGTGGCTCATATTCCGCCAGACTTTTTGAGTTTTAGCAGACTGATGATCCGGCTGGCGAAATAATAATGTAAGTCCTACAACAAGATGCTAACTTACAAAAATCAGTCAGACCACATCATATATATGCAAGCGAGTTCCGATCAAGGTTGGGCTGTGGGCGACCGCGAGTTGGAGTAGGTGGTCTTTGAATGTTGAGCTCCTGTAGAGAAGTAAAAACATATCCATGAATAGTCCAAGTGGAGTGAAATTAATCCAACACATATAATCAAAGCATGTACATTTTACCTGCATCCATGTGTCATCTATAACACGTTCTGGAGAAGACTCAGGTGACTGAAGCGGAGGTGGCAAGGGATGAATCAATTTTGGAACCACAACCAATCCCCTGCCAACCACCAATATAGCTCCAGCATTGTTTGCCGTCCCTGGATGTATAGACCGAGTTAGGCTGCAAAAGCTAGTACAAGCAGAAGGAGAAACCCAGGTGACTTTCTTACCACAATAGTTGGTCGCAGAAAAGAGAGTAATTAATTGCCCCTGAGCAAACCGCTCAAATCCATCCATTACGCATTCATGGGCCCTAATGATGAGCTGTAATTTGTTTTTCTTACAGAAATCTGTGACTCTGTCAGGCTGTAAGTAGCAATATTAAAGCATGGTAAGGTCAGCAGTTCAATGAATAAGCAGATTAGAACAAGGAAATGATAATTGAGATGTCATGAAATTAAGGCTCATGGATTAAAGATGTAACAGAACATTGACCAAATAATTGAAATTTTCAAATATTTTTAACCCTTTTTTCAGATAAGAAACTAAGGATTTTACTAAAATGAGAAAAGTATTACAAGGTATCAAAACCAATTAAACACATGCACAGAAATGTCCAAAAAGTACCTGCAATGGCAAATGAAAACTAAACTTCAGATGTAAGGACCACAAGAAAGAATCAAGTTTGATGTTAGTCAGTTCACGCAATAGTTCATTTAGTATGCTCAATTTAAAAAAAAACAGTTGAAGGAATATAACGAATTGAATTCTTTTTAAGTCTTTTCTTGCATATGCAAGATTTGGCATGTGTAAGAATTCATGCTACATTATCCATGCTTCATACTAATTATAGCTTCGAGTAATAGCTGCAAAATTTTTTACATCGTAGAAATTTCAAGGAAGAAATTGGTTTTTATCTCCTTTAATAGCAATAGGTGTGCATATATATGTGTGTAAAGCAAATAACTGATAATCCAATCAACATGAATCTGTGGATAACCTATCCTTACCCCAAAAGTGACCAGACCGGGCCCTCTTGCGTTTGGTCTCAAGCCTTCTATGCTATCATTTTCTGTAGGATCAGACCTATATAAACAAAGCATAGATTTTAACAACAAAAAATAATAATAGTAATATAAATAATGCAGACAATGATTGACCTCAAATTGGTAGATGAATTGACAACATACCATAGAAGGTCCATCAGTATTATAGATCCAGTGTCCATTGTTATGGGCCTTTCGAGCTTCTCTATCTGCTCCACTGAATGTATTGATCTCCCAATGCCACCATGCATACAGATTATTTTCTTTTCAATAAGCGCAGCAAGTGGAAGATAGTTAAACAGTTGGTTGAACCGTGTCCAAGTCCATATTCCATCATTCTCCCCCTGTAAATGCATATTTCATTAGTATATTCTGACTTTCACAGGACAAAGAGGTGAAGTTGAAATAAGCATATCCAGACCATTCTCTCAATGCATTCAAGTCGAAATCCAAATAGTGCATTTATGTCAGCAGCCTCATGGTTTCCACGTATCAAGTGAACATTCTCAGGGTACTCAATCTACAAAAAAGACAAGATAGACAAATGAGAAATGGATTGGAGTTGTCCTTTCTATCAAACATGGCTGGATCAAAGCTTGCCTTAAGAGCAAGCAGCAAAGTTATGGTTTCCAAGCTGTGCTGCCCTCGATCAACATAATCTCCCAAAAACAAATAGTCGATATAGCTGAAATATAACACAAACCAGCTGGTGAGACAATCTGAAACAGATTCTTTTAAGAGGTCAAATGTCAAACTTACGTAATGTCTCCTGCAGTGGAAGGAAATCCATATTCATCAAACAGCCGCATTAAGTCACCAAACTGTCCATGAAGATCACCAAAGACTTTAACAGGAGCTTTCAATTGAAGAACTGTGGGCTCCTGCGTAAAAATCTGCTCGGCTGCATAACAGAGCTCACCCACTTCATATGAATCCAAGAAGAACCTCCTATTTGCAGGAGCTCTCCAGTTTTGAGGCCTAAGCAATGTAGAAATAATCTGCAAGAACAAAAAATATTAAATTACTCAGGATAACTATCAGAACAAAACACCGTTAGTTTTGGCAAAACTTGCCTTTTTATGTAAACCCTGTGGAGACTTTTGCCTGGTGAACTTTTTGATAGGATATGACAGGTCATTCGATGGGATCATTCTTCTGCTCTCATTTTCAAAATGATCCAAAGATAACTGCCGTACCATCCCACCCAGGTTCCCTACAGCCTCTTTAGCAACCACAACCTGTTACAATAAAACTGTATAATACTGCAGTCTGGCAGTTCATAAAACTAACAGGACATAAGATGATGAAGCTAAGGGCATACAGCTCTAGGATGAAGACGAACATCGGCTTCAGTGTCACTACCATCTGAAATTGTTTCCGCAGCTTGTGAGTTATCATCGGATACAGACGTTTCTTCAGCAGGAACAGCAGAAGCTGCCTGTGCAGCTTGCCAGACTGCACTAGCTGCTTCTGCTTCAGCAGCAGAAGCCTCCCTTAGTTTCTCCATAGAATTTGTGTCCATGCTGGTAAAGATAAATACACATTACTGATTTATGGCAAGTAACTAAGTCAAAATATCTGTTAACAGAATGAAAATAAAACCTCAGGCCTCCAGAAGAAGGAATATCTGGTCCATCTGAAGTTGGTGTAGTTGCATGAGAACTTAAATTAGATTGATTAATTTTTGAACTAGCAACGCTTGGAGCTCTCTCAGATGTTAACATAGGAGAATTTATGTCAGACTGAAATGGAGAATTTTCTGCAACCAAAAAGTCATCCAGCAGAATATCTGCACAAAATGCAGATATTATGTTAGGAAACAAGATAAAGAAAAATATTAACAAAATGACATTAAATGATGAAATGGCAATACCAAGTTACAGCAACAGAACATGAAATAGAATCTGTTTCTTGTTCAAATCCCTCCAAACCATTAAATTGTGAATGGTCGTAGCTGGATACATGGTCACATTTATGCTTTCTACTTACATGATGCAAATAGAGAAATTAACGATTCACTTCTCCATTTTAAAGGAAAAAAGCTCCCATTGTCGAAAGAAAGAGATACAGCTACACCCCATGGATCTAAACTTAATTACATATATATAAGTTTTAACACACCCTCAAAGAGAGCTGAAGACACAGTTCACTGCAGTCAAAGTTCCATTGCTGCAGAGAAAAGATTGTAATGTGAAATTATCTAATAAGAGGAATAACTTTAACTGGAAGTTGGAGCATAAAGTCTATCAATACTTAGGTGGAAACCTACCACTTGAAAAATCAATTATTTATTCCAGTCGCAGCTGCTCCTTCTATGCAAAATCTAAACTCAGTACAAACGTCCATACAAATTGAGGAAATGCTTTATATTATGTATTGCAGGCTTATTATTTACAACTCAAATTTTGCAATCTTTACCTCCTCTCAGACCACCATAAATATATATGCGAACGCCGATAGATGCAGATGCATGACGACACCGACGCATAAGTTCTAAAGTAGAATCATGTTCGGCATGACTCTTGCTGGTGCGTGAGGAAGTCACAATTCCATTTTTGTCCAACCAAATTCCAGCAGCAGTGTCCAACACTGTTAAAATAGAGACAAAATTGATAAGAAAACAAAGAAGTTAAGCATAGAATAAAAAAACATGTCGCAATTACATTCGGTAATGACAGACAAGAACAGAAGACTACCGGCAACAGCAGATTCGCCGTCTATTGCACGTCCTCCTCTTAAAGCACCTCCCGTAACATGCAATCGTGCACCAACAAAAACCTATAGCAAGCAATATCAGTTTCAAAAAGAAAAAAAGTATGAAAGGAAATATCTAACTCATTATGGGGTCATAAATATTCTAACTGACACTGCCATCCTCCCAATCTCACTGACTGTTTTGAAAGAGCAACACACTACCATGAGAAATTTGACACTAATATTTTTAACCAACAATTGCGTAACCATGGCTTCCAGGATTATATCCCTGACTTACTGCAGCATGTTCATATCTTGGTGAAGGAGCCACACCGGGTGCTAGAGTCCACTCCCATTGACCATTCCTATGCATCAGCAGGCCATAAGCATCTGCCAGTGGCTGTGGAAGAATATATACAATCAATGAACTCAAAAGAAAGCATATTAGTTTGAAACTTGAAATGAAATTATAGTCCACAATAACAAAATTGCCTATCCATATGAGAATTCTGACTCTTGTACATCTGTATTGCACACAACAGCCATACAACATAATTCTTTGCACACAATAGCCATCCAATACTATTTCATTTGATTGGGTTAACTACCTACATCTTTTATGAGCACATATGTGTTATTTTGGTCTTTGAATCAGGCATGCAGGATTATAATAAAATTTGAGCCATAACCCAGTACAATTATTTCTCCATGAAAAAAAAATCCAGCATACCGCACCAGAGGAGTCCCTTCCACCACAAAGTAAGAACATGCCATCTGAGCGAGCACTGGCTGTAGCATACCTGCGATGCAGTGTTGTAAAATCTAAAATAAAAATTGTTGAAATAATTTAAGACCTATAGAGCTGAAAAATCTTTTGAACTAGACACTCACATTCTAGCAGAAGGCCTATCACCTTCTGGATTCAGCCTCTGCCATACGTATGGTTTCTGGGCAGTATCAAAAGCCCAAGCATCTGACAGAACTCTTTTACCTATAAACAACGCATGCACACTATCAGGAAAACAAATTGATATACATTTCTCTGGCTAGATTACATCAATTACTTTTTGCATTATGGCTGATATGAAGGTATAAAGATCAACCACATTAACTTCAAAAGACAAAAAAGATATTGCTGCCTCCATTTTAACTATACACAGTAAATTCTAAAAGTCTACAAAGTCAGAAAGCTTCCCTTAACACTAACAAGTTTAAGCTACAATGAAATCCGGTACACCATACTTATTAACCTTTGAATGGTAGTGATCTTGAGTACTAAAGAAAACAAAAAAGATAAACTTCTCAAGAACAATGATATTTCACGAGATTTTCCCCTAACATATTATTACATAACAGTCTCAAGCAATACAAAATGATTAGCAGGAAACACAGGAAAGGAACATAAAAGTTAAGAGCAAAACGTCTCACCATCATTGCCACTGACAGTGACAAGGTATCTTTGGCCAACCAAATCCATTACATGACCGTAACGAGGCCCTGGACCCTGTCCTTGTACCACCACTCTGGACTCACATTAACCCACAAAAATTAAAAATCGCCAATCAGATCACCATTCAACGACCCCAAAAACATACATTTAAAATGAAGTAAGATTAATTACCAGAAACTCACCTGTGCCACTTGAATTTGTCATTGGTCAAATCAAGCACAAAAAGATCATCAGTTGAATGGCCGGCAGGACCTATGCCACCCTAGCAATACACCAATGATCCATAAAAATCTCAAAGCATCAATATAGAATGTTTTATAAATCATAAACGAATTTTTCATTAATTACCTGAAAAACCACCATGGTACCAACAGCAGCTGCCGCGTGTGCAGCCCTGGGAGACGGTGGCTCACCAGCAGGTCGTAGTCTGCAAAAGAGCTGAAATTTAAATCAAAATGCCGTTGAATACCCAAAACCGAAAAGAAGAACAGATAATCTCACACGTACCTAGTCCATTTTCTGGTGAGAACGTCATAGGAATGAATCGAGTTCGTCACTCCAGCCAACCCTACAACAAAATTAGCAAACTTCTCAGCACAAATATATAAGATTGCACGTAGGTGGATGTGAATTTCTCACAGAGATAACGAAACAAGAATGAAGGAATGTAACTGATGCCGGGAGCAGAGGAGGAAGCGCCGCCCTCAATAGCGGTGGCACCGCCGAAAAGGATAAGACGAGGACCGGTAGTCTTGGTGGCAGCAACAGCAGTAAGAGTATGAGCGCATCTCGGACCAGGAGCATCCTCATCGGTGTCCCAATACGTCTCCAGAGTCCGGTAGGTCGGAGCCGGATGGAGCCATGGCTTCGAGTTCATCGAGCCACTAGATCAAAAAAATCGCTAATTCAATACTCAAAACTCAGTAACGATAAACGATCTTTGAAATTAAACCCTAGAAAGATCAGAATCCCGATTAGCAGCAGTCTTCTTGGTGGAAGTGGAGGTGGAGGTGGCGGGTCCGGGCAAACGCTGCGGACACTTTTTCATTTTCTCTCTAATTCTTTTAATCTTTTTTATTTAATTTAAATTAAACTATTAGAAATGAGCGTTTGCGGTGATGATTCGATTATTGATATTTGGAGAGAGAGATAAGAGGGGGAAGATAAGGAAAACGGAGTAGCGTAAAGAGTCAAACCGTTTACGTGTCAATGCATCTCGAAATGCAATGGCAGTCAATGGCTGGATTAATATGTTTGGTGCAGTAAATGTTAAACTGTAGTGTTACTGTATTTCCATATCTGCCAATCCCAGATTTAAGCTTTTGATGATGAAATTGGAACTGGGTGCGCTGCAACTGGAACTACTTTTAGGCATCTCTTAAATAAATCTAGCCAATGGGAATCTGTTCCAAAGAGGGTAACAGATCCAAGGGGAGCTGCTAAGAGTTACTCGTAGAGGCAACAGTTAGATTACGAGCCCAGTGGATTTTCTTCTTGTTTGAAGGGCAATGACGGATAACAAAAATGAGCTCTTCACAGGTTGATTTTGTAATGACAAGTCTTTGAGAAACTTGACCAAATATATGAATGAGTTCAAATCAAACATCCGGGTAACGCGTTCATACCTCGGTTGGCAAAAGTCGACGCCCACTGGTTTCAAATTGGAATTCCATAATCCGAAGACAGCGCAGATTGGTTGTGAGTTGATTTGCCTGAGCCTGGCCACTACAGCTGTAAGACTACTTCATCCATCGACCTATAACAATGAATTATTGAACAGACCCAGTGCCATTTAGCCCTTACCGTCAACGCCCTGGATTGTGGAATAACTTCAGCCCGAGAAATTTGAAGAATTGAAATCTCTCTTGGAGAAACTTGCAAAAATGTTACTGTCTTTCGAACAGAATTCTATGTTGCACATATAATGCTCTTATTCCCCCTAAGCCGGTGCATGCTTCTGCTGCAGAATTTCTGCGTAATGTTCTGATGCGTGCTTTAACCTTGCATGCATTTATAACCTACCTTCTTGAGCTGGCATGAATAATCGACCTTTTTTTTTATCAATTTCGGCTACAAAATAAAACCAAGGCCCGAATGCTTACGCATAAAATTCCCCAAACAATAAAAATCCAACATCGACCAACCATATTTAAACATTTTCTATACGACAAACGAATCCATCAAAGCAATGTAATCAGAGCAAATCCTCCTAGACAAACTAACCTCAGCAACAAGGTTATTTAAGAACCACGGAAATATGTAGCGGAGCATCGCTTACTTCCCCGCGTCAGGGAACGAGCGATATGCCAACGGGAAACGGTAGCCCAGCCTTCTGCGACCCGGACATGGATTTTGTCCACTTGGGCCTGTCTTTGGATTGGCAAAATGTACTGTTTCTTTCTCTCATGCTTTCTGGCGAAATTCGAGGAGGAAGGAAAGCCCCGAAATAACTTAACAGTAGTTATCATATCCTCCCTAACAATTCATTCTAAGTGAATTAGATGTAAAAATTACAGAAATCGGCAAAATTTGTTCGTACCCACGCAAGAGGGCAACCATCCAGATTTTGATATTCTTCTACCTTAAATATCATAAGCAGCACAATACACGGCAAATAGATTAAGCCAACGACTTAAAATATGAGATGAATCAATAGATAAACCTGCAACTTTACTCATTAACCCAAAAAGGAATTTACAAGTTATAGTGAAAACCGAACTTGCACTACATGCTTATCAATATAAATCGAATAATCCGATGCAGTATCAGTAAAATCCCTAAAACTCTTGAGACAAAGATCCAATCTCGCCCTTCTTTGTCGCAGTTTTCTTCGGCAACAGATTCTGATGAATGTTTGGCATGACACCTCCATTTGCAATAGTCACAGAACCCAACAATTTACTCAACTCCTCGTCGTTCCTCACAGCCAATTGAATATGCCTTGGGATGATTCTGTTCTTCTTGTTGTCCCTCGCAGCATTTCCAGCCAACTCCAAAACCTAACAAATTCAAACCCCACGGAAACGACCCACATCAATCATTGAACTCCACTTATAAGAACATTCAGAGAAAATAAGTTAGTTAAAAGAATATGAACAAACCTCTGCAGCGAGGTACTCAAGAACAGCAGAGAGATAGACTGGAGACCCAGATCCTACACGCTCGGCGTATCGGCCTTTCTTAAGAAAGCGGGCAACTCGGCCAACCGGGAACTGGAGACCGGCCTTTGAGGACCTCGACACCGATTTGGTGTTCCCACTCTTGCCACGGCCGCCCTTGGTTGCAGAAGCTGCTGAACTCATGGTTGTACAAGAAAATTGAAGTCACGACAGGATTGAAATCAAGAGTATTCGCTTGGAGAATTTGAATCGCTTGGGGAAGTAGGATGGTTTGTTGGTTTATATAGAACAAGGGAATGCAATTTGATTGGCCGCCCGGGGTTCTCAAGGATCGATGACATGGTTGGAGTTTTGCGATGGACCCATAGAGTGATTTTTAATTAATTGTTTCCGCTACGGCGGGGATCACCAGCGTGGCAGGGGCGGGATCTTAAATTTTCAAGTGAAAACATTTGGGCGGGACTATATAAGAAACTGCTTATGACGTCTACCGTACGCCGTCGTTTAACGATTCAATAATCAACCAGTCAAAGAGTACTGCTTCCCAATATCTAATTCTTAAAAGGATCCATTAATTTATTAATATCCACGTCATTATATGTTGAATTTTATATTATTATTTTATTAATAATAATTTAAATACTATAAATGTTACTATACGAGTACGAGACTACTTATTGTACGTATATTCGTAAATATTTTGAATTTTATATTACAAGATGTATGGTAAAAAGAGAGTATATTGCATTAATGTAATCTCACTTCATTTCTTACAAGCTGTTAATATTTATTGTTCCTCAAATTACCGTATGCTCTCTTCAAATTGTACAGTACTGCCATTATAATCACCGAAACTATATACAAATTGCATAATTTCGACAGCACAGAGGCTCCATCTCCGATTCAGGCTTGTTCTTTCTGCTGACGCAAAGGCTGACCAATCAAAGAAGGATGATTCTGAAAAGAATCCAAATTTAAAGGAACCAAATGTTTGAGGCTCTTCACATTGGCTAGAGCCCCCCGCGCAATCAACAACAGCGCAATCTGCACATGCCCCGCCATAACAGCGCAATGCAGCGGTGTGTATCCAGCATCCTCGACAGCATCAACCCGAGCGCCGTGATTTAGCAGAATGTTCACGCTCTCAATTTTGCCCTTGAACGCTGCTATGTGCAGTGCCGTCCATCCATTCTGATCTCTTCCGTTAACGCTGGCGCCTCCCGCTAGGCAACTCTTCGTTGCGTGAACGTCCCCCAATCTTGCCGCGCGGTGCAACGCGTCTCCTAGATGCAGCAAATCGTACAAATGCGTGTGACCGTTTTCTGCTGCGACAGCAAAAGCAGTCCTGCCGTCTTTGTCCACGGTATGTTTAACGAAATTTGAACAATTTAACAAACATTTGACGGCTTCTAAATGGCCATTTTCAGCAGCTAAGTGAAGCGGACTTGATCCGTTCTTATCAAACACGTCAGTGTTAGCTCCTGCGACCGTCGCGCAAAACCGGATCACTTGTTCGTGTCCTTTACTCGCCGCAACGTGAATTGGTGTTCTGCCCTTTAAGTCAACCGAATTCACATCGATGATATCTGCAAAAGCTGAAATCAAAGCCTCCAACAACTCCACTCTATTCGTCGCCGCCGCCGCATAGTGCAGCACGTGATCGATTGCAGTGTCGATTCGACTGCCGGAAGCAATCAAGACCTTAACCACATCGATTTTTCCACTCTTAACAGCTAAAGAAATCAAAGACCGTCCATCAGAATCCTTATAATTCACATCCGCACCACTATCAATCAAGCTCGTGACCAAGATTTCACTTCCGGATGCGACAGCGTTTTTGAGTAAAGCAGAGAGCTGAGACGCAGAGCAACCAGAAACAGCTTTGTTGAAAAAGTAACCGAGTTCTGGTATTTGGGTATGTTGAGAAATGAGGAACTCAATCACGTGGGCACCCACAAAGGAGATGGGAATCGTGGAGTCTCTAAATACGTGGCGCCCGGGTTTTGCGAACAGACGGCAGAGATCGTCCTGATGGGCTTTGCCGGTAGGAAGCATGGAGGATTTGACGGTGATGACGTCCGGGGGAATGGAGAGAAGGGGATGATCAGATGGCTCAGAGAGGATCACAGTGTATGATGAAGAAGACAGCGGTGGAATTATGGAGAAAATTTGATTGAAGGAGAAGACAGAGGGGTTTGTTGTGTTTAAAGAGACCGCAACAGCCATGGTGTGCATCAAATTGGTTATTCGAAACGTTGTGGAGCACTTTTGGCCTCTCTTGAAGGCTATCTCGACTTCTTTCACATCTGCTTTCACCAATCTATCCATAGTAGCAATCCCTTTTCTCTGGAATTTGTGTTGCGTCGACAAAAGAATGAAATTGAAGAAGATGAAGATGGTGAGACGGTTTTCCTTCTTTTCTAATTCGTTTAATTTGTTTGTTCTTGGCATCAGATCATGTTATTGTTAAGTAGATTCAATTAATGGTTTATTTTATTGTTAAACGTTGGTTAAGGTTTGACCCAGAAAGGATGGTGGGGACTTTGACAATGAAAGGATGTAGAAGAAGTCATGGTTGAGCAGTTTGAACCAGGAATGATAACTTTCAAGAAGGAAGACGGAGAGGTACCTTTTATTGCGTATTTGATGGAATGAACGACCAACTACCTCAATTTCATGGTGGGGGCCATTTTGAACAGATTTTTGGATCTGAGACCATTTTGCTTAAGCATCTACGGTTGGACCATTATGATGATTACGGGTCCATCCTGCATATGCCTGCGGGTCGCAGTAGAATATATACATATGTATGCGCGTTAAGATGAAAGTTAATATGATTATCCTTGTACTGCAAATCATACCTTCACATTTTTATTGGGGTTGAAAGTTTGTGCACTTTTGTAAGAATTGTTGGTGATACATAATTCCATATAACATGTGCCATGTCTAAGAATGTGCTCTCCCAACCAGCTTAACAACCACAACAATTTGCAGCATTTTTAAATGTTACAGGAAAGCACTATTAAGTTACTGTTATTATAACCTGTTTCTTTTGCTGAATGGCTTAATTGATAATCATTTGATTTCTTCTTCATTTCTTTCTATTAGTAGAGTATGCATTCTGAGTAATGGATAGAATTCAGTAGACACTTTCAATCTGGAGTTGATAGAATTACATATTGCATAGATCGGCGGAGATATCTTAGATGCTTTAATTGAAAACCAAGTAGCTCTCGCGATGTGATTTGTCGAGCATGGTCGGTTTTGCTACTCGTTTATGAAAGCAACAGAGACGTGAGAAAGATGGGATTACAACTAATGCTTCTCGTTTTTAGCTGATACATGTAATTTATACATCAATAATTTTAGCCTTTTGGTGTGGCTGAACCGAGATTTTAGACTCCTTCGGAGATCTTTTGGAGAGCAGCTATTGTCTAGATTGATGAAAGTGGCAACATAAATATATATATAAAACCCTTGTAGCCTTCTGGAAGCTACCTGTTCTTGGGATGCTTTCCAGTATGGACATCCCTTCTTGTGCAGGCACTCGTACTAGGCTGATGGCACCTCGAGTCAACTGATACATAATGTTTTGAGTTGTATTTTTTTGCCAACTGATTTTCTCACCAAGATTCTGTCCTGAAACTGTGAAAACTACATTGAATAGGTGCTAAACACTTGAACAATATTTTCTCGCAGATATTTCCTAGTACTGTTGAGGAAGCAGCTGGATGTTCGGTGCATCTAGTACATTGGTTCGATGCCTGGGCCGGGCAGCTCCTATCATTCAAATTTGATAGGGAATGGATGTCTTCAGGGTTCAGCAGAGACCAGAGGATACATCACTGTTGAGACCCTGTAGAACAATGATCTTAAGCTTTTCTTTGTTTGGGGAGGCTTGTTTTGACGGAAAATTGGCCCTACCTGCGTGTTGGACGGCCCATTCTCAGAAACAAATTTAAATTGGACCCGGAGGTGTTGTAACAGATTAACGGTACCCATTCCGAAAGAAGCCCGCCCAATGCCGAATCTCGTGAAAAATTACCCTATGGGTGTGGATACTGAAATCAAGATGGGTGTGATCTATGGATGTTTGGAGTCCAGTCTCTGTTCGGACATCTGATCAGCGGTACAGCCAGAATTGCTCTCAGCTGAGGAAACCATAAGCCGCTAAACTCTCTCTGTGTAAGTTTTCTCCTATCGTCTCATTTCATTTCAGACGTCATGCCTATCATCACCGTTGCTCTCAATCATCATTTTCATTACATCACTGCATATTGCTTTTGGATTGTCGAAGTTATGCTATGCATTGCTGGTATTTAAATTTAATTAAAAACTTGGACAACATGCATCTCTGACTCAGCGCATTATCCCTTGACACTAGGCAATTCATTCTGTTTTAATATTACAAGTAAACTATCTTGGGATAACAGCTTCTAACGAATAGAACTTGCCCATTGGCCGTATACATAAGAAATTAAGAATTGAGATGGAAGTAAGGATGATGCAGTTTTGTCTTTGCTTTTGGATTTCAAAAGTGCTTATCCCCAGGTGCTTAGATAAAGTCAAATAGAGAAGAATCTATCGCTTTTCATGCCCATGCTAGGGTTCCTTGTATTGAGACTATATATTATACTGTTTTTGTAACCACCACATGCCTCATTTCATGACAAATAGTTGTTCTTGGATTAAGTAGGTCACACCCCATTTGTTGCATTTGAATACATGGTTATAACTACTCTTTTTTAGTTTTTCCAACGAAAAGCTTGTGGTTTATTGCAACCTTGACTTACAATTGGAGGCATAGCATACTTACTTTAATTAAAAATCATACCTTAATTATCGTCATTTAACATGTCTTGTATACTTAATCATACCGTAATTAATTATATCGTAATTTTTTTAAAAAATAAAATAATTTAATATAACTTATGAATTAAGTTTTATAAAAAATACTTAATTTTTTTTTAATGTTATTATATATATAAAGCGATTTATTAAGATTGGTTAGTAGAATTAATAATAAGTAACAACACACAATTATTCTGTACCAAAAATGAGGCCACAAGTATGAAGTTCTAACAAGCCAAGCATTGCTTTCTTGTCATCCCAATTCAGGCATCATTGATAATTACATCAAAATTGACCACAGGGAAATGATTCTCACATGAATTTGGCCTAATATATTCTCCAAACACATTTTCACGCTCATCAATGAAGGGACAAGAACAATGTTAGTTCCCAACTACAGACAAATATACATAGACTTGACCAATTCAACGCTTGACCTAGCCTGTGCACAACACGTTAAACAAAATAAAAGCACACCAACTGTTTGACAAAAGGACAATGAAAGCACAATCCATGCGTATTGTGCGTGACAAAATCATGGCATCTTAGAAAACAATAATAATAATAATAATAGGGCTACAGTATAATTAGCTACAATGTATTAAATTTATATATATTTTTTTAATTACACTTGTCAAATTTCCTGCTACAATTTTTAATCTATATCCTGACACTTTATTGACAATATAATATAGCAAGTCATGTGGGACGGATGGTGGATACAGAGGACGCGTGGCGTCAACTGCGAAAGTGTTGATAGACTTTGGTGGGTGGAGCTTTGTTCGGGTTAAGAGAGAACATGATTATCGGAGGAGATAAAAAGACCTGCACATTCAGTGTATGCAACATTATATTACAAAGTCATACATGTAATTGCCTTTTGTTTTGCGTTGATACCCAACAAAAGAAAATGCGAAGTAGTGGAGGGAGGCAAAGGTGGGATGGCCAAAAAGACAACATGCCGTGTAAAGTTTATTGGGCAAGAGGTATTTTCGAAATCATTGAAGTGGGGTGTGTAGAAATCTTTGTCAATATTAGTGGGCGTTGTTGAACTTAACTTAGCGTAGCATGTTGTTATGTGTTTTATTTATTTGTAATCAATATGTGTTATGGACAATTAGCAGTGCATGCACTAACAAACAAAAACGTGTGAATGACACGATGGCTAGAATTAAAAGCACAAGTCACAAAGTTAGTTACATGAACCAAAGGATTGTCATTGTTGTTGCTAGTCACGACAAGCATACGTAACGTATGGGGACATTGTATCTACAACACGACAAGATAGTTTAAAGAGGAAAACAAGGAGTTGTGCCTGTGGCTGTGGTTATGGTTGTTAATAACTCAAATGCAAAGATAGGAATAAGATTATAATTAAATTAAAGATAAATAATTAGCCCATTGCTTTTTGCATCAAAATGAACACTCAAATACCAAGGGGTTTGGATTGATTGACCCAACCGCCACTAACGTCCAAAAGCTGTTCCTAGTTGTTGACCTAACCCACTACAAGACAACACACTTCTCCTCCACCACCCAACCCCACCTTGTGGCCCGCACGATAAAATTAAATTACCAAGAGAAGAGAGAAAAAGACAAACGAGAAGAGGGAAGGCAGAGAAAAAGAGGAAGTGCGGCAAAGCAACACGGCAATGCAATGCAATGCAATGCAATGCGTTTTGTTTGATATGGGATGTGTGCGCCACATGCCTGTGCTTAGCATTCCCACCCATGCACGTTCCCGTTTTTACAATGCCCTTTGTCATTATTGTTCGCTCAAATTGATAAGCACAGTCACTCCAAATAAAGACACGGCGAATCATGACACAATAAAGTTTCAATTTTACAGTTTCTCCAATTGTAAAAGGATGGTGAAAGATCAAACTTGGAAATGAAACCAAAATTAAAATTTGAGAATCTATAACCGTGGCTCAGTGGGACTGCCCACTTTAATAAATATTTCATATCCGAAGAATCTTAGGGATACCATACTTGCACGACTTCCTGATCAACGGTTCTGATTGACTTCGGACACATAATTTGTAGTGTCACCAATAAAGTACCCACCACTTTCTTAAACTTTTTGTTTGTTTTTGTCCAACTTTTTTCCCCGCAACATGATTACTTGGATCCTTTTTTATCAAACAAATCAACGGCGGAGGCGATTCGCTATCTGGGCCCACACGGTATGTCACAGAGAAGGAAAATCAAAAGCGAGATCAATCAAACACGTGGCGATTGAATAGTATTACAAAATCCATCAAAGGGAAAGGAAGAGGTCTATCATCCACGAGTCCTGCGTATCAACTTGTTTTGAGAATAGGACTTGTGAGGGAAGTGTGTTGTTGGACGGGACCAATCACATAATGTAAGTTCTCTGAGAGCGACACGTGTGCGTATCACGTTTGATTGGATATACACGCTCCTCTGAGTACGACAAAATCCAATGCCCACCTTAGGTGGACCATACAAAAGGAAAATTAGGCGTAGCCTCGTCTCCAGGTTCTGACAAAAAACATGCCGTCACGCGCTTTCCGCTAGAGGACAAAACAGTGGCTCGGTCGGTGGCAGTTTTTGGGTTGGGTTTGTGTGCTGCCGTAGGGAAAGAGGGTAATTTAGGAAACGCAGGTGGGGTGGGGGGTGGCAAAAGAGTCGAGACGGAACCCTTTGTCGCCACGTGCCTTCGCGTCGGCCGCACGCTTGAAACTCTTTCTGCTTCTTTGGATTTGGTTTTATGAGACAAATTTCTAACGAGTACGGCTACTGCCAGAGCCTGCTTTTGCCCACCTCCCGTTCCCACCACCATTTTTGCGTCGTCGTCAACTTTCTTTTCTCTATAATATCCAACTCTTATTTACCTAATTTCTCTATTATTATTCATTAACATAACTGAGATTTGGTGGTGACTTTTGTATTAATAATAGTATAAAAGAATTAAAATTTTTTAATTATTAAATTAATTTATTCTTAATAATTAAAAATAAATTTAATACATGTATTAATTATAATATAATAATAATAATAATTATATAAATTAATTTTAATTATTAAAATATATTTATATAATATTAATATATAAAATTAAGAGATTTTAATTATTTTTATTATAATTATAAAAATAAAAATAAATTTTTTTTAAAAAAAATTGAATAAAGAGGAGATTTTATTATATTAATATATACATATACTTGGACGTGATTATGGGAATAAAGGTTAAGAGGAGTAATATATTTTATTTTCGTTTTATTTATTATTTAGTAATTACGGAGTTAGGAATGAGTTGTCTGTCTGTCTGTCTGTCTGCGTCCGCAGTTGTCTTAAATCAAAGTGGCGTGGCGGGGGAGTATTGGTCAAAAAGTCCAAAAGACAGGCGTGGCGGTAGCCAAGCCACCTCGTCATTCGCGTTACGGGAAAATAATAAATAAGGGAGACTACAAAAAAACCATTAATTAATTAATTAATATTCTAAATAAATAATTGCTTATTTGTTTATATTAAATAAAAACAAAACGGGGACAGGTCCCACCTTCAACAGTTTCATTTGGCCGCCCTGCTTTGTCGTCTCTCTCGTCTCCGTTCTCCTCCATCCCTCCCTTTGACTCTCTCTCTCTCTCTCTCTCTCGTGTCTTTGTTTCTTTTAAAAATCATGATCTATTTGGAGTGTACTTTCTCTATCTGTATATGCTGCGTGTAAGCTAAATACATGCTATACGAAGATAAAATCTATCCTCCTCTGTTTCGTTCTTTGTTTCTCTGTTTTCTTTCATCAGAGAGAAGTGTCTTTTCTTGTTCACAAACTCTTAACGAGGAATCAATCAAAACTATTTTCAAGTACAAATAACAGACTCCCGCATCATAACCATAACACACTCCTGTTTGTGAGAGAAAAAATAAAAAAAAATCAAAAAGAAAAAAGAGTGTGGTGCGGGTTTTTGTTTGTTTCGTGTGTTTTTTATTTCTGAAAGGCTTTTCTTTCTTGAATTATGAGGCTTCTTCATTGAAGATCACTTTGTCTTCTGGGTTATTTTAACGTCCTCGTTGTGCCATGGCTCGTACTAATGAAGTCAATCTTAATGAATCTAAGGTATTACTCCCTTTTTTCTTTTGCTTTTCATTCTTGGATTCTTGTTTTTGGTTTTATGGGCTAATTTCCGCATTTCCATATACGGGTTTGGTTGATTTCGTTAATCTAATTGATTAGACAGACTGTTGGGGCTTATGGCAAACTGGTTTTACATGATTTAGAGCAAAATAATCCCAACTTTTTGTTATGATTTTAAGGATTTGACTTCTAACTTGGCTTATCTCTTTGATTTTCTTCTAAGTCTTATCTTTTTTTAATTTTCATTGGGTTAATTATTTGTGTTATGTTGCATCTTCAGAGGTTCATTTGATGTAGATTTTTCCTTATATTTTCTCATATTGGGGGCGAGTTTGTTGTTTTAGAAAGTCGACCTTTGAGCATGTCCAGATTTATTTTGCACAAAAGTTTAATTTTATACTCTGATTTGAAGTATTATCGTATTTAGGCCCACCCTCTTTCTCCCTCCTTCTCTTTTGCTGTTTGTGCATTCTTTATATAACAATTTCTTGCTGCTGGTGGGGTTTCAGGCTGTCAATACAGTGAATTTAACTGATTTTGCTGTTTCTCTTTACTGATTTTTTTTTGTTATTTTCTTTAATTTTTGAGATGTATTTGATGAATCTGGTTCTGAATATTTATCCTGATGATAAAGCTTTATGAATGGTTATAATTGTTGAATAAAACTTCTAACTGGATCGCTATTTTTATCTTCTTTTGTAGAGAGTTGTTCCACTCAATACGTGGGTCCTCATTTCCAATTTCAAGTTAGCTTACAATCTCCTCCGTCGACCTGATGGAACCTTTAACCGGGACTTGGCAGAGTTCCTCGACCGCAAAGTCCCAGCCAACACCATTCCTGTTGATGGGGTTTCCTCCTTTGATCACGTTGATCGAGCCACTGGTCTACTTAACAGGGTTTTCCAGCCTGCCCCACAGAATGAGGCTCAGTGGGGCATTGTAGAGCTTGAAAAGCCTTTGAGTGCCACTGAAATTGTCCCAGTTATTATCTTCTTCCATGGTGGAAGTTTCACGCATTCTTCTGCCAATAGTGCTATCTATGATACCTTCTGCCGCCGCCTTGTTAACATTTGTAAGGCTGTTGTGGTCTCTGTAAATTACCGCCGATCGCCTGAATACAGGTATCCCTGTGCATATGATGATGGCTGGGCTGCTCTTAAGTGGGTGAAATCAAGAACTTGGTTACAAAGTGGAAAGGATTCTAAAGTTCACGTTTACTTGGCTGGCGATAGTTCTGGTGGTAATATAGCGCACCATGTTGCTGTGAGAGCAGCGGAAGCAGAGGTTGAAGTACTGGGAAATATTCTTCTTCATCCTATGTTTGGTGGAGAAAAGAGAACTGAATCAGAGAGCCGATTGGATGGGAAATATTTTGTTACAATACAGGACCGCAACTGGTATTGGAGAGCCTATCTGCCGGAGGGGGAAGATAGAGACCATCCAGCATGTAATCCATTTGGCCCTAGGGAAAAAAGTCTTGAAGGTCTCAAATTCCCTAAAAGTCTTGTTGTTGTGGCTGGTTTGGATCTTATTCAAGACTGGCAATTGGCTTACGTTGAAGGGCTGAAGAAAGCTGGTCAAGATGTGAAACTCCTTTTCCTGAAGGAGGCCACGATTGGGTTCTACTTCTTGCCGAATAATGATCACTTCTATTGCCTCATGGAGGAGATAAAGAACTTTGTGAATCCTAGCTGTTAATAATCTACTTAACCTTAACTACAGGCAACCTTACATAACAGAAGTTTGTCACTTCACTTGGGGTGTTTTTTTTTCCTTTTAAAGTGATGGTGTGTAGTTATAAGCTCGTGTAGTATATTACTTCTTACCTTGTTAGTATTGATGGTGGTGACCATAAATTCTGCGTCTTTTGGGGACTGGTTGTTCTCCTTTGTGGTATGGAACTATGGAGGCTAAGGCCTACATCATTCAGGTGGATAAAGGTACTCTACCAAAGACTTTCAGTTGTTCAAAGCAATTTGACTGAACCGCCAGATAAACGGCTTACCTAAACAGCTTACCCCGGTTAACTTCGGGCCATGGGGATAGACAAAGTGGGGGTGATATTTGGTGGTTAACCAATTGGTATTAGTGAGTTGGTAGTTCGTAAGCACTAATTTGAAAACATGAACTGGAATATATATCCATCTTGTTATGGATTTGTATGTTATACTTGTGTTATGAAATTATATAAAGATCTTGTTTGTAGTTTTAAATTCTCTCCGTCTCTCGTCTCCATCACTGCCAATCTTGTATTATTTCATGTTTTCTTTCCCTTTTCTCTTGTTGGCGTAACCGATGCTGGCTTCTGATCTGTCAAAATGTAGTTTAAGTACATTCTTTCTGTTGCTTTGGTTACTTTTTGAAAGCAATATGCAAAGGCAGGCAATACCCTGCAAATCCATCTCCATCTGCAAGTACGGATGGCAAGGATATGATGGGTACCAATTTCGAGTACCACGCATGGGAAACACTGTTTTCATCAGTGCTCGATGCTGCTTTATTCAAGAACTTAAAAAAAGAAGTGCTTCTGCTTTTGGCTTCCTATTCAAAGAAGGGTTTCACTGGCTTAAATGCCACATGTCTATGCACAAGTTTCATATTCAAAATCCCACTTTTGATAGACCGATCTCCTTGTATCCCATATAGGATTTAGAGCTGAAACTGGTTTAAGCCAAAAGCAAAAAATTGGGCGGTGCCGTGGTGGGAATTGGGATGTGGCATGCAGGCGTGTGGCTTGGCGGACCACACCATTGTGCTTCCAAGGTAAAGCCAAATCCTATCAACCAAAACAACAGAAAAGAAAAATGATTGGACACAGGTCTAAATCATGGATTTGGACATGGTTCTTGATCAAATCTAGTGCGAGTCATGATTGCCAAATTTTAGATCGGCTTGTTTGGAATTAGGGATAAAAGCCGGATGCAAGAATTTTGGCCAGTTGTTGTTCTGAAAGAGGGAAACCCATCTAACTCTGTAGTGGTTGGAAATTTTGGAGCTACCCACTGTCTCTGTCTCACTCAGTTATTTGGACCACTTTGAAAATCTACAAGAAATCAATTAATTATTATTAGTTAAATCAAATTAAGATGTTGGGTATTTGGCTTTTACATGGGTTTAATGGAACAGCTAAGCTTCGGACAGTGACTCGGAACCCTGTCTTTGATTGACTTTATGTTGCAGGTCCTTCGTTATTTTGCTTAGCATATATGCATGCTTTCCTTTCTTTGTTGTTGTTGGCTTTGCACTCTTTCTTTTCTTGTATTGATTATCAATATGGTCAAATTAATTGCTTCGTCTTATTATCAACCGTCCATTGCAAATTAGCTGTTGAGTCCTTGGAATTACTCTTTTTTAATACGACGAGGTGGAGTCATTGTCAACAAATGGCTTTTGTTAAATCACTATTATGGACAAAAGTCCTTAATTTGCTTGCTTAACCATTTTAATCTTCCTAATTTCCATTGCTGTTTCTCCCTCTCCACACTTTGGATTTCTCCATTCGTCTTTCTCCTTTGTAATTATCAAAATGAAACAGAGGATGGGATACCACTGTCTGCTGGGCAAATTGGTTTTTCAATACAGGAGTAGTTTAATTCAATCTTGGAAGCTAATAATAAAACGTGTGAAGAATACAAGAAAGGCTGACTGACCAAAATGTAACAAGAAAGATTGACACAGATATCGCTCGTAGTTTGCACTGTGAAATGAAAATACACCACAAAGTACAAGAATGGCCGACAGGTTAGAGGCATTATGTCCAAGTGTTAATTACTTGCAATATATCAAAGAATAATAGTTTCTTATGATACAGTTTAATTTACAAGTAAAAGAGGAAACAGTAACAGGAAATTTCAAGTCCAACCGCAATGAAAGACAAAAACTTAACCGACAACTTTGTTTTCTTCTCAAAATTTTCGCCTTTAATGTGGTCTGCTGGTCAAAAGTAGCACTGGTGTTTGGTGAGAAAAGAGTTCTGACATGCCCACAAACCAGATTCTTCAGAGTTCAGACCAACTAATGCAGAAATTAGAGGTACCCACGAATCTCAAACACACATTTCGCAAGCAGTGAAATAAGAAATTGAAAGAATTCATTAAAGAAGCGCACACATATATTGGTGGGAATTACTGATTTTTTCTTCTCACACACGTTTCCTTCCACATGCTTGTTTGTTTGTTTGTTGATGGTATCAGTACTCAGTACAATGTATATCATTTTAGCTTAAAGTTTGATTCCGACACGATTGAGGTGATTTCTAAGTTGTGTTTTCATGGGTGACGTTTGAGAAGCAGATCGGGAGCTTACCAAGAAATGGCATATTCAATGCAGGGAACCCGAGTAGTACACTACCATGATTTAAAGTTTCTCCAACCAAATTCCACGAACATCGGCTCTATTGGCTTCTCCTTAGCCAGACATTAAAGTAGACAGAAAGCTAGAACCAGGGATGCATGTCCCAGAATCCTTGCCGGCGAATATTAACCATTAAACTTGAGAAGAAGGAAACATTAGATTATCCATGCCTGATAAATGTCTACATGCACATACTCTTAGAAATATAGTATGCGAAACAGAATGGGCTATGGTTTTATGAAAGTGAGGCATGTCATCTCCCATAGCAGTTCAATCAGCGGCTCATTCTTATTGACAGAACAGCCCAGACAAGAATGAGACAGTCAATGTTTTCCAAACTGCATAAATCACATTAGATTAACCAGCTCAGTAACTGAGCTTGCGGAATAAATCTAATGACAAACTTATGACTTGAGACAGTGAAAGCCAAATTTATGTTTCAAAGTTCATAAAATGTGAGAAAAAGGAAGAAAACTGAGAAGCTTAGCTAAAGAATATGTTGCAAGGACACTACAGTACAATACAATAAGAAAATAAACAAATCACGGATTAAAGATTAGATAGAGTTAACTAAGATTTCTTAACAATGCCCTACAAAATCCAAGGTTGACACAATTTTATTCAAAGATCACATGAATACAATAGAGTGATATAAATTGTACAGAGATGCAACGAGAATAGTGGTGTGACAAAATCATATGAATCATGCTCAAGTGGTAATATAAGCCATAAGGATGAGCCACTCTGCAAGTCTTTTGAAAGAGAAAAGAACATGTTGGGGGAAAATAAAATTCCTTTCCCAGGTCCAATCTCATTAAAGCCTCACAGCATTAACAATTCATGTTTAAGCATCAACAAGACACGCTACAACTGAACAGGCTTCAGTCACAAACTCTAGCTTGTGGGGCTGAAAATCCCCAAATCATAGGAAGAACAGAATTCTTGAATGTGAATCGCAAAAATCCATTACAAGTACCTATATCTAATACTTTGCACGGCAACTTTAAAGGTCACTATCAGCCCTTTAAGTTGGACTTATGTTCCCGATAGATTACAAATAATAGCTTCAATCTTGCAAACCTTAACCCCCAATTTTGTTACTTCCTAAATCTAGGGCAAAAATTGTCTCCCTTCTCTATCCTCAACTGTTCTACCAAATTAAGCCAATGTCAATTTAGTAAAAAATATAGGACTTGAGCTATTTCTTTTTTCTTTTCTGCACAGTAATGCACCATCCTGCATGCCCTGATGAATTTTGTTTCAATTTCTATAAAAGCATTCAGCATTCTGGTGTCCTTGGTCTGTCAAACAATGTTCTTGCTTGCAATAAAATGAATAATCAATTAATCATTTGAGCAACCACAAAATGACCATGAGAAACAACTGAATATATTTTCACGAACAAGCATTCATATGGTTCAGCAAATAAGAGAATTGGACAAAAAGTTCTAATATCCATGTTCTGATCTCTTTTCCCAAAATCCATAATATCAGAATATGTAATAGGCATTCAGAAAGAAATTCAGTCAGTAGCTTTACCTGTGGGATTTTAGTTATTAGAACTCTGATAGCAGGACTGAATGAGTAATTAATACTTTTTAGAAACTCGACAAACAAGCAGCACAAGATTGTTTAATGAGTAGATGTTTCTGAAAAGTGGAGATTTAGCTACTCGTAAGAAAATATTTGGGGCAAAAGAACATAACTCCAGAATACCATATTATTACTTCATCGTCTTCTGGGCTAAAATAAAAGAAGAGAAAACCATATTTAAATCCACAGGTCAGATATCTAGGTCAATGACAAGATAAGTTGAGAACTATTATATGCCATAAATTGCTGGCATTCATGCAGAAAGATTTATACCAAATAAGGACAGTGAAAATTCTATCAGCTTGACAAAAATTACTGAACATGGGGGTCACCAGGAATCAGATACATCATATGTTCAGGAAACCAGCATTTTACCTTGGGATTAAGTGCATTTCCATAAGGATAATAACGTCTCCAATGTAAAGAAATTAGACAACATTTGTCTGAGAAACATATGTTTGCTTACACTTCTAAAGCAACAAATAAATTGGTCTCCATGCAAGTCCATCAATTTATAAATTACCCAATCATCACTATTAATAATCAGACTACTTTAGACAATCAACTACTTGTCCAGCAAACTAAAGTTACTCTTTCATTACACTTGCCATTCAAGAAAAGATGATAAAAATGGACACCATCAATCCTCCACCTCTTTCTGCGATTCACTTCATAGTTATATTCTATAAATTCTTGATTCTTGTTTCCCCAACCCAAAAGAAGAGAACATATTGAAGTTAATAATCACCAATGAAATACTTGGTGAATTTATGTTGTGTGAAATGATATTTGAAAAATTAGTAGCTAAGAAGTCCTAGTAAGAAGAATGATATCTAAAAATTTCTTAGCGTGATATTGTTCAAGTAAATCTCTTAACTTACTTTTCTTTGTTTTTACTATCTCTAATTTCATGATTTGAACTTCAAAAACAATCAGATGGCTTCCCTGCCTATCCACTGATTGCAGAAAAGGGTAATGTGAATGATAAACATCATCAAACACCAAGAACATAATATTAAGTATTCATAAAAGAACTAAACATGAGAAAAGATATGAACCTATTTGAATTGAATTCCATGTTATAGATTATGAACCATTCATAGGCATCTGAATGGTTTATGCAACTTCTAGCACATCATACACTGCTGCATGAATTGTTACATTATGATGGAAAAGCATCCACAGGAACATCACACCCATACTTGCACATTAATTCCAAAACTTGCTTGACCTTGGGCATCTGATCGAACATTGAATAGGCATTGTAAATTATCCAGAATGTCTTTTTAGAATGGTCAATTCTGTAATTCTCCATCTCTTTAAGGACACTCTTCAGTTCTTCTAAGCGCTTCTCTGATGCGTACATGACCATTTTATGATGATAAAACGACTGGAAGATTCTCCATTCAGCACTTTCAGCATGCTTCACAAAGTTTGCCAGCTTGTCCACTGCAGTGC
Source organism: Xylocarpus granatum (assembly GCA_019650275.1). NCBI lineage: Eukaryota > Viridiplantae > Streptophyta > Magnoliopsida > Sapindales > Meliaceae > Xylocarpus > Xylocarpus granatum. The sequence continues at coordinate 33,574 of BNST01002851.1, forward strand.
ATCGGAAATGACTTTCACTGATAGACCTCATACTACCAGCTGTTGTTATAGACGTTTTATGCTCAAATGCATCATTTACATCATTTATTGATTGTTCCATTTGCTCTAAACAATTCTCCTGGGCATAAACCTTAATCAATAGCATGTTCAATGAAGGTCGATACTCCTTTTCTGTAATAAGGCTCAGTAATGCCTTGACTTTTTTAATTCTATCTGTGACAGTACTCCTACAAATGCACAAATCATGACTCGGATTAATGGAATTTCCTTGCCATCAACATGCTGTTTTACCAAATCATATATCTCTTCCATCCGATCTAAATTACCTGAATGTGCATATCCACAAAGCATTAGCAAGTAGGTTCTAGTGTCTGGCTTTACTGGCCTGGCCTCCATCATCTGAATGTGCACATCCAAGCATTCATGTATCCAGCAATTACATTATTATACGTGGACACATTTGGTAAGAGATATGAGTCCTTAATTTCCTGAAAAATTGCCTCCGTGTTATCAACCAGCAGCAAGTGACCAAAAATTGATGCAAGAATATGATAAGTTACAACTGAAGGAAAAATATTTGCTTACATTTTCAAGTCCCGAAACAACAACTGACATTTATCAGCAAGGCCGTTAAACATATATGCACCCACTAGAACATTATAAGTGGAGGTTGTCTTAAGACGCTTGTTAGTAGCCTCATCAAATAACTCAACTGCAAGATCTACATTTTAAATTTTACCAGCAAGTGTAATACCCATAAAATATTCTTCCTTTGTCATTGGCATGCCACACTCAGCCTGCTTTCTCCTCCAATTAAAAATTTGAAAATCAATAATTACATATACGACATAAATGCAATTGGGTTAAATAATTTTGAAAACCCTAGTTGAAAAATTCCCTTTCGCAACATTTAGTAAAATAGTTAAGATGTAAAGATAATTCCCAAAAGCTGACAAGTTTTTGAACATTTCACTGAGATCAGCTCGACCCACCATAAGCGTTAAGATTAACTCAAACCTCAACGACAGCAACTTCCTAAAATTAATTTATTTTTTTATAAAAGAAGAAAACCAATTTACATGTTTTACATGACAAAAATGGTTCAGAGAAATTAACCCATTAAACAAAATAAATCCAAAACCTTCATGAATATCAATGGAACCATAAATCTTCATTAAGAAAAATACAGATAACATACATAAATTATACACCAAACAAAATTAATTGCACGGCAGCACATATTAAATAAACAAGCTAAGGAAGAGAATGTTACTCGACAAGTTATTAAATCAAGCGATAAACACCTCAATTGCTAATTGCGGCAAGGAATCCAACTGGTTCATCAGCTCAATAAAAGCAGATCCATCACTATGCCTCCTGAAAAGAGACAAACCCTTGTCGTCCAAAACCCCAAAAACCCTATCCAAATCATCAATTCGTCACGTAAAACCGAGACCATTTTCGTCTGATCCTCCCTAACCATCGAATGTAGAGAATCTAATTTCTCGATAAGCAATTAATGACGTCTGAGAACGCGTCGTTGGTTGCCAACGCACAGAGATCGCAGGTAAATCTGCAATTCGAAGACTTCGTAAGGGCTAAGACGGAAATCGGCGGTAGGGTCTTGGGTTTAGAGTACTGTCTGTGAAGATGATGCAGCTCAGTTTGGGCTACGTCAGAGAGTTTCCACACGCGCTTCATTGTACGATAATTGATAATGCAAACATGACACGATTGAAAAATGGCTTGCTTGACGATCAAGGTTGCTCCTTGCTGTAGCCAGAAACATGACACCCGGTTCGGAATAATCTGGTAATATATATATATATATATATATAATATTTATTTTAACTCCCATTTAAAAAAATATTTTAAAAATTAAAATTAAACTCTCGCTCTGTATCGTTATCGTTCATTAATCATTGATTCATTATCCACAGCTGGTGAAACTCGTACTAATTTACAAACATGACCTTTACAAATACACGTGTCATCACATGAGCGATCTCTCGACAAGTGACGTCGACGATTCAGAGACCAGACGAAACCACGTGTCAACAATGAACCGTAATATAATACGATAATCAATCCGCAAGAGAGAGAGAGAGAGAGAGAGGCGGTTGGAGCTTCGCTGCAAATATCCGTTTTCACAAATATATTACCGACAAATCGTTGAATCCGGCACCAGCCTGCAAATTTTGATTATTCTAAATTTGGGAATTATAAAGGTGAGCTATGGTTCTTTCTGGTTTGTCTAGACGGCTGCTGATGTCTCGATTTCTTACTTCGATTTCGAGGGTGTGGTTTTAAATTATGGTTTTTGCTGAGAGTTTATTGATAATAAGGAGCGAAATAAACGCAAGCGTTTTTCCCTGTTTGTTGTTTCGCATGTAGAATAATAAGGATGATTTTTAGGGTGAATTTCAAAGTAACTGTAATTTGTTTAGTATTTAGGGAGACAATAAAGCAGATAAATTTGTTGGAAATTTTTTTTAAGAACTTAGTTTTGTTCATTTGTTTTTGGCTCGGATTCTTACTGTTGTTGTTATTTTTGTCGGGCATGAGGATAATTTGACTGGTCATAGTGATTTTGCAGGACGCAGTAACTTTGAGCACGTGTATAGAGGTGATACGAAGGCTTATCACAGTTCTAAATGCTTTAGTAGTATTAATATTGCCAATGATTCTGAGTTGAAATGTATGTAACAGTGAGTGGATTTGACATTGACGATATGGGTTACGCCATGAGTAGACTTGAGATAGAGTCTGAATTCTGTGATGGTGGCAACACCGTCAATGAAGCTGGTTGTAGTCGTAGCAAATCCAAGAAACAGTTGAATGATTTGGACCATGAAGTTGCCCGGCTTACTAAGCTTAAATCAGAACCACATAAGCATCTAAGCAAAGAAATACCCCTGAAGAGGGACTTGCCCGTTTCTGCAGTAAAGATGTTGGCAGGCAGAGAAGCTAATTATTCTGGAAGAGGGAGGTTCTCATCGGCAGATTGTTGTCATATGTTAAGTAGATATTTGCCAGTCAAAGGACCTTGGCTTGTGGATCAGGGTGCTAGCAGAGCATATGTCTCTCAGTTTTCGGCTGATGGTTCTTTATTTGTCGCTGGATTTCAGGTATCTTGTTTTTGCTCTATCTGAAACATGACAGTTCCTCAAATGTATTAAGTAGTCCTAATTAGACATATTCTAGAGTAGGTTTAATTTTAATATCTGTTAACTAGGTCATTTCCCTGCATATCAATCAATAACTGAGTCAGCAGATGATCGGCTGCAGTAAATTTTTATAATTTATACTTTGTATTATTTGAAATATTAATTTCAGGCAAGCCAAATTAGAATATATGATGTGGAGAGAGGGTGGAAACTACAGAAGGACATTCTTGTCAAAAATTTGCGTTGGACAGTCACAGATACATCTCTTTCCCCGGATCAGCGCCATCTTGTGAGTTTGTGTTTCTGGGTTATTCATTGTGCATGTAAAAATTCCCTTGTGTTTTCCAAAGTTGTGCTTGTTAATCAAAGCTTTTACTATCTTTTTATGTTTGGTTACTGGGAGAAACTTTCCAAAAACTCTGCACGATACATATGGTGCTCAATAGTAATTGACTTGTAATTGGTGAAAACCATTTTACTTGACATATGCTCAACTTTTTGAGTAATGGATGCACAGAGAGGTTAATGCAAAAGAAATTAAACAGTGGATTTAAAGTGCTAGATACAAGTTTAATTGGATGAGATCATAGCTCTCAATCTTCTACTTGTGACACAAGGCATTGCTGAATTATATCTGGTATAAGCAAATTGTGTGAGTTCTTAAACTTCATTATTGTCAAAGTGAATGGTAGGTATTTGCTTTCATAGTTGTGATTTTGGTGCATTGCAGCAATGCTATGTTGTTAAGCAGTAGCAGATGGTTTCTTTTATGGTTCTTACCTGATTCTAGAATTTTTTAAAATGAATTATATTCAATAAATATCACAGTGGTTTTTTCCAGGACTAGTGTACAAGATAGAAGTAGAGTGATCCATCATATTTTTCCTGCTGCTATATGTTTCTTCACCCAAGAATAGGTATTCTAGGTTGCACAGCTCAATCATATATGTTGGGGACACAAGAATATGCGTCAAGGTGATGCCTCTTAACAAAATTTTCCAACTTCATTAAAGGTCTCAGAGTATGCCTCATACTTCTAAAGTCAATGCCGTGAGCCAGATTGAAAACCCGAGTTGTCCTAGACTCCCCAATTTTCTGTTGCCACCTAAATCTTTTCTGGTACAGTATTAGGATGATAAACTGCCATCATACAGGATATTAAAGAACTAACAAGCAAAAGTAGACAAACTACTTATGGGTTACTTGAACCAACTTCTTTCTAAAATCTTTAGGACATCAAATTAGCAATATAAGTTGGTATCTCTCATGCATGTCTGGTGTAGAATTGATGCCTTTGTACAAGCTGATTATTAATATATTTCTGTTGTTTATCTCTGCATCACCTTATTTGTTATTGTTTGTTTATCATCTCATCTGTTTGACTTCTGTTTATTGAGGTGACGTGCATCTCCAACTGTCCTGACACCTGAAAACACATATTTTCCTCTTATTCAATAAGTTTTTTTTCCCTTCTTTTGCAGGTCTATGCAAGCATGTCTACCTATTAGTGCATGTTGTTAATGTTGCATCTGGGGCGACAGAGTCTCTTGCAAATGTTATGGTATGATGTACAATATTCTTAGAAAAACTTATACATATCATAGAATGAAATATAAAATCAGATTCTTAGTGGAATATGGTTTATTATGACATCACTTCTTATATAGGTTAATCTTTTTGTCTTATGTTAGCTCTGGTGCTATTCTTTCTGGGAAGGTTGTTAGATTATAGACTCCAGCAGATGTAAATGTACAGATGAAAATAATTGGTGCATGCAGATGTAAATATAGTGTTGGTCAACCTTCCTGTTTACAATAGATACACCTAAGATGATATCTTCCTGAAGAGGGATATATGGTTTTTGAGAATCTCTTCTGCTGTAAAGTTCTATTCTTCACCTTTTAACTGTTTAGCCTTTCTATTTTGATGAGTAACTCAGGCTTATCTTTATTAATTAATGAATTTATTTTTATTTAGTCTTTTTTATTGGAGAATTTCCCATGGTAAATGCAGTTGATATTTTGAGTTGCATGCTGTGCAGGAGATACATGACGGACTGAACTTTTCCACTGCAGATGATGGAGGATATCCTTTTGGAATCTTCTCTGTTAAATTTTCAACTGATGGCCGAGAACTTGTTGCTGGAAGTAGTGATAATTCTCTATATGTCTATGATCTTGAAGCAAATAAGCTTTCTCTTAGAATTTTGGCTCACGCGGTAAAATTGCTTTAGTGATTATCCTGTATTTGATTGTCAGTTTGTGCTGCACGCTTATCTGGTTGATTTTATACTCTTAGGATGTTTATTACCATAGTTAAATTATGCTGGAAACCCCAAGGGTGGGGCATGGTAAAAGATCATTGGATTCGGCCAAGAGGTCAGGGTTGTTTATATCCTAAGAGATTCTTGAATACCAAGGTTGTAGGAACTGGCAGAAGTCTCTAGTCTAGAACTCGGTAATAAACATAGAAAGGTTGAGGGATTTCTGGGTATCAAAATAATAACGATATAAAAAAAAATGCTGGCTCACAGTTCTGAAGGCTCTTCTGTTGTTGTCGTGATGTATTTGAGATAAAGTCGTTAAGGGAGATTGTTAAGGGAAACTATTATACGAGGTTAATTTGACATCATGTTTTCTGAGGAAACCTTGGAATAAAATGGGGGATGCCAAATAATTGGTTGCGTTGAAAGAAATATTGACCTTGAACAGTGATTTTGATTTGTTTGATCTATCTTTTGTCCTTGTGATGTAAAAGCTTTATTCATACATGCATAATTCTCCTTCACTGATCTTTTCAGATTTGTGTTTTATGTTGCAGTCTGATGTTAACACTGTATGTTTTGCTGATGAAAGTGGCCATCTAATCTACTCTGGGAGTGATGATAATCTATGTAAGGTAATTAAGACCTGTCTTTGACTTGAAGTATGTGTCTTGTGGAATAAGGGTCCTTTTGGTATTGAGATTTGGTGGCTTTTAAGCCACAGCTGCTGTGTGATGGAAGCATTAAATATCAAATTTTAGTGAAAAACTGGGTGAATCTCAATACAAGTTGGTGCTACCAAACACTTTTTAGCTTTACTTCTAAAGTTGAGTGGAATCACCTCAATATCAAACAGATCATAAGTATTACTCTTGCAAGTTTCCATGGCACATTATATTTCTTATAGTCTGTTAATTTGTTTCCTTCTTGTTTGAATAAAGATCACAACATCTGTGTGCAAGAAAAATTGATACAACTACATAACAAAATTTGTTCTGACTCATCAGCACTGGGTTATGTTGAGCTGAAGTGAGTTTTCTTTGATATCATGTTATTGTACTGCTATTCAAAAGCTTAACGTTGTATGCATCTGGAAGCAAAAGAAATAAATAATCAGATAATTAGTGCAAATAATAGCAGTAACAAATGGTATGGGTTTAATTGTCAGCTTGCTAGATTTGGCTTTCTGATTAAGATCACTTTCTGAGACAGTTAATTTATTATGGTTGCTGCCCAATGCCTAGAAAATAAAGTGCTGCCGCTGTTGGAAAACTATCACAAGAGAGAAATATGGGAATTACTATACCTCAGTATTTTATGTTGAGCAGCAAAAATTTGATAGACGTCAATGTCCTGCACTGATTAGATTAGAACACAGCTGACACAGGTGTATAGCCAATGGTGGAGTTTTTATAATACACTAAACTTATGAGGTTTTGCTATTGTAGAACTTTGAGATGACTCCTCGGAAGCCTGTTGACTCGTGTATAATTTACATGGCAAGATATCAGTTCATCTAGGGCAATAGTATTAATGTTTGGCACTTTTTTCGTCATTAATTTTTGTCCCAGCATGAAAATTGAAGGAATGTAAAGTTTTAACTAACAAATCAGCCTTTCCAATGAAGATAGATGTGTTTATTTTGCTAAGTTCTAAACTTTCTGCAGGTGTGGGATAGACGTTGTCTAAATGCAGAAGAGAAGCCAGCAGGGGTCCTGATGGGACACCTTGAAGGGATTACATTTATTGATACCCGTGGGGATGGTCGTTATTTGATCTCAAATGGTAAAGATCAGGCAATCAAACTTTGGGATATTCGGAAAATGTCCTCTAATGCTACCTGGTAAATTAGCTTCCCGGTTTCATATAGTGCCTTCCAAATCAGTCAAATTATTTATGAAGATGTAGCTCATACAAAGTGCATGCTTATATTTTCCCTTTGGTGATGTTTGCATTTATCACATTAATCTACTAGACAAAGAAATCTGCTTTGTCCTTGCAATCAATTCTAATTTTGAAAATAGCATGATTCTGAAAAGGCTGGTTAATAGGTTGAATTTTCCAGAGTTAACAAATTAGTAGTTTCTTTATCGTCTTGTAAATTTTTTAGATTGTGCAAAATCAAGAAATGATGCATTCAGAATGCTAATTATAGTTTTCTTCATCCCAGCAATTTAGGGCTCAGTAATTACGAATGGGATTACAGATGGATGGACTACCCACCCCAGGCAAGAGATTTGAAACACCCATTTGATCAGTCGGTTGCTACTTATAAAGGTCATTCTGTCTTGCGAACTCTTATCCGATGCTACTTTTCCCCTGAATACAGGTAAATGCGAACTTTGATCATGATCATTAGAAAAATATAGAATTTGTGTCTGATGCATTTACATATGGTCACCACAAGGCCTGAGTTTGTAATGATTGATTCTATTTTTATGTGGCAATTGGTTTACCATCTGACTGCATTGACATCCTATTTTATACCTGAACTAATATTGTTTTCTTGAATCGCTTTTGGCAGCACTGGCCAAAAGTACATTTACACTGGATCCCATGATTCCTGTGTTTATGTTTATGACTTGGTAAGTAATCAAATCTTGTTCTCATGTTTTGATCTCTCTTTTTTAATTGCTACCAAACATGGAAAATTCTCTTGACTATCCCAGTCCTTTGGATAAAGTTGACTCGAGTTTATTGAGAGAAAATATGATATATGGATGATATTTTGAATTGAATGACCACCAAATCACATATACACAGATGACAATCTTCATCTTACCGGCTGATCTAAAGCACGAATTTCAAGCGTGTTACTCATGATTGCTTGTCCTTACCCTTTCCAATAATCTAACTCCTTTTTGATTATGGTTGTTGTAGGTGAGCAGAGATCAAGTTGCTGTACTCAAGCACCATAGTTTGCCTGTTAGAGATTGTAGTTGGCACCCGAGTTACCCATTGCTTGTCAGCTCTTCTTGGGACGGAGATGTTGTCAGATGGGAATTTCCAGGCAGTGGAGAACCTCCAACTGCTGTAAACAAGAAGAGGATTCGGAGGAGACAGTTTTATTTATGACACTTACAAGCTAGTTAGGGCATGATGATAACTTCTGCTGAATAAGAGCTGTTCAAAATGCAGTTAATTTATTCGAATAAATTAACAGAACTGGTGGTGTACAGAAAGAACCAATGTGAAGATCATGATCTCCACACACTGTGTAAAGGTCCTAAATAAAGCGTCACTTGTATTATATTGCCCGGGGGGAATCTGGGTTCTGTTTGCTCGATTTCTTCTTTAATTCTCTTTACTGGCTGATTGGGTTCATGGCGTCATACTAGAAATGCAAATAAGAGCACATACAGAGAGTGCATGCATGTGGGTTTTGTACATGAATGCGGCAAAGCAGCCCGATCCAATCAAACGGTTAGAATACCGTGTCACTCTGGTTTTTCAAGGAATTTACACAAGCTCCACATTTAATCTTGATATTAATTATCACTGGCTATTTAACCATATAGATGTTGTATTTAAACATAAAAAATTTGCAAGTTTTTATAGTTATTGATTTTTGCAATTCAAGGGAGGGAGAAACAAACAATCACCTTTCAGTTTGCTTCTGAAAAGCAAGAAACAACTTTAGAAATGAATACAGAGAGGTGGCTTAATCAGGTGTCCTATACTTCATTGAAGAGGGGCTTTGGTCACAAAATCAATTGGGGGCCCTTGTCTTTATAAGGAGAACATGAAATCATTGGAATTCCTTGGCATGGAAAGGGAACATAAACAATGAGAGGGCCCCCACTTAGAGGTTGAAAAGATCTCCCACACGACTTAGCATTAAGTTGTATCATAATCAATAAACAGAACCCTAATCATGTGTTCTTGAGATGATTACAACAAGGACATCCACTTCAAAAGAAATATGCCTTGTGCCAGGGCATATCATAAAGCAAAGCACCAGGATATCATCAAATGGCTAAATTTACAAATACAAACAGCCAAAGAATCCTAAATTTACAAATACAAACGGCCAAAGAATCCAATCCTCAGGGAACGTCAGAGACTCAAATAAAAACTAGGACTTGATTTGGATAGAGTGACAGCATGAGGTGTTGAGTTGAGGTTATGGGATGCGTTTCGTTTTAGTTTGGTAGGCTCCCGTTCCCCAACTAACCCAGACAAAGCATAACGTCTTATGATATAAGATTGACAATTGTGCTAGCAGTTGGTATTTGGTTTACCAGTTTCTCATATTTTTTTTTCACATGCCCATGCTTTATTTACAAGGAAATATATAAAGCTTTCTTCATTGGGGTTATATGCATGTGTGACCTACCATTAAATAGGGGGATGAAGAAGAAGAAGAGACGTTCAAGTGGGTGATGAATGTTGGTTAGTTCACACATCTCAGCGATGGGTTTTCACTCACAGGCCCGTGCAATTCTAAAGCTGAAGAAGCAGAGATGATGATTTCAGTCACCCATATGAGCACAACCAAACAAAACACAAAAGGTATAGAGAGATTGCATTTACTCTTGAATTGATGGGCGGTGAAAGCAACCTATAACTATTTCTGTTGAAGGAAAGAATGAAGGGATGTGAATTTCAGTTGATCATTTATGGATAAAATGAATGTTTCAGTCCATCCAAATTCAAAGATGTCCGTAAACCGAACGAAACAATCTGATAACGAACATAATGAATTCTAACAGACACAGAAAGTTGAGAGATGTTAATGGCAGAAAACAACACCACTCCTCCCACATTTTAGCCGTAGAAGAGATCATATTATCTGACAAAACACTCAACGTACACGATTGTCAAGCATCCCCAACATTCTTATTTGGCATTTACCAATATGTAATGCGGTTCGCCAAAATATATATATAATAATAATAAATTAATCTTTAAAATTACAAAATATAAATAAAACAAAATAAATAAACAAACACACCTATTTTGTATCTCTTTCTTCCCAAAATGCTCCCCAAATTCACAACTCTACCCTTTCCATTCGTTGCACTGCGCGGTAGGCCTGGTCTTTTGCTTCCCGGCCTTCAGCGGACACGGCGTCTGTACGGGAGGGACCATACAATTATACTGCAGACACAGCGAACTACTCAACGGAATCTCAGCCGTCGGATTAATCTCAATCCCGGTCAAATAATTATGCTGTAAATATAAAATCTGTATGCTCGCAGCCAGTAATCGGTCCACGAAACTACCCGGAACCTGACCCGTGAACCGGTTGTTATTCAAATATAGATACTGTACGGAAGAGAACATTGACGAGATTTGACCTGACAGCCTATTGTAGCTCAAATCAACGGTCGTGATCGTCACCTGATCAGGCGGTTGAACTGGACCGGTAAACATATTTCTTTGCAACTGTAGATTTGTCATTGGAAATGTGAAGATCCGACCAGGAATATTACCGTTAAACTGATTCATACTCAAGTCCAGAAAATTCAACCTGTCGAGCCGGTTTAATAGTTTGTCCACCGGTCCACTCAGCCGGTTCCAGGAGAGAGAAAGGAATTGCAGCGAGGGAGGCAGGGAGTCCGGAGCCAGTGAACCGGAGAGGTCGTTGTGTTTCAAGTCGAGCCGGGTGAGTATTTGCGAAACAAATGGAGGAACAGAACCGGATAGCTTATTGTGGCAGAGTATAACGTTCGACAGCTCCGGAATGCTTCCGATGGAGCGAGGGACGGCTCCGGTGAGCTGGTTGTAGCTGAGATCAAGCGTTTTGAGTCCCCGTAACTGGCCGAGAGTCGCCGGAATTTCGCCGGAGATGAAATTCCTGCTGACGGCAAGGAAACGTAGGTTCTTCAACTGAGACAAAGATTGCGGGAGTGTTCCAATGATTCTGCCCGGCACGATTGACAGCTCTGCCAGAGACGAGAGTTTACCAATAGCGGGGTCGAGGCGGCCGATGAGCCCAGGCGACCCGGCCCGAGGATCACCAAGATTAAGAGCAATGACTTTATCACCGTCACAGTAAACTCCGGCGAAGTTGCAGGGATCAGAAGTGAAATCCCATGAAGCGAAAAAGTTGGAACCAGGCATGTCATCCAGAGACTTTCTAATGGCTTGCAGAGCTAAGAAATCAACTGGGTCTAAAATTGCAAACACTTGCAGTAAACTACATTGTAGAAGAAATACTGTAATCAAAATGTTTGAGAGATTTAGCCCTGTTCTTGGATTAGCCATTGAAACCATTGAAGCTGCAGTAATGAAGTAAGGGAATGAGGAACGATGGTTAATATAGCGAAGAAAGAAAGCTTTTTGGGTAATACAAAAACTTTTCCGTGAAAGAAGTCTACCGATTTCTCGTGGGAAATGGCGTGAAAGCTTTAATGGCGAAACTATCAGCATAAAAAAAAGAAAGAGAGAGAGAGCTGCAGCAAAAATTTAGAGCGAGAGGCACGATAGATGGCTTAGAAGAGAAGCAACGCAGCTCTTGATTATTGATATTGTACCTGAATCTTCTTCCTCACGAATCAAGAATTCGCCCTTTTCATTATTCTGGCTTCCGAGAGAAGACGCAGACTGGAAAATGAAAGTCACCTACTGCTACTACTAACTCCTCCTGTCTACTGTAACCACATGCTCGGTTGTTTTTTTTTATCTTTATTGGGAATTGGCTCAAGGGGAAACGGTTGTCCGAATCTACGTGTAAGAACAAGCCTGTGGTTCGGTTGACAGGTCATGAGGTGCGGAGCCTGCCGTCCGGACGGGGATCACGTGAGCCACCGTGTCTGGACTTTGGGTCCCTAGCCCCGGGGGCTGGCGAAAATAAAATCCACTTACCAAGTAAATAGAAGTAGCCAGCTGTCAAGTTCACTGACGTCTACAACCTGCCACGTGTTCCTTTAAGTTAAAGTCTGTTACAAGGCTTCCGTGAGGATGTGGCTGCCAGCTGTCGTTGTCTTAACACTAAATTCTGTGGCTGTTCTCGCGTACTTGGACATAAAAAGGCTTCATTTATAAATTGTAAGAAATTATAGCCTTTTTTTTAATAAAAAAAATAAAACAATATTTTAGTATTGTTTGTTTTTGAATTTAAAAATGCTTGTATTAAATATTTATTTAAAAACATTAAACATGTTTTTTATTATTTTTATTTATTTATTTTTTTTTAAAAATAAAAAATTGTGTTTGAAAAATAATGTTATGTTAATTACAAAATCTTGATTAAAGAGAAGCAATAAAATAAAGAAAGTTACTTAGTTAAATAAAATATATATGTGTGTGTGTGTGTGATTATCGATATTAGAAAAAATATATATAAATATTTAATATAAATTAATCAAAAGTGCGATAAAAGTATTATAAGTAATTATAATAATATTGTTTAATTAATAAAAAATATTAATTATTTATAAAAAATAAAATTTTCATTAATTAAATAATTTATTGAAAAAACTATCTCAAAATAACAAGCTAATCATTCAATTTAAGAGGAAAGAGTAGAGAAGAAGAAGTTTGGTATGACTTTGGTTTTGCATGGGACAAGGGAATGGACGGACGGACCTCCTCAATTTATCAGTCAATAAGAGGCATCACAATTAAACCAAACCATAATAATACATGCGAGTTGTTTAACAAATGGAGTAGAATTCTTCTATGATTTTCTTCATTTTTTGAATGGGAATGACAAGTATTTCTGAATCATGCATGATTTCTTATTGGTTTGATAAAGACACAGAACAGAAAGCAAGAAAACAATGATAACAACCTGCTTGCTTTCATTTCACCACCTTGTTGCTTTGGTGGTGCAATTAGAATTCATAACTTGCAAGAAGATGGTAGCATGAATATACTGAATCAAAAAACTGGACCCACGATCATAAATTTGATACAGAGAAGTGTGCTGTGGTTTCACCAAACCCAACAACCAAAATACCCAACTTCTTGTGTGCATTTGCTTGCTGCCTTTTCGTCATGGATTTCTAGTGTTTTGGGACTGTTCTTACTCATCCTTGCTCATCCATAGCTTGTTCAAAGATATTTATACTACTTCGGTGTTCTTTCTTTTTCATCCAGCTACTCTTTTGCCCGTATCCTTCAGTCAATTCTGTGACTACAGAGAGCTGTGCTTGTGAATGGAAAATGTTTATAGTTACTGTTCTTCATTTATATGCACAATGCACGTACTAATGTATCAAATGTAAAGTTGGCAGTGCATATAAAGAATGCATATCTTCTAATTTTGGTTACTGGGCAGGGCAGAATTTTCTGGTGTCAAAATGAAGAGAAATGCATTCCCCTTGCTGGTATGAAAATGATTTCTCATGCCATGTGAACTCAGCAATCAACTTACGTATCTTAGAAGGGATATTGCAAAAGCATTACAACGACTCTCGTGGGCTTCGTATTGATGGAATAAGAACTGTAGCTGTAATCATAATTGCTGGGACACGTAGTCCATTAGATGTTACAAGAATTCACTCGCACACAAGGCATCGATATCGAAATTGCATACCGCATTTGCCCTCTAATCTTATCTAGTCAGACGATACTTACACAACTCTGTCAATCTCTAAAACTTCTCGTCTTCTCAACTGACCTTAGCAAAAATGCAATAACTGACTCGGATCACCATTGAATCAAATATGAGTTGGGTTCATATTGAATCAAATTTGCCATGGCAAATTCCTTTGCTATGAACTGAAAGAGCAGTAATTGAGCCACCCAACACTCACAGCCCAAAACCAAGCCAGTGTGGACCAGAATGCAAGTGTTTTCAGGATAGACAGGAGCTGTCTTCAGGTTTATTCTGGAATCAGGTGCTCTACGCTATATTGGAACCTCAGATTTAATAGCCATAACATGCTTTGATATCTTACCTTGATGAAACTTCATGATGGCAGTCAAGCCAAATGTCACCCTTAACAGTTACGTCATTATGCACTTCTGTCAAGTTGACAGGGGAATTTAGCAAGAATTCTTGACATAAACCCAACTGGAGGAAGTCAACCAACTGAACAAACCTACTCAGTACTCACCGGGACCTATTGATTGCAAATTGGACATATTTGACAAAGCCCTTAAAATTTGAGCATTAGTCCCACATCTACGCATCAAATGAAACTGACAAAATTCTAGCAATACCACAAACATTCATTCAGATGGTGGCTTATATATAAAATTCAAATTTAACAATATAGCCCAAACACAAAACATCAGTGGCATGCAATTACTGGGATCTACACTATTAGATCAGGTTAAAGAAAGATATAGCCAAGGACTATGGAAAACTTCAACCTCAGCCTTCTGATCAGATTGATCTGAAATTTAAACCAACATATGCTAATGAGTCATAGTGTGCTTAATAGCAGAAGAAATAAAAATGTTTATTCACAACAGCAATCTCCTCTCACACAGAATTTAAATATATAGCTAATAATATGTATCTTTTGTCATCAAATCAAAGTAGCTGGAAAGAAGAACCACAGAATCTCGTATAAAAAGTAACAATACCAATATAAGATCATTCACTTTCTGTTATCAATAGGGGATAACATCAATGCATTTTATTGCGTAGGAATTGACCCACCAGCACCAATGATCTGTTGCTCCAGCTATAGTAGCCAAACAAGAAGACGAGAAAAAAAATTAAAATTCAATTTAAGACAGGAAGTAAGAACGAGACATTGTGAATGCAGCAATTCAAGAATATTTTTGAACATCCAAGGGGATGGCAAATTGAAATAAGAATTCCCACCAATTCTTATTACCCAAAGTCACAAGTAAAACAAGCCAAAACATTAACTGACAAATCAAAGTGAGTTTACTTGAAAAGGTAGTCTCAAATAGGAAAATAGTAGTTTCAAAAAAGCAATTTTTCCTTCTTCAACACTATACTGAGGATAGAGACTTAGGGTATTTTTGAATACTATAAAATTGATGTTTTGAAAATAGTTATTTTAAGAACAGAAAATGTGTTTGGTAGTGTTTGTTAAAAACAATTAATTAATGAAGAATAGTCAAAATGTGTTTGGTACAGTTTTTTAAAATGAGTAAAACAGTTGTTTCGAGGAAAAGTTGACCTACATTCTGATTATGCTTTTGAAAATGGTGGAAAAACCCAAAAGGTGGTTTTCATGTTTCAGTTAAAATTTAAAGAAAATTGTATTCTTGTCTTCAAACACAAATTATACAATACATGCAACCAAACATACTTTCTACTATTTTCTGTTTTTCACTTGTGATACAACCATTCTTTGGATTATTAAAAATGCCCAAAAACTGCAGCTGTTTCAAAAGTCTTCACACACACTTACCCTGAATAGTGTTTGAAGCTTGTTCTTCAATATAGAGCACTCATGACTCACTTGCTGCAGACATCTCACACACCTGCACCAGACATTTCTGAGTCTATTAGATCACCACTTAAAGTCAGTATTAGATTAAATGGAAGCACAAATCTTGAACAATTCCACATCCAGTTGCATTTAGACATGAGCCCATCTCTTCTTCATATCACCTAGAAATGATATAGTGATGAAGAGTGATTAGAAGACACCCAGTTTTCTTTCAGTTTCGTTGAAACTACAAGAAATTTAGCCATTTTATCCCACCTTTAAAATTAATTGATGTAAAAGACACAGCAGCCCATTCTTGAAACACATGGACCCGTTTTTCACACATCAACTCTTTTTAGTTTGATTTGATATCCAAAATTTCATATATGTTTGATATTATTAACTTCCATCCAAGACTAGCAATTTCAAGGTAAACAAAGACACACTACCTGTCACAATTTTATAGAATAAACAGATATAGTCCACAAGGGAAAAATGCTATTTGGCCTTCTTCACTCAAGATTTAAACCATCCGTTGCCTGAGATGGAAAAAGTCTCTGACCTTACAGCAGTTAATAAGCATAAAAGAAACACAAACTCATATGTTAAACTTGAAACAGCTTACACTCTTAATTAAACCACAAAAATCACAATGTTAGATAATGGACTTTTTGGTCTTCAGACTCATAACTTGGTCATCATTTGAATCAAATAATAACATGTCAAATGTTTTTTGACATATAAAATTTTAATGGTCAATTTAATAATTTATATGAATTACAAATCACAATGGGCAAATAACAAATCATGCAATATGAGAGCATCACAAAAGCTCACCCTTCACGGTTTTGGGCCTCGCAATAACTTCTGAAGGAAATGCATGCATTTTTAACTCTTGCTGCACCAACACTGTTAACCATAGAAAACAATATTCTAATCAAACGCTTAGAAACTTATCCTTTCACAATTTGTTTTTATTTTCAAACAATAATTACGCATTGCTTTGTATATTTTCCAGCATATTCTGCAAAGTACATATCATATATAGCAGTTTAGTCAACAATAAGAAACATACAAATAGCAAAACTGCAGGTACCTGGAACTACTACCCTTCAATTGATGGACATGGGAATCTACCTGCATGAAATCTACTCTCGGTTGTTCTCTAAACGCCATTAAAGAAGGAAGGAAAACCCAATTAATAATTTCTCCAAAAAAATGAACTGCTATCGATTTTTAAGAATCAACTACGAAAACAAGAAGTCCAAAAATGCCAAGAAAAGTTCTTCTCTTTTCATTGTTAAATATAAAATAAAATTGAGAGAGAGAACTCACAAAGTTTTGGCCATATTGTTAATAAGCTTCTGAGAGTCGTCAAAGAAGAGAGACACGACTTCTACCACAAAATCTGGGTTGCTCTCATCTTGCAGTTTCTGCAACTGGTTGAACTGATCATCCACGTATCCCTGAACATATTAAACAGTAGAAACCCATCATGAAATAAGTATATACAGTAGTTCATTCCACGCAAAGTAAATCCTTTTAAACAAACAATTATAATAAGAAGTAAAATATCAACAAAAAACCATCTGGAGATTTAGTCACAGTATTATACATACTTTCTAACCGAAACCCCAGAAAAATAAAAGAAACTGACCTCACGAAAGAGAGACGCACTGTAATCAATGAGCTGTCTCTGCAATTGACTGACGACGTCCATGGTTGCTAGTTCTCTCGCTCTTTCGTCTGTCCAAGTCACTCGTAAAAACGATTTGTGAAAACGGCAGATCTTTTGGAGTAAATACTCACAACTGAACTGGATTTTAGGTCAAAATCTTTGACTCAGTACTAAGCGAATCACGGCTGGCGAGAGCGTTGCAATTTTGTTCTCACCAATGACTTCACCCAAAATTAGAATAGATGAGATTAGATTAGTTATTTTCTTTCCTTGTTCTGTTCCGTAGCGTCTCACCTTTCCTGTCCCCGAAGGATTTACAACCATCCAATTTTATTTGTGGCAGCATATGATCTTCACTCCCAATTGCCTTTGGACAACCCACCAAACCACCCTCGTTTACTTACGAAGAGTCCGAACGAGGGTGTCGTTTTCTTTTCTTTGACGCGTCATCTGGCTCACTCACGCAAGCCCTGAGGGCAGGCTGAATCGACAAGTTATGATGTTTATTAAAATTTACATGTCATTGTCTGAGATTTTCAATAAATAACTAAATAATAGCTAATTAAACAAATAAAGAACCAATTAAAATGGTAATAAGTTGAACAAGAGCATGATTGGATGCTTTCCAGGAAAGATTAACACTACACCATGACGAAAAAACGATAGCCGCAAGGGCACAAAATGCCAGCAACAGAAGCTGAAATGCCACCCACTCGTAGCAATTTCAATTCAACTTTCGGCCCGTCATATTACCAGCCATTCTGACAATGGAGATTGTTTGTAAAATTCTTCGGTCAACCCGCAATGAACAACAATATAGGTCAAATTAGTAAGGAAATGAGATAAGAGAAATGCTGAGTATGTATTTCAGAACTAAATGTCAATTTATAACTTTTTTTCTTTCTTTTTGGGTGATAAACAAATATTGTCATACAACTTGCAGAGAATTTGTTCGCACAAGAGTTCATCTATACAGACAGACACAGCTTGATAGAATGAAGCAAACCCAAACGAAGTTCTACCAAGAGTTTTTAACTCCACCCTTCCCCAAAGGTAAAACCATTAATGAATTTATAAATTTCCCATCTACAAAATATACATGTCAAAGAGAGAGAGGGAAGGAGATAATAGCATACTCTAGCTCAGATTGCCAACCACACCACAGCACTCTTACTCACACCTAGCATTGAAATTCAATCATCGAAAGATTATATTAGTACAGCTTCTTTCAATGACCTCAAATCAAGCTTTCTACAACATTTTGGAAGGCGACGATTCCTCAAACACTCAAACCCAAAATCCAGCAATTTCCATAGTCAAACTGTCAATCAAATATTAAAAAAAAAGGGAAAAGAACACACGCAAAAGGATAAGTCCCAATTGTCACAAAAACAGAAGTTTCAACATGAATGTAGTTAGAAATTTTTTATAAAAAAAATTATAGCAATTAAGGATTAATGCAGCTATAGCTTCAGGGTTCTAACCTTCAGAGAAGGCAAATATGCCACCAAGCATTTCATCATTCTCCGTATCCTCTTCAAGTTTTTCCCGCTCACAGTTGCTACTACTGCTGTCGACATCATCACGTACAACATCAGTTGACTTGCGGAGTCCATTGTGCATCAATGCTTTACAATGCTCCTCTTGCAAAGACAGCCCGGGATTTATGGGACTATTTACCGAAGGGAGTGTTGGACCCTCCACAATAATGCCCATGTGTGAATCATAACAGTCAGCACCCAACATTGAGGTAAGACCAATTCCATCAGGATTCCTTCCTACAGAAGGCATGTTACTCTCTACTGGGACCAAACTATTTGGAATATGATTGTTAACATGAGGATTAACATTTTCTGAATGCTCGGGAGAAGAAGATACAATGAGTAAGGATTTTTCATTCTGAGTAGATACTTCAAACATGGCACTCTCTTGTCTTCCGCGGTAAATCTCATTTAGATCTTGGCCAGTGGATATATAAAACTTCTCATTATTCACATGATCCAAGTCAAGCAGATTCTCAATTCTCCTTGAGGAACCTGATGAAAGTTAAAAGCATAAAAAGAGCATGATGATTAAATATTTCACTATGATCATTATCACCAAGTAAAAAGACACTGCCACGTTGAATGCTGGAAATATATGGGCTTAAATTGTCACAACCCACAAAGCATAACCAGATTGAAATAGGGATCATAGCAACAAAATAACTAAACCTCATCAATATATTTACAATATTTCCTTCAGAAAGACAGATAACAAATGCATAAGCACCCCTCAGCATTTACTTCAAAAGATTATATCATCAGTCAGTGCCAAACCTTTCCGCTGAAGGGACAACAGTGATGAAAGGTTTTTCATATCATATTCCAAATTCTCTTCTTCCAAATAGCAGATTCCATAATATATTATTTTCAAAGGGAAGACAGATTAAAAATTAATAAAAGTAATGACTTACCCCCATCAGAACTTTCAGTAGAGCTAAGTGATGCTGGCTTTGAGTGACAAATGATAGTCTGCTGTGTGATCTTGTCTTCGGCTTGATAAGGCTCCAGAGATGGTGACTGAGGACACTTTTCCCCAGCAGGGCCTCTGTATGAAACAACCAATGAGACACTTGATAAATTAGGAATGTAAAGTCAAAAGATGCATGTGCATCCCATGCATAAACATGACACACCCCAAAAAGAAGAAAAAAACCTCATGATCATGCATGATTAACATGTTCACTAATCATTGATGCATAGAAATGAGGAGCTGCTTTGAACCAGTGGTAAGTTGATTTAACATTATCGTAACTGAAAAACAAATAGATGGTACAACTCTTGCAGCCACAAGATTGCAAGTAAAATATTGAATAAACAGATCCGCAAACTATATCCCACACCAAAGTGCCTAGATTTTTTAATATTAAATGAACCCAAATCAACCAAAGATTGGCCACAAAGAAGAGTGGTTATAGCTACTGAATTAAACGAAACAATATTGCGCAAGTACTTTATATCCCTCTTTACATAGCATATGTTGTAAGAACCAAGAAGTTCTGCTTGCCTAAAAAATTCTTAGTAACAACACAAAATCTCAACTGAAAAAATACAGCTAAACAACAATCTCCTATGCTAATTGTTTGTGCAACAAACATTACTCCAAACCTATTTTTCTGTGCCAAAATGAATATTTAAAATGCATCAAGGTTAAGAAAACTTATTGGAATGGTTATTTTGTGAAGTCCAGAGATGTCAACTTATTTCAAGTAAAATTTAGCAACCAATATCCTTAAGGAACATTACAAGATCAAAAACAAGCTAAACCAAATAATCTTCTGAGTTCTCACAAACAGATACTGACATGTCATGACAACAGTTACCATACAAACAGAAACAGATACTAACATGTCATGATAGCAGTTAATATACAGACACAAAAACCTGCAAGAACCATAAATAAATAGATCATCACCTATGATTCCAGCTTGATTTGATGCTATGGAAATAATCAAAAACCGGCAACAATTCCTTCCGTCTGATTTCAACTTCATGGACAGACACCTTTTCAACTTCAAACTCTCCACTAGCATCACTATTAAGTCTTGAAGAATCCATCATGAAGAAATAAATCTAGAGAAATGCGGGAAATAAATCAAACAAAGATACGACAGTGAATAGTAAACATTACAACTTTGCACAAGAAATACCTTAGAACTTTGCCATATTGGTAACCTCCCAGAGCTAACCTGCACCTCTGCATTGGATAAGTACCAGTGGGATCTCTCATGGTAATTTACAGAGCAAGATTTTATAGTCTTTTTTCCACCAATACAATCATTAATGTCCAGAAAATCTATTTCATAATTATCCTCACAATCAGATCTGTTTTGAACTACTTCAACGGCATCTTGTCCATCACAAGTAGCCTCACCAATATTTGCTTCTCTTTCTGGCCAATCTGATCGCCTACATACATCCCACCACTGTACAGGCTCTACTCTCACCTGTAAATCATCCTCTTGTATGTGCACTGAAGAAGCTGCCTGAATTCTTGAACCACTGTCATTTGGTCCCACGGCAATTGATGGCAGAAGTTCATGCTGAACTACATGACCTGATGGAGTATAAACCAACAGATGCTCCAAGGAATTGGTTCTTGAGTTAACATGCCGAGGACTGTGAGATATAGAATTATGGAAAACAGCAGCAACGGCACCAGATGGCACAAAGACTTTCCCTGTTGAAGATGAAGCGGCATTGCTAACTGTATTAAGCCATCCAAAACTACTATATTTTATCCTGCTCACTACAGAGAGGGTAGCAGGAGATGGGGGTGACAAACATTGTTGATCAGTGATGCCAGATGAGGTACACCACCAAGGTAGAGACAGAACTGGAAAAAGGAGTGGCTCTCCTCCCTGAGAACTAAGAGTTTGAAACCCAGCATCGCCGCCAAAAGGGGAAAACACAAAAACATGGCAAGTCCCCTTAGATGAGACAATTGCAATCCACTGACTATAATGACTAAAGCAAATATCCTGGATCATCTGTCAGGTAAATCACATGCAAAAAAGGAGTGAATATGGTATATGGATGGCACAAGAAAATCAAAGGGAAAACAGTTTCTATGCAGTAATATACTAACTGCTGATGTTATTCCACGATGCAGCTTGTAAAGATGCACATGAGAGGAATTCCAGTCATAGTTATGAGTGCCTGATCCACTTCGCATGCAAGATTGCATAATCCGGAAGATGTTAATATTGTTCCCATATACCGAGGCAGTAACCAGAAGTGTCCCACTTGGGTCAAAACACAAAGCAGATATCGGGCTGGTATGGGCTTTAAACTGCGATATAACAGCTCTGGAAACAAAATCTTTGACAACAACCTACAATCAATTAATTTTAACTGACATGAAATTAATAAATCAATACTCTTAAATGTCACTCACATAGCACCAAAGCTAAAGAGTACTAATATTTTTTGGATTAAGTACAAATCTAACCATTCCTGCATTGTCCAAATCTGTTCCAGCATGTTTACCAACTTTCCAGACTGAATTTGCTGATATTGGAGAGCTAGACCCATCAGGAAGCAACTCCTGGCAGTACTTTGACAAAGTTTTATAACCCATGTCCCCCAGGTTGATTAGGCCAGAAGCAAACTGTTTACCATGCTCCATTGCATACCTAGCCACCATACTACTACCACCTGGTGATGTTGATGGACTAACACCTGGAGATGTAAGGTTTTGTGGGCTTAAACGTCCTGAGTTTGACAATTGCGGAGTGTTGGAAGCATAGGCTAACCACCTTGGACCTACAGCCATTGGACCATAACCAACGTTAATCCCCACTGCCCCTTGCCCTACCAACTGGGGAACGGGATAGGTGAGGACGCTGAATTTATTCTCAAGAGTGAGTGCATCAAAACAGTAAATCTGCCACCATATATAAAGCAGGTCAGTCATAAATATTACAGCACCAATGGCTAACTTAAGTCGATGAAAAGTCAATAATGGCATATGATAATTAGAACTAGAAACAATTACTTCATCATTATTCATCTAAGCAAATCGAGACAATTGAAATAGAAAAAAAAACTCTGAGCAATAGGAATCATCCACACCAAAGCTTAACTTACAGAGAGAGGAGAAATAAATTCTAAAATCTAAAGGATAGTTAAAACCATTTGATAAGCCTATGTCAAGATAATTTAATATCAAAGTGTTAATCTCTACTTTCTATCCCTACTTGTGCAAATGTGTGTTAATGTTCTTTAGATAGATGGAAACATTTAATAATATTGTGTCAAAATTTTAAGCATTATAACATCCTAAAAATGGTGCCAATCAACACTGACCTGTATGGCAAGACCCACAGCGACAATCCGAGGGCTGCATCTGACCATGTATACAGATGAGCGGAATCTAAGGACATGCTCATAACAGTTAGACTGAAATGAATAAAACCGAACAGCTGTAGGAGAGTTGACACAATATCCTGAGTGACACTCCAAGTTACCATCTCTGACCCCACCCAAATGGCTACGATTTTGACCAAGGCCTGAACTGTTGGCTTCTTCTCCAGCAACAACGAGCAGGAAAGGATGTAATTCTCTGAATCCTTTGTCTCCATCAGACTTCATAGGGATGGGTTGCATCTGTAAGAATGAAACTGGACCATCACGCTTCGAAACAAGTTCACTGAAGTTAGAGGCATCCTCCACATCGAGGACTTGAAAGCCATTCTGATAACCAAGCAAAAGAACTTGTTTGAAGACTGATGGACCAAGCTCCAGCCGGTCAAAGCCAGCCCATGTCACCTGTTTACCAACGCAAGTTCCTAAGTGCAATCAAGTAAACTTGATATTTCTAAAATGAAAAATAAAAAAATGAAAATAATGATAGCAGATGCATGAAACAAAGATTAAAAATCTAACCTCACATGTTCCTGTGAAAAAGAAATCTTAACAGAAACAAAACTTTGAATAAAGATTGACCAAGTACGTGAAAATGGGGAAAGGTTTCCTATGAAAAACAAATATATAAATAAATAAGTGGAGCAAAAAAAAATCAAGTAAACATAGCTTGAAGACTAACCACAAAAGATTAGGATAAAAAAATGCAGGCATAAGAGCGTTGCTTTCACAATTTAGGAATTTAGCTCATGTACTTGGAATGTCCTTTGGTTTCTTTTACCTTTCAATTTGAAGATAAGATTCACCTAAGAATTTTTTTGTTGAAAAAAAAACTCTTTTCTTTCATGTAACCATGGATTTCTGTTAGATTTGCTTCTCTTTTTCCATAAATTTGTAACAGCACCAACATCACTAACATTTCTCAAAAATTAAATCAATAATTAACATAGAAATCAAACAGTGAAGATCACTAGTTGACATATGAACGTTAAAGCACATCAAAACAAAACATTGTTTGCATTGATTCTGCCACAAATATGTTTTCCTAGAACAAAAGAGAGCAAAGTGTTTGTTGTTCCCGGAAATATTGGAGCCATATCAATACCATACAAATTCGCCTAAATCAAAAGCTACAAACGATAAGACTAGTTATGGTACGAATTCTGCTTTGGTAATTTGTACATGATATCATTATAAGATAGACAATCCTACTCAACCCAAAATTGCAGAAATTAATCTTTAACCATGTCAACCCCACAGATGTTATACTCGTCAGTCTGATCACTAATCTTTCGTTTTCATACTTCCTTCACTAAAAGTAAACAAAGCAAAGCAATTTCACAAAGGCCTGTCCTGCCAGTAGCCCAACAATAACTGTATACAAAACTGAGAATTGATTTATAAAGCTAAATTAACTACAGCAATCAAGTCCACAAAATCAACGTGTCTAATGGCCTGTTCCCACGGTCGGAATAGACGGCTAAACTCAAGAAGATGAACAATTTAAAAAAAAATGGAAAAAGTAACCTGATCTTTGTGATCTTCGGAAGCATTTGAAATAGAAGCAGCAACCGAGGCACCAGCAGAGCGTACAGTTGAAGCAACAGTGCTAGCATTCGTAGATACAGTCTTCAAACAAGATGAAATAATCTTCAACGAATTTGGCAACAAGCCATTGTTCCTTCCCTTTCCTTTCTTCATCCTCCACATAACAACTCTTCACCACCACCACCACCACCTCCGTCCTCCACCGTCGCTTCCAACCACGACAGAGATGAGCATCTCCGATCCGTCACGATCGGAAATATCATTCGAATTCTCTCCGATCAAAATCAACACACAGATACAACCATATACGACAGTAACTGCTTCTCTTCTAAACCTCTTCAAGTAGCTTTGACTTTGACGCCTAACACAACAGCCTTTGTCAGTTTTTTCTCTCCTCTCCTCTTATTCCTCTCTCTCTCTGCTTTCTCTCTCTACTCTCTCAGTAATCTCTATTGTCGTGTTAGACCGCAGACGACTCCGCCCGTACTTCGGGCGCTGTAACTGTAACCTGCTAGAAAATTTTACTGTCTCAGATTTACCCCGTTATCCTTTTCGGGAAAAGATTGGATTATTGACCTTTATGTGCCTTAAGTTTAGTGAAACTATAAATAAAAGTATAATTCGTATTTTTGTTCATATAAGTCCTTGCAACAAATGCTCCCACGTTCAATAAATTTTGTTAATGAAATTATTTTTTATTTTTTATTTGTAATTTTATTAGAAATTGGGGACTCATATGTTATTATCATAAAGAAAAGAAATGGGGGGATCGGGGTTGATCGTTTGCGGGTGTGGGTTGCAACATGCTTAATTTGTAATACACAGCGTCGGTCTGATAGTGATAGTTTAATTAATTAATTAATTAAAAGTTTGAACGCAGTGGAAGGTGTGTTATTGGAGATGGGCCACGATTAGGCTTGCCTACTATTTGCAGACTGCAGTTTCGTCACAATGTGTCCTACTCATGGTTTGAAATTCATTATGAATTAATTCTATCCTCTGAGTCCTGCTCTTGAGTTCTTCAGTACTCCTTTTTTTTTCTTTTTCTCCTTTGTAATTCTCTCGAGTATGTACAGAAGACAGGCTGAGAAATCTTTAGTCTTCCCTGTCTTTTGTTCCTCTTTGTAGTTGTTCCCCGCGCCTTTCGCCGATGGAGCCCTGCATGTTACAGTTTAGCGAAGCTTCTTGCTTATTGAACTGCACTGCAACATGTGCATTTTAGTTGGAGTTATGGTGTTCTGTAGTTTGGAGCTCTTGGCTGAAAGTTCTTCGTAGGGGGAGTGATCTCGTGTCCTTCAAGCAACAAAGATTGCCACCAAGCAGTTGTACTGCCTGCAAGTCATGTACTCCCAAAGTCAATGCAATGGAATGGATTATTGTTGAATCCCTCCTCTAGCTGACTTCATTTGATTATTGTTGTTACCTGACTCATTTGTGGCCGTCGAATTGAAGACTGTTGCATGCATAAAGAAGCTGCTAACAGCACAAGATTCATCTGCCGGTAATCGTAGTCATCAGCGAGAGAAGGGTCAATCAACTCCCTAATAGCATTATTCTTGATCAAGGGTTTTGCCTAGAATTAAACACATAATGTGTATGCTTGCATGTCCATGCTCAAAATCGGAAAAGAAAAACAGACCCACAAGACAAGGCTTTGCTGCGAGTGATCGAGAGCTCGGCGTCCTGTGATTAATTCCAGTAGCAATACCCCGAAGGCAAAGACATCAGTCTTTTCATCCACTATCCCATGCATTAAGAACTCAGGAGCAAGATAGCTGCAATGATGAGAAACCAATGAATTCGTTTATAAGTAATATCTATGAGTGAGTAACAGACGGCCGAAGTGTTGGCTCTACCAACCCAAATGTGCCTTCAACTAGGGATTCTGTGTGGTGAGTCCACTGCTCCGGTGGCCATTTTACCAGACCAAAATCACAAATCTGAATCACCAGTAGTTACCATTTAAGGAACATGTATTAAAAGTTTCAGAGTCTGCGGTGGGTTCCTTTGAAGAGAATGTTTTTGAGTCTTCTCTCCGAAAGTAATCCTCCAGAACGCAAGCTTGAATCCTCCCCCTTATCCATAGCCGAAGATCACAAAGCCTAACAAGATGAAATATTTATTTGAAATCCCAATGCGGACTAGAGAATATCTCAAGATAATTGAGAGGTTTAGAACTTTACCTTGACCAGAAACAGAGGAAGAGAACAGAGCATTCTGCTTCCCCAACTTGCACTGTTTTCTCTGCAACGAAATTCATAAGAGGAAACACAGTGAAAATGGAGAACAACAGCTCTTGTGAGTGCGAAGACATTGAATTGCTGCAAATTACAAAAACGAAAAACATCTAATCGATAACTTTGCTGATGAACATACCAAGAAGAAGAAAGCAATATTTTCGGGTAGATAAACCCAGAGAGGTGGCAGAAAAAACAGAGAACAAAAGCGACAGTTACTCAGCCGCTTAAACTATCACCGGTTTCTCAGTTTATGCCATGCTATTGGTCTGATATTCTATTGTTTAGTGTATTCTACTAAAACAAAATAAAATAGAGGAGTGGATGCTGTTGACTTCAGCACCAACTTTCTTATCCATGGCCGGGAGGGGGCGCAAGCAGCCCGTGAGAGCTTCGATGGTCGAAGACGATTGTTTCTGCTTTTAAGTGTGCCGTGCGGGATCATTCAATCACGTGACCTTTTTTTTATTATTTGTTTCCGCATTGTTTAAAGTATTTATGTATATATATATATATTTATTTATTTATAAGTATTATGTAATTAATGAAAATACATAATATTTATTTATTACGTGGTTATCATGAACAGTAATACTAAATCAATTTATATCACGTGAAGTAAACTGTTTCTTTTTACGCGGGCTCAGTTCAGTCCAATTTGGACTCACAAACTCGGGGCGAACTCTTTTTTCGTGGGTTGGGCCGGACCAGGTCGGCCCATTTACCACCATTTGTGGTTGGTAATAAAGAGTCAAGATTTTTACTCTCTAGAACTTGCAGAGAAGAATGAGGGGACGAGTGGTTGGCCACCGACCGAATATTTATTTAACTATTCTTATCAGGAATAACTTTAATTTTTCACGTGTTTAATATTGGTCCAATCAAGGGAACAACGATAAGAACGAGAAGTGGGCAATCAAGGAAAAACATTTTAACGAAATCTTTAAGTGAATTAAGGGAAATCGCAAGGAAACATCTCCAATAATTACCGCTTCCCTTCAGATTCTCAGTAATCAAATCAACTTTCAACTGGCTGGCTGGCTGCCCTTGCCGCCATTACTGGATTACTATGCCCAATTGTACTTGTCAACTTCTATTTGTGTCGCACAGTCAACTCCATTTATTCTTCACCGCATCCTTATGCATATGTTTCTCTGGAATTTCTCTAACAAATCCGATTCGTTGTTTCTCTTTCCATCATTTCCCAGATGTTGATCTTTCGGTACCTTATCGTTTTCTTTCTCGCTGTAACCTTAACGAACTCGCCCGCCACAACGGCGGCGCAGCAAAGCGATAACATATCATGCCCACTTGACTTCAATGTTTTGCCAAATATGGGATCCCGCCTGAAGACTTCGGATACGAACTTGCAAAGCCAGTGTCAGTACATAATGCAAGCCATTCGACTCGTTCAGTCCGACTACCTCCGACGACACTGGAAATTTCCTGCCTCCGCTCAACTCCTCCGAGTCGTGCTGGCAAGCTTACCAAATCCTAATCAATAGTTTATTGCCCAACTTCGATATACGCTCCCGTTGCGGGTTTCAAACGAGTTGGATCTCCGAAGGGTGTATGAACATCACTACTAAATCGCAGTTCGAAAACCTGATTCCCGAGCCTGCAGTAGACGACGTCGTTTCAAATTGTAATCAGTCTTTAGGAAGTGGTTCCCCCTGTGCTGCTTGTGTCACGAGCCTGTCCAGATTGCAGGCGTCGTATTTGACGGGGGAATCAGTTGGTAATGTGTCGAATTGTTTGGCGTTTTCGTCGATTTATGCGGCTGCGATAGCCAATCAGTACGGACCCACTGATAAAGGTACTGCCTCGTGTTTATTTTCGCTTGTTTTTTCTGATTCGAGTAAGAAGAGTAAAAATACAAAGGGTGTAATTGTGGGGGTTGTGATTGCCAGTGTTTTTGCTCTGATTCTAATTATTGCCGGCGTCTGGTTTTTTAGGCATAAACGTGTGATTTCCAATAGAAAAGGGAAGAGCAGAGAGGCAATTAGTAATATTGAAACGGGATTGGAGTCTATTAGTGAGAGCACTAATTTGGTTAGGTTCACATTTGATGAGATTAAGAAAGCAACTAGGAATTTCTCTAGGGACAATATTATTGGGAGCGGAGGGTATGGCAATGTTTATAAAGGTGTTTTGCCTGATGGTTCTGAGGTTGCTTTAAAGAGGTTCAAGAATTGTTCTGCAGCTGGTGATGCCAATTTCAAGCATGAAGTTGAGGTTATTGCCAGCGTTAGACATGTGAACCTTGTTGCTTTACGAGGTTATTGTATTGCCACAACTCAGTTAGAGGGTCACCAGAGGATTATCGTATGTGATTTGATGACGAATGGAAGTCTTTATGATCATTTGTTTGGTACCACGGGAAGGAAGCTTAGTTGGCCTATGAGACAGAAGATTGCTCTAGGGACTGCTAGGGGGTTGGCCTATTTGCATTATGGTGCACAGCCGGCAATCTTTCATAGGGATATTAAAGCTAGTAATATACTATTGGATGACATGTATGAGCCAAAGGTGGGGGATTTTGGGCTTGCAAAGTTTACCCCAGATGGGCTGACTCATTTGAGTACTAGGGTGGCTGGGACAATGGGATATGTTGCTCCTGAGTATGCCTTGTATGGGCAATTGACAGAAAGGAGTGATGTCTACAGCTTTGGTGTAGTGCTTCTTGAGCTTTTGAGTGGCAGGAAGGCGCTCGTGATGAGTGATGATGGTCGACCTTCTCTTGCAATGGACTGGGCTTGGTCATTGGTGAGGAATGGGAGAGCTCTGGATGTTATTGATGATGGTATGCCAGAGTTGGGGGCACCAGAAGTTCTAGAGAAGTATGTAATGATAGCTGTTCTTTGTTCTCATCCACAGTTATATGCTAGGCCAACAATGGATCAAGTTGTGAAAATGTTGGAAACTGAACTCTCTGTTCCCCCAATACCAGAGCGACCAATTTCTATTGTAGCTGAGATTGATGAGCTTGAGAAGTCTATGAGCAGTAATAGTGGCTCTGGTCAGCTATCTGGCTTTGCTGGCCATCAGCTATTTACTGAAAGTGGTTGCCCTTCGAGCCATCAGCATGAAGCGGATAAGTCTGATTCCAGAAAAGGATCATTTCTGTAAATTACCTGGTCTTTACAAGGATAGATATTCTCACCTTGATGTATATTTTGATTGGGCTTCATGTTTCCTGAATTTTGAATCATGTTCCACATTGTAAAGATAAAGGAGAGGCATAACTGAAATTGATTCTTTCATTTCCATCATAAAACACCATCACAAAAAGTTTTACCATCCAAAGTCCTCTATTTATTACCTCACACACATTACTAGTATATATTGCATATCATCTTACTCTTGTGCATTGACTGGTTCTGTTCAAGTTGGGCGCTTCATGATGACAAACCTGAAACTGTACTCATGTAAAGAGTGTTCTCATTTACAAAGATCTTGAAGAGTTCTGGTCTCGTGCAAATTTTATCCATGGGTTTGTGGTTAACAAGTTACTGTGAGTGACTGACATTCAACTCTTGTTGCTACTCGAGGGTCTTGCTTTGGGGCTGCTTGGAGAGGCCAACCGAGGATACCTTATGCATGATAACAGAAGCCTTAATGACAATCTCTTTGGATTAAAAGAGACAACAATGCTTAAGATTGGCAGAAATTGATTTATCTGCTACCATGGGAGCTAAGTGGCTGTCATAAGAGTAAAGTTGGTTCGGTACTATTAGATTAGAAGGCTTGTGAAGTTTCATATGCTTGTGAAATTTATGCTGGAAGTACTTAGACCACCTTTAGGTAGAGGGGGTGCAAATGGGAGATTTGTCTCTGCACCTTGTTTGTTGTGGTTAACCATAAGAAACTGGCGCTGATGTTTCAGCTTTCTTTAGCTTCTAGTGCCTTTTCAATATCTGTCATGTACTCATTGCAGTTGACTGGAGCTGTACAGTTATACTGATGGATTCAGCCAGTTCTTTGGTCAGGATTTACCGAAGAAAATAATTCTGGTTTTTCCTTTGCTAGTAATATGAGATGTTATGCTCAAGTTTTTGTCAGTTTTCTTGTCCCGAGGCAATATTTCATGTTAAGTCGACAATGGATGAGATTCCGAAATGTCTGGAAAGAGGTCAGCGATTTATCATCAAGCTGCTTCAACTATTCGTTTGCAGCATGAGCATGGAGAATGTGCTTATTGAACCTTCAGTTTAAGATGGTTTTTAACTTTCAAAGGTTCTTATCATCTTATTGTTATCCAACATAAGTTAAGCTCAACTAAAATCTCTCTGACCCATAGCATCCTCCCAGAGAACATTACTGTCAAGCTTTAACAGGCACAGGCCACTTCTTTCGAAAATCGCCTCCGAGATCAACTTGAAAGAATTACCATCACTAAATATGACAGGATATCGTGGTAACCAACGATTTCTTTCTTTCATTTTTTTTTCAATTTCTTCAAGTATGCGTAATTTCAACTTTCCATTTCTTTCTCCAAACAACCTCTTTAAATTATCATCAACCATGGAAAATGGCAACTGCCCATTATTGGAATGATCCAAAATTACATCTCGGTGGCTTGCTGACCTACTCTGAGTTTATATAATGAATAAAAAAGGATACATCACTGTCGTCATTTGGAAATTGCAATTGTTGTTGGGAGAATGCAGAAGAAGATACGTATATAATTTGAATCAGTTCCACATGCGTGGAGATTAAGACAAACAGCCAACTCAATTTTCTGTCAAGTTGTAAGAATTGCTTGATAAATCCGACATTAAGCTTAGCAGGAACGAATCTCAAGCGATCACAACACTGCCAACCTACCTCTGCCATTAATTTATTACGTGACTTTAGCTGGACTTTAATTTTGTTTGTGTCTTGGCTATGAACTCATTTCTGTATCGATTAATAAGTATTCTGCAGACTGTTTACTTAATAATGGAAGCTTTTTATGTGAAAGACCATGCGATGCAACATAAATTCACGTTTGAAATTCGTATGAATGATTGGTAGTACTATCCGTAGAAGGGAATCTCTTGCCAGTCAAAATCTTAGGCTAAATCCAATCTCCTTTAACTTATTGCCAGTAATCATCACAATTCATTCATAGAAGGAAAGAGGAAGTTATTGTTACTCAGAATCATGACTCTCTCCTGGTAGGTACTGGATGTTAATTGTCAGTAAGCTGAGTAGGAAGGTCTTTAATCTTCAAAATCAGATATTTTATGGAAAACAATCAATTTCGTGGTCTTCAGATAAATAGAAATGGCAACAACAGGAAACAGCAAACTGTAAAGGATTTCAGCCATGTCTAAGCGAAGAAAGATTCAAGGTAAACCTTAAAAGTGCTTGCATTTATGTGTATTAAAGGTCCACAATTTGATCAGTGTGAACTGCCAATATAGCCAAAATGGATCCCAAAAGAGATTTAACCAGTTATGTATACAACAGTTCCAATTCTATAATTCAGTTGGAAACCAAATGAAAGCGCACAAGCAAGAGAGAATGAGGGACCTACCCTCATCCCAGCTCACAGTTCATTATCTCCTGCACAAAACAAACTGCTGCAAGAAAAATTTCCCACCATTTTGTGCTTGTAGGGGTGAACTTGCAAAGGGTTTGACAACAATACTTTGATGATGGTATATTTCATTTCTTAGCTTGCTACTGTGCCGTGTTCATGTCTAAATCATCTCTTCTCGTTTTAGTTTTCATGCAACCGACAAAACTACATTTCTTGAATCAATTACTACGCGTTTTTTAAGTGGATGGTATCAAGAACACGTAATTGTAGATCAAGATTGAAGTAGATTTAGATCCAACTGAATACACAAACTAATCGTTTATTGTCTTCGCTGTTGCTTTCTGTATAAAATCATGAAGGAATTTTGAGGGGGAAGTGCTGCAGGCTAAACTTAGAAGTTCGAAAAGTGTATTTTTGTCCAGAAATTTCCTACTTTATGGTAGATAGAGAATAGAGATTCCTCTGCTTCCATTTCTACACATCTACTTCGCAGTTTCTTTGAATTTCTTCTCTTTGCTAAGTTAAGACAACGTCTTGGAAGATCAAAAATCAGCATCAGCATGGCCATCAAAGACGATATTCCGGAAAATATAACAGAACCACTCATGCAGGAAAACAAGAATTTAGCTGATGAAAATGGTGGAGCTGGTGAAAAAACAAACAGCAAAGGGCATCCATGGATGGCTTACTTCAGCTCTCTCATTGCGGTGTGTGGTTCGTATGCTTTTGGATCTTGTGTAAGTCCAAATCTTTCTAATCCCGAGAAGATTATGATCTTGGAAACATGGAAGTTCAAAACCAACTTCTGAAACAAAATTTTGTTGTAATTGTTAATTTGATTTTCAGGCAGGATATTCATCTCCTATTCAGACTGCCCTCAGGGAAGATCTCTCCCTGACCCTTGCAGAGGTACATTCATGAATTCTCTAGTACAAAGTAAAGCACTTGTTTATGCATGCTAATTTGTTGAAAGTAAAATTAAGATTTTAGTGTCATTAATTCACATGCATATAACTAATTTAAGACAAGACATTACCAAGAATTACATTAATTCGAGGTGGCAAAAAAAATTGGTTTGTTAGTGTTAGATGAGAAAATTAATAAAAGAATTTTATAAAATTTTTTTACTGCATAACGAAACTTTTTTTTATTTTTTATTTATTATTAATGAATAATTTTTTTTTCATTTTATTAATGAATTGATGATCGACTATTCTATCAAAAACTTTCTTTTAATTGAAGTAATAAATTTAGTCAACTTAATTCTCATGAGATCTAGGCGAATTACGAGCGAATTTCACATTAAATAATAAAAAAGTATTCTTAAACTTTAAAAGAATGAATTTTATATATTTTATCAAATATATATTTTTTATAAAAATATAATAATTCAAATTATAACAAGTAATATCAGAGTTAAATCCATTACGAGAATCAAACACGTACACGAAGGGTTCATAAATTACCATTGTGATAGAAGCATTACAAAATTAGGTGGGAGACAATACGAAAGAATCATACATTCAATTGGAAAGAGGTATTTTCGAACTTTACAAGGGTGAGTTCTACACACACTATTAGAATGTAACAAAATCTTACATTAAATAGGAAAATGATATTTTTGGACTTTTACAAAGTTGAGTTATACATATTATATTGAAATGTTACAGAATCTAACATTAAATAAAAAGATTAGATTTTTAAGTTTTATAAGGGCGGTTCTCTGCACTCTTTTAGAATGTAACAAAATGGCACATTGAAGAGAAAGACCCATTTTTGAATTTTACAAGAATGAGACCATTGCCAGGACTATCCTTGATTTGGGTGGAAAGTTACATCATAAATGCAAATTTAAAAGAGCTCTTTCAATTTTCGTTCACTTGGGCTCTTATTTACATGTGTGCAGTTTTCAGTGTTTGGTTCCATACTAACTTTTGGTGCAATGATTGGTGCAATCACATGTGGTCCAGTTGCTGATAATGTTGGTCGGAAAGGGGTAAGCTAAGATATTTTCTGATCGATCACTGCCTGTTTAGGATTTCGGTTTCAGTGATTATGTTCTGGTGGATATTTACCCTCTGACATTGTTTCCTTTGTGCAAACCATGCAGGCAATGAGAGTTTCAAGTGGTTTTTGTGTAGCAGGGTGGCTTGCTATTTACTTTGCTAAAGTTTGTAAAATCTTAACCTCTACATGCATCTATTTTTTCGGATACAGAGTAACCATAACAAATTTTGATAAAAATGTGATCCATTTATTGCATTGTGTGTCTTGATTGAATAAAACAATAGGGGGCTTGGGCTCTAGATATTGGAAGACTGGCAACAGGTTATGGAATGGGGGTGTTTTCATATGTGGTGCCTGTTTTTATAGCTGAAATTGCGCCCAAGAATCTTCGAGGAACACTAACATCTGCAAATCAGGTAAAGGCATACATTCAGACTTACAACTTAATCAGAGAAAAAACTCATTATCATTTTGATATATTTTTTGAATACTTGGTGACAGATTATGCAGTCTAATAATTTCTCGTATTTGTCCATAGCTTATGATCTGTACTGCTGTGTCCGTTGCCTTCATAATTGGGACAGTACTATCATGGAGGGCTTTAGCACTAACCGGTAAAATGTCTTTATTATCTATGCATTCAAAATGTAATAGGAAGGCTCACCAGCAAAGTTACTGCAGGTATCGTCCCTTGCGGAATTTTGCTTTTGGGTCTCTTTTTCATTCCGGAATCTCCCAGGTGGTTGGTAAGAAGAGCTTCCCATAAATGAAACCTGGAAAAAAGATCTGTACATGAGATTAACCTTACCATGGATACAGGCAAAAACAGGAAAGGAAAAAGAATTTGAAGCTGCACTGCAGAAACTTCGCGGCAAGGACTCTGACATATCGCTCGAGGCAGCTGAAATCCAGGTCTTGTTTCTAATTTATATGTACCTTTCCACGCTGACAATGTGTTATTGGGGCATTAAGAAGAAAATTTATCTGAAGTATTATTACATTTGCTTGACAGAATTACATAGAAACCCTGGAACGGCTCCCAGAAGCCGGAGTGCTGGATTTGTTTCAAAGAAGATACTTGCGCTAAGTCATAGTAAAGATTTCTCTCTCAACCTGTAATATAAATAATTCTCTTCATTATAACTTCACTTGAACTTCTCATCGGTTCATTTAATTCTTCTTTACATTACATTCATTTTAACAAGATTGGAGTTGGATTGATGGTCATTCAACAATTTGGTGGAATCAATGGAATCTGTTTTTATGTCAGCAATATTTTTGCCTCAGCAGGTATGAGGATTACTTCACATGTTCTTTAACAATTCAGTTTGACAATCAATGTTTTGGCTGTTGTATTTGTAACAACACAGGATTTTCTTCTAGCCATGGTACCATAATCTATGCCTGTCTCCAGGTTTCCATCCTCCACCAACTCTAGTAATGTCTTGGAACTGTAGATATTTCTTTATAAATAGAGTGGCCTGAACAAATTATATTCTGCAGGTTGTCATTACTGGCATTAACACGGTTGCGATTGATAGAGCTGGAAGAAAGCCCTTATTATTGGTAACTTTTATTACAAAACCCAATCTACCTTATCTTAATAAATTTTCTCCCACAAAACCTCTTCATGTTTAAAAATTTAATTTCCCTTGTTCAATTTCATTATAGGTTTCTGCAACGGGGCTAGTCTTTGGCAGTATACTCACTGGGGTTTCATTCTATCTGAAGGTAAAAGTAAAAAATTTGCCCGGACAACAACCCTTCTTTTTAATTCTTCAAAGAAATTAAATTTCGGATAAACTTTCGTGTACCAGGTTCATGAATTGGCACTCAAGGCAGTTCCTGCTCTTGCTGTGACTGGCATACTGGTAATGTGCACTGCTCTGTAATTACCATCATACACTCAGTTAATTTACTTGTTCACCTGAAAAATTGCCTCTTCTTGTTTTCCTTGTTATCCCCAGCTCTACATAGGGTCCTTCTCGGCAGGAATGGGTGCAGTTCCTTGGGTTGTAATGTCCGAGGTAATTAAAATTTCGAACATTCTATCATCCTTAGTATCCTTTATTCATTCCACCAATCCGAAAACATTCCTCTGCTGTAGATATTCCCAATAAATATCAAAGGAGTACCAGGAAGCTTAGCAACATTAGTGACCTGGTTTGGTGCATGGGCAGTTTCCTACACTTTCAACTTCCTCATGACCTGGAGTTCCTATGGTTAGTACTAACAGTGAAAAATTACATTCTTTGTTTAATTCTAGGACACTAAACTGCATGTTATGATGACTTAAAAACACACAAAGCGAGCTTCAAATTTACTCTTTTACGCTGGTGCCTGCGTTTGTTTTTCAGGTACATTCATGCTCTACGCTGCAATCAACGCGTTGGGCATACTGTTTGTGGTTATAGTAGTACCTGAAACGAAGGGGAGAACCCTGGAACAAATTCAAGCAGCCATCAATGCATAGAGAAACAACAAATGGAATAAAGACCATTATCTTTCCTCCCGGAAATTATGATTTGAGCACTTGAGAGCACAGTAGAAATCTTGACAAGTGGAAAATGTTTGAGAAATAATAATAACCACGATATCCAACGCTGTCCTCAAAATGTTTCAGAAATTTAATTTATTGTCGTACTTCATTCTTGCATGTGTTTGACCTACAATACACCCACTACTGTATTCTCCGTTCCTCTGATATAATCAAATACCATCTAAGCAGATAACTTATTGTAATAGTCCGGATTTCTTTAGTTGTTTTATTAATTTCCTTGAGCAATTTGGATTCATTACTAAATGCACATGCGTTTATTTTCATTATTTTTTAGTGGGTAGATCCATTTTAATCAGAAAATGATTACTGTCTTAATTGGCATTGATATAATAATATAGCCTTGGAAATTGTTGACAATTGGTGGAATTTTTATATGAATTGGAATTGAAAGCTGGAAATTGATGCATTTTGGTGGAATGAAAATTGGACAAGCATAGATGATGTGTTTATCATGCAATGTCTTGGAAATAAAAAATTTGAGATGGGATGTTCTATCACATTAGTGTGCCGATGTGTTGAGACCGTTTAATTAATAAAATTAAAAATATATATATAATTATCAATGATAAGTATTGAGAGAAATTTTTGAAATTTTTTAACTTTTTTTATTCATTATTAATAAATGTATTTATCTCATTTTACTGATTGAATAATTTTATTATATTAAAAATATTAATATCATAAAATTATTTTTTTTTAAAAAAATTTCTTAAAAGAATTTAAACTTGCAATTGTTAATTTTAATTTTAATTTTACAAGAAAATTGTGGTATTTTAATTATATTTTATGGCTTGTGATTATCACCTTAGGCTTTAGGTGGAGTTTGCATTAATTAAAATTGCAAGGAGCAAGCATTGGATAATAATAGAAAGACACGCAGCAAAGTAAAGAGAAACCTTCCCAATTGATCATTGGCTTACCTTTTAGCCATGGATTTTACTATTTAAGTCAAAAACTTGCTTGAAAGATGACTTCAAACCAAGAAATAGGAAGAAGAGGTGAAACAGCAGAGAGTGAATTACAAAGCATAGGTGAGTAGAGAAGAAAGAAGTAAGAAAAGATTTGAAATTTGAATTATTTTATGTATATTAGTATTTATTTTAATCTCGGTTTAGTTATATATTAATAAATTGTCATTGAATTAGTTTACATGCTTGATGTATGTAGATGTTTGATTTTAATAATTAAGAGGAGAAAGAATTTAGAATTATATTAGGTCATATTTTAAATTTATTAAACATCTAGGTCATTTTATAAATAAAAATAATTTAAAGATTTTATTAATATTATCTATCGCGTGAGTGAAATATTTATTTTATTTTATCTCGTAACTATTATTATTTTTTACTACTTATAAGATCATATTTATTGATTAATATTTTTAGAGAATTTATTTTAATATCTTTAAGATTATACCGAAATTTTATTTTAGGAAGTAAAGTCGTTATAAGTAAAGGATTTAGTTGTTGTTTATTTGGGTTAGTATATGTTATTGTTAATTTTATTTAGGGGGTGATTTTAAAGAAAGAACTAAATTAGTTGAAGAGTAAAGGGTTTGGTTTTAGATTGTGAGAGTAAAGTCTGTAAAGTAGATGTAATCATTTTAGGACGACGACGATCTTTAAAAATAATATTTTAAAAGTACGTATAAAATTATTTACGGTAAAATAATTTCTATTTTTATTTGCAATATTATTAAATTTTGGAAATAAAATTATATTTTATTAAAATTTTTAAAACTTCTATTATACGTACATATCCATTGGGTATTAATTCATTCATATTTTTTAAGTTTTAGACGATATTATTATTTTTAAGTTGACCTTTACACATTACTATTTTTGTAACAATTGTTAGATACTGAATATTAATGTTTAGGAGGCTTACTAGGAAGGTCTTTCATGTTCAAAATCCAAAATCTGGTATTTTATGGAAAGAAATCCAATCCTGTTCATCAGTTAAATAAAAATGGAATCAACGGGCAAAAGCAAGCTGTAAAGGATTTCCGCCATAGACAAGGGAAGAGAGATTCAAGGTAAATCTTAATAGTGCATGCATTTTATGTGTCTCAATTTGATCATGTTAGCTGCCAATATGGCCCAAAGGGACCGCAGAAGAGACTGAACCAGTTATGTATGCAACAGTTCCAATTCTATAATTGAGTTGGAAACCAAATGAAAGCACACAAACAAGAGAGATCGAGGGACTTGCACAAAACAAACTGCTACAAGAAAATTTTCCCACCATTTTGTTCTTGTTGCAGTGAACTTGGTAAAAAGGGCTGACAACAACCACATCTTGTTTCAGTTTTCATGCAAACGACAAAACTACATCTCTTGAGTCAATTACTACACGTTTTTTTTTAAGTAGATGGTATCAAGAACAAGATGTGCTTGTACATCAAGATTGAATTAGATTTAGACCAACTGAACAAACAAAACAATTGTTTATTGTTTTCATTGTTGCTTTCTGTATAAAATCATGAAGGAGTATTGAGTGGGAAGTGCCGCAGGCTAAACTTAAAAGTTCGAAAAGACTATTTTTGTCCAGAATTCCAACTTTTATGGCAGCAGATAGAGAATAGAGATTCCCTTGCTTCAACTTTTACGCATCTACTTTCCAGTTTTTTTGAATTTGTTCTCTTTGCTAAATTCAGACAACATCGTTGGAGATAAAAAGTCAGCATCGGCATGGCCATCAAAGGCGATATGCGCGAAAATATAACAGAACCACTTACGTGGGAAGAGAAGAATTTAGCTGGTGAGCAAACAAACAGCAAAGGGAATCCATGGATGGTTTACTTCAGCACTCTCATTGCAGTGTGTGGTTCTTACGCTTTTGGAACCTGTGTAAGTCCAAATCTTTCTCCTGCCGAGAAGATTATGATCTTGGAAACTTAGAAGTTCAAAACCAACTCAAGGAACAAAATTTTGTTGCGACTGTTAATTTGTTTTTCAGGCAGGATATTCCTCTCCTACCCAGACTGCTCTCAGTGAAGATCTCTCCCTGACCCTTGCGGAGGTAAATTCATGAATTCTCTAGTTCAATGTGAAACACTTGTTTATGCATGCAAATTTACGGAAAAGAAAAATTAGAATTTTAGTATCACATCACGTATGCTGATAACTGATTTAAGATAAGATATTCTTAAAAATTTCATTAATATTATGTTTAGAAATAGGGTACGTATTAATTGTTTACGTAATTTATATTTAATTTACGAGAGTTTTAGATGGGATAATTTTATTACGTTAATATAATTGATATGATAAATTTTAATTAATAAATTTATTTATTAGTGATGAACGAGAAAAATTAAAATTGACGAGATTTTTTTTAATTTTTTTTATTTATCATCAATAAATAATTTTTTATTTTATTTATTAAATAGTTTTGCCACTTCAATTATGATGATATGGTAGAATTTTCTGGGGGTCCAGGCCAAGGCTCTGAATTTGGATTTTGGAAACCCTCAAATTCCAGGAGTTAGTACAGTTAAAAGATAGAGAGACCATTGCCAGGATTATCCTTGATTTGGGTGGAAAGTCACTTCATAAATGCAAATTTAAAAGACCTCTTTCAACTTTGGCTCACTTGGGCTCTTGTTTACATGTATGCAGTTTTCAGTTTTTGGTTCCATACTAACTTTTGGGGCAATGATTGGTGCAATCACATGTGGTCCACTTGCTGATTTTGTTGGTCGGAAAGGGGTAAACCAAGATATTGCCTGTTTAGGATTTCAGTTTCAGTAATTATGTTCTGGTGGATATTTACCATGTGATATTGTTTACTTTGTGCAAACCATGCAGGCAATGAGAGTTTCAAGTGGTTTTTGTGTAGCAGGGTGGCTTGCTATTTACTTTGCTAAAGTTTGTAAAATCTTAACCTCTGAATGCATCTCGGATACAGAGTAACCATAACAAATTTTGATAAAAATTTAACCCATTTATTACATTCTGTCCTGATTGAATAAAACAAAAGGGGACTTTGGCTTTAGATATTGGAAGACTGGCAACAGGTTATGGAATAGGGGTGTTTTCATATGTGGTGCCTGTCTTTGTAGCGGAAATTGCACCCAATAATCTTCGAGGAGCACTAACAGCTGCAAATCAGGTAAAGGCATACATGCAAACTTATAACTTAATCAGATAACAAACTCATTGTTTTGATAAATTTTTTGAACACTTGGTGACAGATTATGCAGTTTAATAATTTCTCATATTTGTGCATAGTTTATGTTCTGTACTGGTGCGTCCGTTGCCTTCCTACTTGGGACAGTACTATCATGGAGGGTTTTAGCACTAACAGGTAAAATGTCTTTATTATTCATGTATTCAAACTGTAAAAGAAGGCTCACCACTAAAGTTACTGCAGGTATCGTTCCTTGCGGAATTTTGCTTTTGGGTCTCTTTTACATTCCGGAATCTCCCAGGTGGCTGGTAAGAAACAGCTTCTAATAAATGAATCCCTGCAAAAGTGATCTATACATGAAATTAATTAACCTTACCATGAATACAGGCAAAAACAGGAAAGGAAAAAGAATTTGAAGCTGCACTACAGAAACTTCGCGGCAAGGATTCTGACATATCGCTTGAGGCAACTGAAATCAAGGTCTTGTTTCTGATTTGTCTGTACTATTCCACACTGAGAATGCGTTGTTGGAGCATTAAGGAGAAAATTTGTCTGAATTATCATTACATTTGCTTGACAGCATTACATAGAAACTCTGGAGGGGCTCCCAAAGGTCGGAGTGTTGGATTTGTTTCGAAGAAGATACTTGCGCTCAGTCATTGTAAAGATTTCTCTCTCAACCTGTAATATAAATAATTCTCTTCATTATATCTTCACTTGAGCTTCTCATCAGTTCATTTAACGCTTGGTTACGTTGCATTCATTTTCACAAGCTCGTTGTTGGATTGATGGTCATTCAACAATTTGGAGGAATCGATGCAATCTGTTTTTATGTCAGCAATATTTTTGCCTCAGCAGGTATGAGGATTACTTCACATGTTCTTTATACCATTCAGTTTTACAATTAATGCTTTGGCTGTTGTATTTGAAACAACACAGGATTTTCATCCACCCTTGGCACCGTAATCTATGCCTGTCTTCAGGTTTCCATCTCTCACCAACACAAACAATTTCTTGGAAATGTAGACATTTCATATAACTAGAGTGGCCTGAACGATTATATTCTGCAGGTTGTTGTCAGTGGGTTTAACGCAGTTGTGATTGATAGAGCTGGAAGAAAGCCCTTATTATTGGTAAATTTTATTACAAAATCAAATCTACCTTCGCTCAATAAATTTTCTCTCACAAGCCCTGTTTATGTTTGAAAATTTAATTTCCCTTTTCAATTTCATTATAGATTTCTGCAACAGGACTAGTCTTGGGCAGTTTACTCACTGGGGTTTCATTTTATCTGAAGGTAACAGTAAAAAATTTGCCCGGACAACAACTCTTCTTTTTAATTCTTCAAAGAAATTAAATTTCGGATAAATTTTTGTGAAACAGGTTCATGAATTAGCACTCAATGCAGTTCCTTCTCTTGCTGTGACTGGCATACTGGTAATATGCGCTACTCTGTAATTACCATCATACACTCAGTTAATTTACTTGTTCACCTGAAAAATTGTTTTTCCTTGTTATCCCCCAGCTCTACGGAGGGTCCTTCTCAGTAGGAATGGGTGCAGTTCCTTGGGTTTTAATGGCCGAGGTAATTAAAATTTCGAACATTCTATCATCCTCAGTATCCTTAATCCATTCCACCAATCCGAAAACATTCCTCTATTGTAGATATTCCCAATAAATATCAAAGGAGTAGCAGGAAGCTTAGCAACATTAGTGAACTGGTTTGGTGCATGGGCAGTTTCCTACACTTTTAACTTCCTCATGAGCTGGAGCTCCTATGGTAAGTACTAACCAGTGAAAAATTACATTCTTTGTTTAATTATAGGACAGTAGACTGCATGTTATGATAACTTAAAACACACAGAGAGCTGCAAATTTACTCTTTTACGCTGGTGCCTGCGTTTGGTTTTTAGGTACATTCATGCTTTACGCTGCAATCAACGCATTGGGCATACTGTTTGTGGTCTTAGTAGTACCTGAAACGAAGGGGAGAACCCTGGAACAAATTCAAGCAACCATCAATGCGTAGATGGCAAATAAATGGAATAAAGACCGTTATCTTTCCTCCTGGAAATTCTTATTTGAACATTTGAGAGCACATCAGAAATCTTGACAAGTGGAAAATGTTTCAGAAATAATAAGCATGATATCCAATGCTGTCCTCAAAAATTTTCAGAAATTAAATTTATTGTTTTACTTCATTCTTACATGTGTTTGAACTACAATACATATGCTGTTGATATTGTCCGTTCTTGTAATATAATCAAATTACAACTGAGTAGACAACTTATAACTCAGATTTATCTCTTAGCAATATGGAGTGTGACACTTTTAGCAATAATCAGAAACTACAGAAAAGATATACTAGGCGTTAATAACAGACGAGTTGCCGTGAAAGACAATGGAAGACAGAGGAAAGTAAATTCAGATAAGAATTTAGGATTTTAGCTAATAATAGAAGAGAACGAAGGACAGAGTTCAGGTTGATCAATTGGATAACATGGTTAATTATCCAAACAATTGTCAGTTACGTTGTTTTAGGAATTCTCACAGAAAAATTTCTTCATAATCAAGATGGGTTTCAGGTCTTATCTTCCTCCTCTACCGTGTTGATGCCTTAGTTGAATTCTCTATGTTGATTTCAGTTCTCATGCAAATGACAAAGCTACAACAATTGAATCAGTCTGCCTGAGATTTTTAAATACAAGTGGTTGGTAACTGCATAGCCAATGGTGCGTTGACAGTGAAGTTGAAGATCCAACTGATTAAATAAAAACTGTGACGAAAAATTTTAAACTTGCCAACTGTATTTGTGTTCTCTATGACATGTAAATCTCGAGAGAAGAAGCTCGGCATACTTATACAAGTTCCCCAAGTCTCCCGTTCCGCAGAAGTTCATTGTAGATCGAGAACAGAAGATTACCTTCCTTCCATTTCTTTGAGCTTCCACCAGCATGGCCATCAACAACAATGTTCAGGAATAGATAACAGAGCCACTTTTGGGGGGAGAAAAGAATTTAGCAGATGAAAATGGTGGAATAGGATAAACAATGTTGTTCAGCACGCTTGTCCTTATGTGTGGTTCTAATTCATTAGGAACTGGCGTAAGTCCCATGAAATTTCAAAACCAGTTTCTTCTGAAACAGAAATGAATATTTTTATTCTATTTCTTAGTTTGTTCTCAGGTTTGTTATTCATCCCCTACTCAGAATGTTATCAGGGAAGATCTCTCTCTGTCTCTAACATGGGTAAATGATTCGAGACACAGGCAGATATGATTCAGATTTCTCCTGCATTCCGGGAACCAACTCCATTCATTTGATAAATGCAAATTAAATCTGCATTTGAACTCTTTTCAAATTCAGGTTTAATGTATGCAGTATTCAGTATTTGGTTCCATATTGACATTTGGTGCTATGTTTGGCGCGATCACAAGTGGAGCAATTTCTGATTATATTGGTCGTAAAGGGCTAAGCAAAGCAAATATTATATTATTTCTGATGATAAGTTGTTGAGATCAGTCACTGCTTACTTTGAACTGCAGTTTTGGTAGATATTTCCCCTATAACCTTGGGTTTTTCTGGAATTTGTGCA
Organism: Xylocarpus granatum; assembly: GCA_019650275.1. Lineage (NCBI taxonomy): Eukaryota > Viridiplantae > Streptophyta > Magnoliopsida > Sapindales > Meliaceae > Xylocarpus > Xylocarpus granatum. Next base: position 78,499 of record BNST01002851.1, read on the forward strand.
GGCAATGAGAGTTTCAAGTGTTTTCTGTATAGCAGGAAGGCTTTCTATTTACTTTGCTGAGGTTCATAAAGTCTTAACCTCTGAATTCATCGTTACTAACCAGATCAAGTTTCCTGGAAATCTGACCAGTTGTATTTCTCTTTTTCTGTCTTGAATAAAACAAAAGGGGCCTTCGTCTTTGGATATCGGAAGACTATCAACAGGATATGGAATGGGAACCTTATCATGTTGTGCCCATTTTTATTGCTGAAATTTCACCCAGGTAACTTCGAGGAGCACTAACATCTGTGAACCAGGTAAAAACATGCAAATGACACAACAGCAGAAAAGCTTCAGTTTTATTTCTACTTAGATACTGCACCTGTGAACATAATTTCTTTAAGAGAGCAATACGAAATTGTTGATATAATTCTGCAGATCTAATTATAACAAGAAGGTCAAATATTAGCACCAATGGCATCCTTTAAGTTTCTGAACTTATAATTTATGGAAAACCGTCATGAACCGGGTTCACAAATTAGTACTCAACTCAGTTCCTGCTCTAACCCTGACCGGTGTAATGGTAATATATGTCAACAGCTTTGGGATTCATATTAACCACTCAGATTATTCATCACCAAACTTACTCCTTGCATTTTCCTTGTCCCTGGCAACTACCGTTTGAGCTCAGCTCTATGTAGGTGCATTTTCATCAGGAATGGGTGCAATTCCTTGGGTTATTATGTCTGAGGTAATCAAACTTTGAAACAGCTATTATTCCATCTATGTTTTGCTCATTCTACCAGAATTTGAAAATAGCCATCTGTTGCAGATATGTCCTATAAATGTTAAAGGAGTCGGAGGAAGCTTAGCAACATTAGTGAACTGGTTTGGCTCATGGGCAGTTTCCTACATTTTTCACTTTCTCATGACCTAGTGCTCCTATGCTAAATGCTAAACAGAGAAAATTTATGTTTTTTCTTTCTACAAGTAATTGTTGGCACGGAAAATGCTTCAAAACAAGCTGAACCACTAAAGATGACTTTGTCATAAAAGGGCTCTGTAGTTTCAGACAAGTCCTAACCACTAAAGATGCACAGTTTTAAGTTTTCAAAACCAATAACACAATTTAGAAATTTCGAACTTTTTTCACAAAAATGCAATTACACTGCACATCACATCATTATAGCTGCAGGTATAGTCTTTTACATTGGTGTCTACTTGTGGTTTTCGGGTACCTTTTTTCTTGATGCTGCAGTCCACTTATTTGGTACATTGTTCATCACCGTTGTGGTTCCTGAAACAAAGGGGAGGACCCTAGAACAAATTCAAGCATCCATTACTGCATAGGGAAGGATAGAGGGATTTAAGGCCAGTAGACTTTGGGATTTCTTATTTTTACTTTTTAAAAGCAGAAGTCTTGATAAATGGAAAATGTTTCAAAACAGAATCATATTCAATGTTGTCTGCATGAAAAACTCGGCAGATGGTACCAAAACCTATCAATGTCGTCCACATGAAAATCCCTGCAGATGGTACCAAAATCCACATTATATGTGCAAAACATAGTTACTTTCCAGGGAAATGAAAATTTATTGTTCTTGAACTATAAATACAAAAATGACAACACGGAGAAGAGAAATGTCGAAAAGGGTTATATTACATCTAAAATTGGAAATTCATGTGGCCTCTAATCGGCGTGGATTAACAAAAGATGATCAAATAAGGAGAATACTTTTATCACCAACAGTTAGACATGCATGAACACATGATCCAATCCTTCATCCATCTAAAGAGTCCAAACTCACAGTCACAAGAGAGAATCCTTCCAAGAATGCAACAATTTCATGATTTCGTATAATCTTAGGTAGTTTATATTGAGTAGCTGGTGCTCCATTCTCAATCGCTACTTTTAGTAACCTATCAAAGCTACCAGGTTTAACAATGGATACCGATAAAGGGCTTATTTCACCTCTATCCCTTTGCACCCTATATATGCTTCCCAATGAATCCTCAAGTGAGGAACAACACCTCCTAAAAACTGAAACTGAGTCTGATAACCCAATACACTCCCCTCTAACTTCCACAAAGATCACCAGCTTCTTTGGGCTCAACTCCAAGTTCATAAAACTACCAAACTCCACAATCTCAGCAGCCATAAGATTTCTTAGCGCCATCTGGAAACTTTCCATGGCAGACATCAAGTCTCCCTCAGTTATTAGCTCAAAAGAACTTTTTGGAGCTCTCATCACATACTCCACTTGTGGAGAAGAATTATAGAAACCAACAACTTTCACAATATCACCCAAACGATACCGGTAAAATCCTCTATAAGTAGTCACAACGACTTCATACATCATCCCAGTCTCAACCCCAGAGAAATCAACAGTTTCTTCTCCAACAACCTCACTTCTCTCCATATCAAAAGGAAGAAACTCGAAATAGGCCGCAGTTGGAAGCATTACAAATCGGGTTGTCTCTGGAGGTTGCGCAATATCCAAATTAATACCCACAGAACATTCTGAAGAAAAGTAATCTCCACCTAAAACAGGAACCTCCCCTGCATAATACTTAATTTTCGGATAATACTGCCTCATACTTCCAGTTGTAATACACTTAACATATCGTACATTAGGCCATAATTTACTCACAATCCCACCCCAATTAGTTTCTCCACAAATTGATCGAATCCTTTTTGACAAATCTGGCTGTGGTCCACCAAGAATTTCAATAACAGAATCTCGCATTGCAACCTCAAGGATATCCAAACATGGGTACCCATTTTCAAGATCATCGCATAGTTGTTGCCACTGGGATTCTAAAAATCTAAAAACTGTAATTAGTCCAATAGCATAAGGGGTTATGATTCCATCGATAATTTCAGAGTTCCTTAGGCCGCAAAGAAGGTGGCAATACATTTGGTGCTGCATATTCGATCCAATAATGACTTCCCGGGGACTAGAGTGACGGCTAAGTTGAGGCCAGTTTTTGTTATTACTACCTTGCAAAGGAAATGCAGATGCAGCCATAACCTTAAAGCCAGCTTTTGTTGTAGTTACGTTGCCGGCGTAAATAAAACATACAATCTTATTAACATCATGCTTCGGAGGAAAAAACCTAGATTATCAAAATTCAAAAATCAGAAACAGTACTGAATAATAGTAAGTATCAATTAGAACAAACATTATTAATAAAAATAAGACCTTCGAAGAATTGCACCACTGCCTTGATGAGCTATTTGTGAAGCAGCTTTTGAAAGTGCCGACTCATAATATGGAATCAATTTTGGCTTCATTGAACTTGAACTTGTCCCAGAACTGTGAACATTAAATTAAAATTAAAATATAAAAAAATCAACTGATTCTAAATTCAATAATTGGCTTGGATTTGCTAAGGATGTCATCTAAAGGAGAGCTACGAAAAGATGATTTTGTTACCTGTAAAAGAAGCACACTAAGGGATCAACGGACAGGAGAGGATGATCATCTTGATCGTGATCGAGGAGGCCGCTGGCCAGTTGATTGATGTGATCGGCGTAATCATCGTAGCAAGACAACGGCACAGCACGCTTGTAAGTTGCCGCGTCAATCGGATCACTGTAACCTGAGAGATGAGATCGTAGATAACGCACACCGCTTTGTCGTTCGAGTATTGACCGGAGAGTTTCGAGCTGGTGACGCTTGGCGTCCATCGTCAAGTCATCGAGCTTTTTCAGTATCTCTTCGTCGGTCATCATCTCGTAGAATGGCCGGGACGGAGGATATCTCGGTAAGCCAACGGCGCAGATTAGCGACAACAGCTAATGGTAGCCGGTGCAGCCGGAGAGACGCGACTTTCCCGATGCGTCTAGAAGCCAGCCAATTAAGCAGACTCAAAATATCTTCATTTCCGCCTTGCTCAGCGGGAGCCCCTTTTGTTGACTTAAAAATATGGCCTGTAACAATGAGAATAATAGGTGTAATTATTTCTTAAACAATAATTAATTACTTATAATTAATTCATGTATACTGTGTAATCGTCAACAGAGAGACACTTCTTAGTTTACAATTGTTCAGTTATGATCACTCTCAGTTTCACAGTATACATGTACTCGTAAATCGCCACACCAATATTGGATTCTTCCTACAGTTTCCACGTAAAAGTAACCAAGCTAAATGATTTACAATGCACAAGGAGGGAGCTGGTAAGTTTAAAAAGAAACTCCCCACTCTGTGATGAGGAAAAGCTAAGAACTTTCTCATTAATGTATATGTGGCCAAGATGATAAAATGAAATGAACTATCTCTCTGGTGTTTGTGTTTCCCATATTCCTTTTGATGGAGAAGAGCCTGTTACCTTTATAACTTTCTGTTTACGATGATGATTTCGCTTTCTGCTGACATTATTTTGATCCATACTTCACACTTTTATTATATCAACTTTCACTATGTGATGATCTGAAGTTCCTTTTGAGGAAAGCACCGAGTATGACCCTGGAACAAACTTGTATGGCGAATTCGGGGATGCCAATATGTAATCTACTCTAGTTCCATACTTGCATGTTCCCTGCACACCTGCACCGCACAAAAAGGAAAAAAAAATTATGGGTTTGAAATGAAGTTTGGAGGAAGAATTTGAAGAGAGTTTCATACTTTGGCCTTTGGCAATCATGACTACTGATTCGCGTTCCCCAGCAAAGTCCTTAGCATCAGTGTATTGTTTACTCTTTAGAAATTTCATCACTTCAGCTTTTGGTGTTGGCTTTCCCATCTCCTCGTAGAACTAAAAGATACAGATTCGATTTCAGTATCGAAGGAAGTTTAAACTTTTGCTGTTATTACTGTGACGAAATTTTGATTGATGAAAACCTGTTTTACATTTTACCTTTATAATGTCTGTCCATCTCTCTGAAGAATAAGCTGTTTCGTCAAGTGAATTAAGCCCTCCAACTAAGACATGTGGTTCATCGTTAGATTGGATTATGCCATTAATCTGCTTCATCCGCCAGTTTTCATCCAGATGATCAAGGTGAGTGCAGTGGAAGTTGACTTCCCCCGCCTGAGGAACATCAATGGTGGCCTTGAGAACATTCCTGCGTCGAGAAAAGCTTACAAGAGCCAAATAGTGCTGCATTTGTTCTTGTTTCAGAGTAAGGGGAGTCATAATCTATGATTTTATCTTCATCTACATGTTGCTTTTTAAAGAAATGGTGGTTGGCAAGATATAGAATTCACTCATCTCGATCATAATAATATGACATATATAGCAGACCCACATTGTCACCTAACAGCAAATAATGCTCGCTTCCCATTAACTTTTTGTTTTTATCTTGAAAACAAACAAGCCCTTTCTATTACAAGTCGAAAGAGATTGATGGGAAAACTTCAAGCTTCTGAACTCCTAGTAATAGCGGCAATCTTTTTCCATAGATTTTTTCAGGAAATGATAGTTTTCCCACCAAGTTAAAGATCACTAGGCCCTTGTTGATGAGTGCAAGAAATTGTTGGGCGATCACGAACAGAGTGAAAAATAAGAATTAGGCAAGGCAGTATGCATTGAAATTCAATTATTTTTCTGGGAAATTACCGAAATTGATGAAATTGTTGAGAATGTATTTAAGACTTTATCAGAATGACGCAGAACCGATGAGTAATCAACTTTCAGAAGAAACCAGATGATAATAAACAATTTCTAAAATGGGAGTTCTACGTCACTGCATACAGCTGTTTCTGAGATTCTGACAGGTTCATCCATGTACCAGAGTTGCTTGTACATATTCTATATACCAGACAGTGTGCAGAAAGGAAAGCTAACTTAGGAGTTGGAATCATTTACTACAAATAATCATAAAATTTGTAACAGCCAACCATTTCTTTTAATGCTGCATAGATTATCATAAACTCGTATCCTTTGAAAAGTTTCTTCAACCTTAAGCAAAGCTATATTTAGAAATCTAAAGTTATTCTGATTATAAAGCAGGGATAATTGCTGGCTTTTTCAAAAGTTATAATTTCTTTTTATAGCTTTATTCCTTCAAAATTTGGCATTTATCTATTTTTCAGAAAATTACAGGGAACGAACGGTAATTATAATTAATTAGAACTAAGAAATGGACTTACCTGAAATCAGTATCATCGAAGATCTTCTGCACTTTCCATCGCTTGATCGGCCACTTAGACAAGACTGCGTTGCCGTACTCAGGCGCCCAACTGTCTGCAAAAACATAATTCATCCCCAAAGCAGCAGCCAAATCTGACAGAGGTTTCATGGCGTTCTCTTCCTCTGCTTTCACATCTTGCAGAGCCAAAATATCAGCATCCAGATCTCTCAGCACTTCAAGAACAGACCTAGTGTTTCTGTAGTTATCTCCATATACAGCACCATTCTCCTGATAATTTTTATGAAAACTGACAGTTGATCTTAAAGGAGCTTTCCCTGTCAAAATTCTATCGTACTACTTGTAGAATCATCCTTCTCTACTTCTCTGAAGCTCAGTCGCCGGTTCCGAAGAAGAGAAATCTCATTGTCTGGTAGATTGATAGATACCCTTAACTTCGATTTCGAAAATTTTTGTTGCTTTGACAGACTTTCAGTACCATTCATTGCGCTTGAATGCTGGGGAGACTGCTTTAATATGCTCTTCGGACTATCATTCTCTGACTTTGCAAGTAAATTTACATCAACAGACTTTCTACATCTGGTAAAGTCTTCATTTTCATGGTCAAAATTTGAAGAGTTCTCTGATTTAGGAACTGCAGACGCCATAGAAAACTGTGCAGCGCTGAGAGTAGCTATCCCTATCGTTTTTTCATATTTGAAGCCACTAATTTGATCATTTGGATAACGGAAACTTCATTCTTTGTCTCATTTTGTGATTTGGAGGTGGTTTTTTCAAACTTCTTCACAACAACTTTGGGTTCAGACCTGCAGCGACCCGGCCACCGGAGATGATAGTACAGACACCTGAACCTTTTCTTGAGAACCTTAAGCATTGCGGACAAGTTGGTGTCGAACACAATGAGTTCTTGGTTTGTCAATTGAATGACATGAGATTGAGAATTGAAGAAAGGAGAAGAAGATGAGGTTGCAGAGTTGTTTCCAAGATTCACACACAGCACACAACTCTGTTTTGATAATTTTTGTTTCTTCTTAGGTTGAAGAGACCAAGGAGTCTATCAGGAAAATGGGTTTGTGACAAGTGGCAGGAAAATAAGGGTGTGTGCCAGCTGCTCCAATGGGGGAAATCTAAGCAGGAGGTGTTTATTGGACATCTTTTGGGCTTTTTAATTAATTAAGATAAAAGAATAATTTTTTTTTCAAGTTTGGGAGATTAAATAAAGATAATTAATCGGAGAGTCCAACGGCTCCCAAGTGGCTAACCCCGTTGCCAGCACGATTCTTGATTTGAACGCCACGTCACCTAAAACACGGTGCATACAACTCCCATTCAACCTCAGAAAGTGGAGCCCACTAATCACAATGTTTGGATGATCATGATTGTTAGTATTTTATGTCCTGGGCTGTTAATGATGTCAGAGACATGGTTCTACAAATTTAACAAGTTGTGGGCGGAATTTATCATTGTTTAAACACATTGGAAGTTGTGCTTACGTTGACAAGTAGTTGCTCTTTTCCCCAGCCCCCATTCTAGCAAAAGAACGGTTTTACTGAGGCTATGGTTGAGTGTGGATGCGCTGGTAGATGTGGTTCTTACATGAAGGGCAATCTTTCAGTCCCTGTTTCTCATGGAGCTCATTGTATTTTGAACAGAGAACCTGATGAGCACACGGGAAGAATACCAAAGACTTTTCCTCTGATAAGCACATGACACACTTCCGTTACCATCTAACATCTCCTGTTCCTGAAATACTTGAGGAACTTGCCCCTCCCCATGAGAAACTGGGAATTCGATTTCCCTTCATAACTGGATTTTCAATCTTGCTATCAGGCAGGAAACCGCCAAAGCCCCATCAACAATTCCACAAAGTGATACTATTTTGGAAGAGTCTGACTTGAACTTCAACAGCAAAAGCTGGGTTTCAAGCTTTTTGACGTCCTCCATACATTTCTTCATCTCCTTTTCAGCTTTCAGCTTTATCGTCTCCAAGTCCGCTTTTGCAGCAGCTTCAAATTGTTTTCGCTCCTTCCTCGTAGCAGCAGCTTGCACAAGATATCTTTCCTTGGACATCTTCTCCTCTTTCAATCTAGCCTGCAATTTTTTTTTAATGTTTCTAGTGAGAAAATGACTGATTATAATATAGCCCGGGACGCTTACCAAACACATATGCATATCCATTTTCCAATAACTCTCCAACTGCAGAACATTTAGTGGTATTCAATTGGCAGGTAACTTTGTATTTCTGTTACAAAGAATCATACATCAATTTTGTTGTAGCGATATTGTGCCTTGCTCATCTCCTGCAGCAGCTTGGCCACCTTTTGCTTCTCAGACACAAGCTCCACTCGCAAGATAACAGTTTGCTCCCTTTCCAATGCTTCCCAACAACTTGCAGCTGATTCCGCTCCCCACAACTTAGCAGCCTCCATCTCTCTCTCCAGCAGAGAATGTTCCACTTCAAGCATGCAAACTGTGGAGTTAGACCTCTCAACCTGACCGGTGGCATTATTCAGGGAAAACTCCATTCCAGGTATCCTCTTCATGGCGTTCTCCTCCAAGATTTGTTTTTCCTTTTTACATTGCTCTGCTTCTTGCTTCTCTTGCCTTGGTGCTTTAAACTCAGCTTGGTCCTTGCTAAGCCTCCAACAGCCTGTACTACCTTCTGTTGGGCTACTTGGTCCAATTATTCAGTTCATTCTGCATTTCATGAACCCAATGGACTAACTTCAAAATCAGTTCATCTTTCGCATTTTGTGGTTTGTATTTTCCCAGAGATTCATCAAAAGGAATTCCAGCATAGTAATCGGGCGTCTTGGGAGACACAAAAGTAGTGGCTTCAGCATTTGTAACATGATTCTTTTTCAATAAGGATGAGGACACAAGCTTAGTATTTGGTGCAGGTAATGCACATATGGTGCCCTTTGTAGGTAACATCGGAGGGCTATCTGACACAGAATGAGCAAGTGAAGCACTGGTTGAGGCAAAACGACCTTTATCTGCTAAAGAGGCGGCAACTCCTGTCAATGCACAGCAAATAAATCAAATGGACGTTTCACTCTCTTTTCCACAATAAAACCACCAATTTTAGCAGGTTTGCCTGAATTGAAAGCCTCTTTGCCATAAGTCCTGTAGGTTTTCTCAGTGTACCCGTGGTGGGACTTTTGCCAAAGTGTCGCTAGTTCTTTCCTGGCCCGCCATTTTTGACCAATTTCAGATTTTTCTTCAGAGCCAAGTTTTAGAGACATATTTTGAACACGTTCCCCAAGAGAACTGAAAGATTTCACAACACTTTTGTCGCAGACTGACTGTCTGCCTCCGGTAGCAGCTCTCCAGTAGCAATAGGATTGCCCGGGTTGGGTAAATTTGGGAAACATTTGAATTTGAGTGTTTCAGGCAGATAGCTTTGAGTTTTTGGGTTTGAAGGTCTTGGAGCATTGGATTCACTGCTATTTGAAAGAATGGTTTGAGAGCTTCGGTCTCTTGATCTCATCTACGAAGGAGTAGACTCCAAAGAGCTCTCTCCCAAGACTTGTTTACTATCGAGGAAAATCAACAAATCTCCTTCTCCAGTGCATGCTTGTGAAATGTTCAAATCACAACTTTTAACAGCCACCACATAGCTTCAGCAATGGATAAGTATGGTTTAACCTCCCTGAACACATTAATGTCTCCAACAAGGTGTAATCCACCATTTACTGCAAAGCTTTGAACAATCAGTTCCCTTTCCTTTCTTCAAAACTGATAAGAGTATCACTGACAACATTTGACACAAGGGCTTTACCCCCACAATAAATGCCATGCCTAGCAATGGATTTGAAAGCAACATCCTCCATATAGCCACGCTCTACAATCTGCTTAATTGCATCAGCGAAAAGCGCATGCAAACAAGAGGATACCAGTTCCTCAATTGCACGCAAAATATTATCATCCTAATCACTAGATTCATACTACTTTCCTTCAGCTACTTCTTTAGACTGACTGGACTCTGCCTCCAACGAAGGCAGGTCACACAATGGATTTCGGAATTTCTCCAAGGACGGTTGATAATGAGGAAATTCGATCGAGGACGATGGAAGGTTACAGAGTGATCAGGTGGTTTTCTCTTGTTCTTACTTCCCTTGTCCCGGGATGACACAGACGAGGACCCTACTTCGCTACCACCCCTAGCACCACTGTCAGCCATTTTATCCTTTTTAAGAACAACAAATATACGTCCCCCTATATCCTCACCGAGAGTTGCTGCTTCACTACCGAGTGTGGCGTGCATCTGCACGAGTTTTATATACAGAACCACCAACTAGTGTCTGGTCCTTTTGGCTTATTTGTCCAATACACCCCCGTTGTCGCTACCATTACTACTGTTACAGGTCGCTTAATCGATCAATTACTGTTGTACTACTACTGTTCTAGTAAACTCTTCATGATGCATAAATTACTTATGAACAGTGTTTTTAAAGGATATCATCTTTCTAAATTTAATTTTTTGATATTAATAATTTAAAATATATTAAAATTATTTTTAATTCATTGTACATCATTTGTTACGAGAATTTAGAATGGATAAAAGAAATTTGTAAATTAAACCAAAACAATTTAACATAATCAAATGAAATTTATTGATTTGGTTCGATTTCGAGTGATTCCCATCTGTTTCTCATTTTTATAAATTAAAAACTAATATTTTTAGTTAGAATTTTAGTTTGAACTATCAAAACTAAAAATAAATAAAAACTAATAAAATTTTAAAATTCTATGTTCATACATGCATAATAATTAATAACGAGTAAATTGTATAATATAAAGAAATATTATTTACAATTATTTGAAGTATTTAAATTTGTTTGACTTTTTTTCTAGCTTGGACCAAAACTAGAAAATCTAATTGAAATTTAAGCGAGCCTATTAATTTGATTTCAATTCAATCTTGTACTTGAAATTGGTTCAATTTGATTTCATTTTTCAAAAATTGAATCATGTGGTTTAATTTTCGATTCTATCCATATTTGAATTAAAGTTTGCTTGCTTACATGAAAATCTTTTATATAAAAGAAAAAACGACAACCGTTAAAGATGACGAAGAAAATTATCATGTAAAAATGATTGTAATTACAATATTAATAATTCTTTTTCACGTTTAAAAATTAATTATATCTAATTTTAATAAATTTTATTATTATTTTTGGATAAATTTAAAATTAAATTATATTTTATCCGACATAGGAAAATTATTAAAATTATTTGAGTTGAAGATGAAAATTATTAAAATTTGAGAGGAATTTGTGTAATTAATAGGATCCTCTGGTTGTTTTGCTTAAAAAAAATAGATTTCATCTATGTGGGCTCCACCTGGGCCCCACGCCGGATCTGAGTTGTAAAATCCATGGCATGTGAGATGCGCGCAGATGGACCCTCAGTGGACCACCAGCAATGTCCAAGTAACTCCAATCGTAACCGATGCATCCGTTATCGCCATTTGTCAATAAGAATCACCGTTTAAGAATAAAAAGAAAGGTAAAATAAAGAAAAGATAAAAGAGAGAGTAAAGGTAGGTTCTAGAGAAGGGGCTGGGGAGAGAGAGAGAAATGGAAGACAAACAAGGACCTCCTAAAACGGCGTCGAAGGTACGATACAAACGAAAACCTAATACTTTTTTTCGATTTATTTTCTTTATTTTTTTTTAGAATTAACGGTTGCGAGATTTTAGTGCGGAGACGTGTTTTTAACTGATTTGTTCTGTTTGTAATTATTAATTTAATTTAATTTATCTGTTTATTATTTCGCTTGAACCGTGTTTGGATGCGGAGAAATTGCAGTGTAGGGTAGGATACAGAAGAAAATCGAGAATCTTTTGTTATTTGGTGTCTATTGGGGCAGCAGTTTGAGTCCAACTTCTTGTTTTGTCACGAAGCAAAACCTCCATGAATGCGTTACAATTCCTGAAGTTTTTCTTTCTTTCTTTTATTGGGGCTTTGTTTGTTTTCCAGGCTACCAACCAGTCAGAAAGTGTGCGTTGCAGTGATGAATGTGTGGGTTTTGGTAGCTAGGGATGTTGTTCAATTTGATCTTCGATAGCGTTCTAAATATGTCTTGACTAGCTCTCGTTCGTTGCAGTTGTTGTGAGACCAGGTTTTATAAAATCTGCTTCATAGGTCTTATCACAAATTTTGATGAATTGGGTAGGAATGCTGCTTGTGCTAGTGGGTCTTGGCTTTAGTTTTTAGTGTACTATTTTAGTATTAAAACTGAAATTAGTCATACACATGACCAACAATGAGGAAAATAAATGCAATAGCTAAATGATGATGAGCAATGAACTTTTCAATTGTGGATGGAATTGTTTGAGAAGGGTTATAATGCCCTGCCCAAGAAACTTAGAGGAGATTCATCATTTCTGGACCAACAAAACTATTCTATGAGGGATATGAGAGAAAGAAATATGCTAGGCCATTCCTTGGAGCTTTAAGTTACTGGGGCTGCATAAATTTATGCGAATCATTTTTCAAGTGTCATTTTGGTTAATACACCTGTCGTTGGGTAACGAGCTGCATGAGCTCTGCTTGAGCTGCTAATATTCTACCCTGTGTCATGGTAAAACTTGAACTTGGAATTTGTTACAAATTTGAATTGTGAAATGTGCAAGTAACATATTATGTTGTCATTTTGGGAGCACAAAAGTTGCCAACTTATGTATGTGTCAAACTTGTCTTCTCTGATAAACCTATAAAATTTGACACGATACTTGAGTAAATCCTGCATGCATATGGAATAGAAATGATTTGATATCCAAATATTTACTCACTTCCCTTGTTTGTTACTAGAGATGCAAAGGTATGCAGTTACAAATGGGTTGGAATGGGGGGGGAGGCTCAAAATTCACTGAGAACTCTATATGTTTCATGGCTGTGCAGTTCAAATCCTTAAGTTGGCCATTCATTTGTTCATTAGGTGCTGTTTGATAAAGTACAAGAATGAATTTGCCTTTCAATAATTGGACCATTCTACCAGTTAAAAGATATTTTGTAATTTCTTAAGCAATTAAACTGACTACTATTGAATTCTCATGACAGAAATCACGTGCAGGGGAAGCAATTAGGTCAATTGATACATATGCTGCACAGTGTGAAAAATGCCTCAAATGGAGGGTGATTTCTACACCAGAAGAATATGAAGAAATTAGAAGTAAAATCACACAGAAACCTTTTGTTTGTGAAAGTAAACCAGGTATTTCTTGCCAGGATCCTGCTGATATCGAGTATAATGCCTCTCGAGTCTGGGTTATTGACAGGCCTGGCATCCCTAAGACTCCTGAAGGTTTTAAGAGAAGTTTAGTGCTCAGAAAAGATTTTTCTAAAATGGACGCTTACTATATTACCCAATCAGGAAAGAAACTGAGAACTCGAAATGAAGTAGCAGCATTTCTTTCAGCAAATCCTGAATATGGTGATGTATCCCTTTCAGACTTCACTTTTACAGTCCCAAAGGTAATGGATGATACTATTCCTGAGGATGTTGTCAAGAAGGGTTCGGCCACGGGTGATGGTAAAAAGAAACTTAAAACATCAAAGGCTGTTGCTGGAGGTGGAAATGGAAGGCAAAAGGATTAACTGTCAACTGCCCTGCTCTAATTTGTTCATGGGTCATGCAAGTTAGAAGTTATTTTTGTTGTGAGTTGGGTTTTGGGGCAATTGAACTGCTCATGTAGCTGGTCCTGACTAGTATTGATTGGATTGAGACTCGACTGACTTGTGGATGCTGCACTTGAACAGCGCAACCTGCATTTTGTTTTTGTTGCCGGCTCTGTTCAGTCATCGGAAAGCAGTGGTGCATTTGACGACTATTGCCCTGAGGTGTAGGTAAAGTGTATGGTGATAATTCTTCCTGGTTGCATCTTTGTCTTTTGTTGGTGAACTGCCCTCGTGGAGTAGTTATTGGTATTGTTGACTGTGTGGTGTTAGTCGCCGTTAGATTGTTTGTAATGTTTGCATCTTGTACCCTTGTCACGATTGGTTGTATTGTCGGCGTAAAATGTTTCCGAGAAATGGCTGTAAAATTAAAACCGGCTTCCAAGAAAGTGGTCACATTTTGAAAGCTGAATTTGACAGAACTGGCATAGGCCCAAAAGTGTCATTTAATTAATAAAAGAAGATAAAATTATAATTAATAAAAAATTAAGATAAGTGTGTTATTTTTTAATTTAATTCTTTTTTGGTATTTTCCAGTAATTCATAATTTATTTATTTATTTATTATTAAAAATAATTTTTATTATTTTAATTATATTAATAAAATTATTTTTATTTAAAATATTTCTTATTTCTTAGTTTTCCTAGATTCTCTTGCTGCGTCTCTTTGAAAACAAAGCTAGCAACGGAGATGGACGGGTCTGGAATTCTCTTCTGTACTTGTTCATTCACCATAACGACTCTGTTAAATTTTGTTGAAATGGACCCCGTACCTTTGTACATGGAGAGTCCAGCATCCAGAATCATTCCTCGGGGGGATTTGTTGGTATTGTTTAGGTATAAGTGGGAGTGTAGGTCAGTTCTTTTTCGTCAGCACGAGCCTTGGGCGAAGTTCTAGCAACCTAAGGTGGTGGTATTCAGCTTTTGACATCCTGGTCTGGCTTTGAGCAACATGTGTGGTGACCGATAAATTTTCACCATGTTCCAGTAAAGGATCTCCTCAACTTCATCCTCACCTTCTGCTCCAGCTGCGCGCGCGTATATGTCTTCATAGATGGCTATCAATCTGCAGCAAGAGCACAGAACAATATATTGATTTGTAATGGAAAGAACTCAGACCAAGAGTTGTACCTCGTGTTCACATCAGCAGGAGCAGTAACATGGAAATATCTTGGATAAAGATTACGCATCCTGAAGCTGTTAGTAGAACCATTAAGAACACTTTTCACATCTGATGGGCTTGAAAGATCTTCTGGGGCCAGAGATTTTTCGTACTTCACTTCCTTGCCTTGGGTCGATCCCTGGTAAGTACCCCAAGTAAAACTAATACCTATGCCCTTACTAAAGCCTGGCGAACTGGATGAATCTGGTCTGAACCACACCAGGAACAAGCCACAAAAAACACTTGCATCTGCACCAGTCTGATTGTTGTCCATCTGCATCTGGTTTGGTTTGATAAGACCAAAAAACAGGAATGATTACTTTCAAAAATTTACCAAAAATCATTAATCATGTTAAAGCAACCAAAAAGTAAGCGGGGCATCGTCCGGTCAACAGATTTGAAAGTCAACGAGTACAAAATTTAGAATATTTAAGATTATAATTAAAAGGAAAAAGAAATTTTCAAAACGTAGTCGTTCTATTCAAGGCCGTTGTTCATTGTGGCCTTTCGTTTCTTATCCCTCTCCCTCCTTCCTGGCTCTCCTCTTTTGGGTTTGGCTGAAAAACAGTTTTGATGACAATCCTTCAAAAACAGTGTGTTTGAAACATGAACACATTAGTATTGGCATCTCTTTACAGCTGCCGCATGTCGATATTCCCATCGCCGATTCCCCGGCACTGCTTATGCGGTCGTAAGTTTCGCAGCACGAGTTTGAAAATACATGCCAATGCAAATGAAGTAGATACGCAGACGACAGTAGAGGAATCCCGGATTGGAGAACCACAACCAGAATCCAAAGGCACGAGCAAGAGCTCTACTGCACCACCTCCACTTGACAAAGACCTCAAAAAGGTTGGTTTGAGACTTCATGCCGCCGCTGCCAGTTATCTTTGCAGAATAGCATATTTTTAATTTTGCATGTTGATTTTGACCGAATTTTGAGAATGCCTAATCCTTATTGCAACTGGGTTTTTTTCCTTTTAGTTCCATGTGTGTTCTTCATTGAGGTATGGGTTCTCCATATGAAGATTGGAAATTTGTTTTCAATTTGTTGCATGCGGCCTTTTTCTCCCCTTCTTGTTGAATTAAAAGTAGAAATTTCAGAGATTTATAACATTTGGTCTCGTAGATTGAACTCCAATTCAATCTCAATGTCTTAAATAGTGTGAGATGTGCCAAGTGCTTGCTGGCAATGGCGTAGTTTTTAGGTCGCTTAATTTCCAAAAAGAAGACAATATGAGGTCCTCTGTGGGAGAAAGGTAACTTTTACATTGAATTAAGGCATAGTAAATCTCGTAATGCAGTTAAGGCATTTAGATTTTGACTCTGTGAAATATAAATTATGTCTACTCCACACCATTCCAACCCCAATTTGTATGATAGTGCAAACAGTTAATTGAAAATAATTCACTGCAGAATTTTAAATTGCATGCATGGAATTTGATAGATGACTACTTGAAACCTCTAAATTTTCTATTACGTGTCATTTACAAAACAGGTTGTTCAGAAAACTGCTGCAACATTTGCACCAAGAGCTTCCACAGCAT
The DNA here is from genome assembly GCA_019650275.1 of Xylocarpus granatum. Classification (NCBI taxonomy): domain Eukaryota; kingdom Viridiplantae; phylum Streptophyta; class Magnoliopsida; order Sapindales; family Meliaceae; genus Xylocarpus; species Xylocarpus granatum. Next base: position 94,965 of record BNST01002851.1, read on the forward strand.
CCAAAAACCCTGCCATACCTGGAACTGCATTATACACTGTTTTTGAGGTCCAAGGTTATGTCTCAATGTTGCTAGGCGGAGCTTTGTCTTTCAATCTCATCTTCCCATCAAATGAACCTGACATATGGAGACTAATGGGGATGTGGTCCATTTGGATGTTCAGTGAGTCATGTACTCTTGAATTCAATTCCACATTTAAGCCGCGTTTAGAGATACAAACAGGATTCTTGTTCTAGTAATTCTCTGCAGTTTTGTTCATTCTGCATTTAATTAGTTGGTGAGACTGATGGGGTTGGTGAAGCAGCATTATGACATACTTACACAAGTAATTACCTTTGTTAAGAAGTATGCCCATTAAGTTCTAATCCTGCTATTCCTGATTCTGTTTTTATTATATGTCGATGCCAATTGACGTGACCCAGTTAATTTCCATAGATGTGAATGTGCAATGACCTCTGGTGCAAGCATTTTGTCTTGATACATGTGCAATGACTTCTAGTCTCTGTAGACTTGAATCGTATTTAAAAATTTAACACCATATTGTTTGCAGCAATTCCATCCCTCCGTGCAAGGGACTGCTCAAAAAATGAAAAAGAAGCCCTCAACTATCTCTTTCTCCTCATCCCATTACTTAATGTCATAATCCCATTCTTCTGGAAGTCGTTTGCCATTGTCTGGTCTGCAGACACTGTAGCATTTTTTGCAATGTATGCATGGAAGGTATGCTTTCTCAATTCTGAAATGATAAATGGCATATCCCACTGATAGTCTGAATTTCTTTTGATTAAACTACATTCTTCTTTGCATAGTTTGGGTGGCTACAAAGGACAGAGTAGGAGCTTTTATCCAGCAGTGTAATTGACTGGGTCAAGGGGTATCATCATGCTCAATGGTCCGCAGAGCTTTTCAGATATAAGGTTTCTTCAACCCCTTCAAGATTACTAGTAAAAGGGGGCATAAGTGGTTGCTTCGTGGAAGCAAGACAGATTGCATACTTTCCTTTGAGCTGTGATGATGAATTGATATTTAGTTACATGTACACATTTGGGTTCTGGGCAGTTAGCATTTTCTCCTCTTTTTTACATTCAAGGATTGTCACGGGAACATAATGTACACATAATTCAAAGTTCATTTGCAGAATGTTGAACAGTTTACAGCTCTTGAGACTTGAAATATGTATAACATTTTAGAATAGCATCCATCAATACAGGAAATTATTTGAGTAAACCTATCGTAAAGGCAGAAGAAAAATCTTGCCGAAGTGCTTTCTGTAAGTTGTGTTATTGGCAGCCAGTGTACGCGCTTATCAGCGGTGCTTTAGTACCCATACCTCTTTTGCCATTTGCATCCGGTATTGATTGCGATCCTTGACACAGTCTATCGACTTCAACACATACATAAAATTTGTAAGTTTTGAGTTTAATCTAAAATAATACAATTATTAAACCTATGATATTGTTGTTTATTTATTTTTTTTTAAACTCTTTTAAAATTATTTTTAATTTTTTATATATATTTTAAGTATTATTTATTTTTTAATATATTTTAAAATTACTATTATTATTTATTTTATATGTTTTAATTTTTTTCTTAATTTTAAATTTTATAAATACAGTTTCAAGTTAAATACGCAATTGTTTTCGGAGGTAATAATAGTTATGAGAATCATAGTTAAGTAGTCCCTTTATCCATACTTGTAAAATTTCATTTCACTGTCCTCCGTATATCAGGAGTCAGTCAGGTTCTAGGAATCTAGCATGGTATATAAATTATGCCAGAAGACCCATCTACGAACAAAGAACAATGGTAACCAAGTATCCGAATCCCAAACTCATGATTTTATACATGCTCATCATCTGTCTTCCTCGTATTCAGAAGCAGTCTCACCTGCTCCTTCATTCCATCATAGAGTTCCATGTCAAATGATGGCATTATATCCATCTCTTCCACGTTGATAGTGTCATAGGTCATCCGCTCCTCAAACTTCTCATCAGAGCAGTTAAGAAGCCATGAGAGAGAACATTTCAAACCCTTCTTCACAATCATTTTGTGTCTTGGTTTAATCGTAGACTCCAGACCATTAGTAAAGAATGCTGGGAAATCAACCAAATCATTCAGTGGCCTTTGCATCTCTCTTTGGAAGTGATCAAAACTCAGGGTGAAATGGCGCGCTGGGTTCGCGGGAACCGTGAAATGGCTCTGGGTCCGTGGGGACCCAAAGCAAATTGCCTAGGGGATAAACTCACCTGGGTCTTTAGGGACCCAAGTGATAAAACCCTAAACTCAGGATCGCTTAGTGACGCAGACGATAAAAACTCTAAATCCCAGAGAATTAGGGAATAAATTCACCTGAATCCCTCGTGATCCGAGTGATAAAAACCTAGAATAAAAAACCCTTGGTCAAATTCCAAATTAAAAACCCACATTGTTTTTGCCCTGGTTACGGAAGCAAGAGCAAACCCAAGACGTTTTTTCCCTAGGTCTACGTGAACCCAAGGTATTTTTACCTAGATTCTCGCAAACCCAGAGCAAAGTATTTTTACCCTGGGTCCACGGACCCAAGGAAAAATTTTAGCCTCATGCGCCGTGCTCCCTTGTTCGACCGCGCGCTGAATTCATCCGCGTCTTTTCTCCTCCGGATATTTTCTCGTTCAAAATATTGAAATGACCTATTTACTATATTTTATTCTATCTATACGACTACTTTTTATCATTGTGTCAATATTTTATCAAGAAGAAAGAAATTAACTACCACAACAAGTTTAATTTTATTATATATTTTATTTTAATTATAAAAATTAATACTAAATTTTATCAATTACTTGTAACCAAATAAAATCGTAAAATTTTATCTAACATAAGTGAGATTAACTTTTTTTCTTATCGTCGTTGTATTTTTTATACTGTTGAAGATGAAATTAGCAATTAATCAGTAACGCAATATAAAAAATGAGAAGAAAATGAGTAAACATTTATTTTAGGATAAAATTATGTTTTAGGATCTGGGTAAAATCGTCTAAAGTAGTTAATTTAATAAAAAATAAATTAGGATTAGTAATAAATGCAAAAGAGAAATAAAAATAAGACTATTTTTAAAAAAAAATTTTATTTATTATATTTTTTTTTAAAAAAATTTCAAAAATTTATTTATTTTTTAATCCATAACTACACTTTTATTACAATAAATTGTAATAAAATTAATTTATAGATATTAATATTTGTCAATAATTTCATAAATTTTAAATTTTACGGACTGTAAAAAATTGGACGGCCGAAGTGAGCCTCTTGAAGAGGAAGCTAGGGTTTTAAGCCTCGTCTAAGCCTTGACCATTGCAGAGCGGATATCCCATTCAAATTCACAAAAGAGGAAACCGAACGCCCAAGGTTATCAGGTGCTTATGGATGACATTAATTTTCTTCAACTTTTTTATGCCATTGCTTCCTGTTTGTTCTGTTTCTTTCAATCAGCTGGGAAACAAGTTAGGAAAAAGAGAAAAAAAAATTAATAAGAGAAAATTGAAATGTTGAATTCTAGTTATTGTCTTCTCGGTAACCCAGAAGTGAAATTTTTTTTTATCATCTGAAAGAGTATGCGAATATTTCGCTGAGTTGAGGTCCTTGAGGTGAGATGTAAAACCTAGGATACCAAAAAAATGTTTCTTGGCAACCAAACAGAGTTCTACTCTCTTTTATTCAAAATATTATTAAATAGTGGTTTTAAGTCTTTTGGGTTTTGGTTAGAATTTAAGGTGTAATCTTTTATCAATGCCCATTAAATTGTCCTAGATTTTGTATATTCCATGGCTGGGGTTAATTTTTTGGACTGGCAAACTTGGTATTGAATCAACCCATAAAGAAAAGAAAACCCAGGAAGAAATTATGGAACTTGAGGTAGATTTGGATATTGCATTTATTAGATTGAACCCCCTACTGGATGGATTATCAACATTCTGTCTCTACTTTCTTTGTTTACTAAATGTTCGAGAAAATGTCTGAGTGAAAACAAGACTACCCTGTCATAAGGGTATTTGTATTGCACGTTTCATAACTTTTGTATCGTTTTCTCATTTGGTTGCTTTTGCTTTATCATGGTTGCTTTGGACTAGAGGTGATACACACTATAATGGCAAGTGAAGATGATGAGTTGAAAAAGAAACAAATGGTGGATGCCAGGGCAAGAAATATCAGTCGCAATGTCCGGTGCACTGAGTGTGGGAGTCAATCCATTGAAGATTCACAAGCAGATATTGCCATTCTCCTCAGAAAGGTATTTCTGTTTTGAAATGAATATTGAGTCAGGAAAGCTGTCAGTATAAGATGATCTTAACTTGAATTCTTATTAAAGTAATACCAACTATTTTATTAGACTTTATCTGATTTATTGGACTTAATAGGGAACAAAAAAATATGAAAAATTATCAACTAAATTGTTCAATAGGATCAATGCCATAGTTTTGAGGAAATCCTCGTTGCTGAATTATTAATATCATAGAACGTTGACTTGGTCCTTTGTGCTTTGTTGTCTCTGCTGGTATAATATTTAATGGATGTCAGCATATTGTCACCTCTTGTTATGCTGTTTTTTTCTTAAATATTGTTTTAACAATATTCCACATTAACTTGGCATGCAAGAATATTTGAACCTGCATTTTGATAATATTTGTATTAATGCTGCAGTTAATTCGTGATGAGATTCAAGCTGGGAAAACTGATAAAGAGGTCTACAAAAAACTTGAGGACGACTATGGGGAGACAGTACTTTATGCCCCAAAGTTTGATTTGCAGACTGCAGCCATTTGGCTATCACCGGTCAGTTTTGTGACCTAAAAGAACCATTTTAAAATAATGGTCAACTATTTCTGTAAAATTTTAGTCACACAAAAGTATTTGACTTTTGGGGACAGCTTCTAGTTGCAGGTGCTGCTGCTGGAGTATGGGCTTACAAGAAACATAGACAAAAGACTAATGTGCACATCATGGCTTTGAACCTTATCAGAGGCGTTCCGTTGACCCCGAAGGAGAAGGAAACCATGCTAGATCTTCTTACACCTCCTCCTCCAGAGCGAGCTTCTCCTTCCTCCTGGTGGAGAAGGTGGCTTGGTCAATGATGTCTTTTCCTGCCATTGGTTATATCTTTCATACCATGGACTGAGAACCACGGATTGAAGTTAGAAATGAACTTGTTGAAGATTGGGATCTCTGTTGGGTGGATGAAGTCATGACAATGAAGTTTGATAGTTGGACCATTATGGACTATAAAAGATCATAAAAGTTTCTGACTATGCCCATTGTGTACTGAGTCTCGTACGATCTGGCTTTTGTCGATTAACAACTTGATGCACATCATGTTTGAAGAATTTTTCCCTTTGTATTATAAGCTCTTATTGTTACATGCAATATTATGTAAGTTGAAGTCTCCTTTTTCAGTAAGCTGAGAATTTGAATTCTGTTTTCTCCAATTGACAAGTTGACTGGTTAAATGCGTACAAGTTGCTCTTTGCATGTTCGTACCTGTACTATTATAAGTCTTCAGAATTTTGGAATTAGTCACTGGTAGCCCCACCATAGAAATAAATCTTAATGCTTTTCTACTTGGAAGTCCTTCCTGGTTAGGTAGGAGATGCCAGAGTCAATTTTTTTTCCATTTTTAAATTCAAAACCGTGTTAATATTTTACGGCTGGCGTGGATGCTCCCCATTGTTTACCTAAAACTTTATGCCGTTCACTTGAAACAGTGTTTGAATGGTCTTATTACAGTTTAGAAGATGAGGAGGTAATATGTATGTATAATATTGAGGGAGGACTAAAGCCAGAAGCTTTGTTATAAAACGGGCTATTTGCAGGAAAAACAGAAACAGATTTCTTGTCATTCTGAGTGAGTTTTACAAATCAAATGGGTCGAGTCCAAGGCACTCAGGTGGGAGAAATTCCACAGCCCCGGGAACCCATTGGTTCAACTCCCCCAGCGTTTCAATCAGGTCTGCATCAGCCAATTGGAAATTCTTGGATGACCGGCTTGTTCGACTGTCATCTAGACCAGACAAATGGTAGCAACAATATGTTTATCTCTCTCTCTCTCTCTCTCTCTCTCTCTTTAAATTACTTACTATAATTTGTCTAGACAGCTTTATGTTCTTGCTTTTTTAATTTTTGAAACTGGCTTGAAATGAATTATATTGGCCTTGTTTATCAAGGCACTACCATTATATCCTCCTCCAATTTAATTTTAATAAAAAGATTTTTTTTAAAAAAATAATTATTTTTATTAATAAATTTATTAAATTAACCATCTTACTAATTACTCGATCAAATAAATCAAATAATATATATTTGGCCAAATATATTTTCAATAACTAAATCAAAACAAAGTATTCTCTGTTAGTCTCTCAACATAGATATTATAATTAAGTTACATTATAATTCAAATAAATTAAAATGCATAATTGAAAATTTTATTTAAATTATAAAATTTATCTTTAATTTTGTAAAATTATACAATTTTCCTAAAACTTTTATGATATATCAAACAGGTCCAATATGCACACCGGCTATCGGATTAGATTCTAAACCAACTACTCACTCTATTTATTTATTTTAACCATTCTACCACATTTTTCAACATTTCATCCAATTTTTTGATAAATATAAAAAAATAAATTATCCCAATATTTTCTCGAATTTATAGATATAAAGGTTTTGATTTATCGTAGAAACAGAAAATGAATTCATCCGAAACTCACCGAAAGATTAAAAGTGAGAAAGAATTGAAATGTTAAATAGAAGAAAATTTTGTTTTGTTTTGGTTATTGGAGGACTTTTGTTTCCAAATTCATTTTATTTAACTTGTTTGGTCAACTAATTAATTAGTAAGAAGACTAATTTAATTGATTTGTTAATAAAAATGGTTATCATTTTTAATCAGGTAAAAGGAAAAACATTACATGATGTCTTAATTTGAATTAGCATGTAACACTGTGTGGGACAAAAAGGCCAATGGTATTATTGTGTTATTGGTTTTTGGCAGCCATTATGACAGCAATTTTCCCTTGCGTGACGTTTGGGCAAATAGCAGAAGTACTAGATGAAGGAAATACGAGTGAGTTTCCCTTGTCTAGCCTCTCCCTATCTACTCTTTTTCTCAGTCTCAATGCAGCTGTCAACTTTGGAAACTTTGTTGGTGAGAAACTAAAACGATGTTAATCTCACTTGTATTGCAGCCTGTCTCATGGGGACTTTAATGTACCTTTTTATAATGCCTGTCTTGTGCTCTCAATGGATTCTGGGTTCAAATTACAGAGCAAAATTGAGGAGAAGTTATAATTTGGTAGAAGCTCCATACACAGATGCCATCTCTCATTCATTTTGCATGTGGTGTTCGCTTTGTCAGGAATTTAGAGAGCTCCAACGCAGGGGTCGTGATCCTGCTCTTGGTAACAATTCCTGTTTACCATTTTCACTTTGCTTTTGTTTCGTCATTATCTTATAAAAATGTTGACATGCCATTGATGTACTTATTGTAGGATGGAACGGAATACTTGCTCAGCGAAATCAGCAAGTAATGGCTCCTCCACCAAATCAATTCATGTCCAATTAGTAAAACTGTGATCTCCCTTGGGGAAGTGTACTGGTGTCTACTTTTTTTCTTTTGTTGTCCTCATTGGTTTTTGTATGTTTCTTTTGTTTTGGTTTCACTAAGGTGTGACTTCATTAAATTAAGAAAACTGAACAGTTTGGCTTTTGCTGACTGGAAAAGAAAATGGAGCAAGCATCTCAGATGGCAATCCTTAAATGATAGTAGCCAATGGCCCAACTGTATCCAGAAAGCAGAATTTAGCCTTCAGGAAAAATGAAAAATGGGAACAAATTAAGACAACAGTGTTTGGATCCTCCCCTTGTTATCATCATAACCCAACCAATAGACTTTATAACTCTTTGTAAGAATGTAATATTATAAAGCTCGCCATATATTAATGATTTCAACCGCTCACACCCATAACAGAAAACAAGTAAATAAACAATAAATAGTCGTGTATACTTTCTTATTCTAACACTCAATTAGATTATGCAAGTGCCTGATTAGAAAGTGCTTTCACTAGTCCAATTTCAAAGCAAACAGGCCTAGCTCTTTGTGGTTTATAACATTAATGGCAGGAAGAAGTAGAGATAGAGGTGAAGGTTGTGGGAAACATGAGGCTTCCGTCTGCGCTGGTGAAGGTAAGAAGGAAGGAAAGATGATAGACAAGACAACTAGTTGATGAGCACTGGATTTAAAGTAGTAATGGGAAACCAGAAAAGTTTGTTATAATATCGAAGTGATACTCAGAGCTGTCAGCATTAACGAACTTTGATGCAGGACTCCCGACATTTATAAATTGTTCTTGTGTCTGTGTGTTCCATGTGCACTGCGTATAGCTCTTAAATGGAAAGTGCTTCTTGATCTTTTCCACAGTTTTGTGTACGAGCTTGATGATTATTATGTTGTTGAGGTGTGAATGCAGGAAGAAGTAGAGATAGAGGCAACAGTATTAAGGGAAGGGGAAAAGCTTGGATCTGTGCGAGTGCAAGTGACAAGGAAAATTAATGGAGAATCGATCGCTCTGGGCAAGCTGTGGATGGCTACTGTTAATATTACCAAGATATTAACTTATTATGGTATAATTACCAAAATAACATTGAATATCTCAATATTAACTTCATATAGTTTGTTTATGCACAACGACTTAAGCTCGAAGGTAAAAAATTTAAATAATTATATAACTTACATTAAATACAACGATAATTAACATAACAATGGCTGCTAACTGTAGATTCAATTACAAGAATTAAAAATATGTAATAATGACTTTACATAACTTTGATTACCCTAGAAAGAGTGATTTTGTTGCTGTTGATCATTTTATTACAAGAAGCTCCGAGGATTCTTCTCTTCCTCACGATCATACCAACTTCTCTTTCCCAAATCGCATCTTAATTAAATGTCTGATCAATCATTAGTAATTACTATAACTCTCCTAAACCGTCTCTTAACCAGCCTAACCATGGCTGTTACTACTACTTCTCTCTCTCCTCCTCTTCGTCGTTTGCTAATTCTGTCCTTCCACTTCTTATTTTCCTTCCTTCACCTTCGTCTAAGGGCAGGATGGCCACCGTTTCGTCTCTTCCCATCCTTTTCGGCCTCCTGTCTCTCCTTTTTCTCTTCCTTTTCGGCACAACCGCCGTCACAACCACAGCCGGTATCCGTCTCGGCATCGTTCGGAAACCTTCCCCTCATGTCCCCATCTTCCGCCAAGCTCCAGGTTTTCGCAATGGTGATTCCTGTGGGAAACAAAAAATCCATGTCACTATGACGCTTGATGTAAATTACCTCCGGGGCAGCATGGCCGCCGTCCTCTCCATCCTTCAACACTCCACGTGTCCAGAAAACGTCGAGTTCCATTTTTTGTGGGCACATTTCGAACCGGCTGTTCATTCCAGCATTAATTCATCTTTTCCTTACCTCAAATTTAAGGTATACAAGTTTGACAGCAACAGGGTTCGTGGTAAGATATCGAAATCAATCAGGCAAGCACTAGACCAACCGTTGAATTATGCACGTATTTATCTAGGAGACATATTGCCAGCAGATGTGAAACGGGTTATATATTTGGATTCCGACCTTGTTTTTGTTGATGATGTTGCCAAACTCTGGGAGGTTGATTTAGAAGGAAAAGTATTGGCAGCTCCTGAATATTGCCATGCAAATTTTACAAGGTATTTCACAGACTTGTTCTGGTCAGACAGGAAATTGGCTAAGACATTTGATGGAAGACAACCTTGTTATTTTAATACGGGAGTTATGGTGGTGGATGTTGAAAAGTGGAGACAAGGAAGATATTCGCAGAAAGTTGAAGAGTGGATGCTTGTCCAAAAGCAGAAGAGGATTTATCATTTGGGTTCTTTGCCGCCATTTTTGTTGGTTTTGGCTGGGAATATTAAGGCTGTTAATCACAGGTGGAATCAGCATGGTTTAGGAGGCGATAACATACAAGGGAAATGCAGGAGTTTACATCCTGGACCAATTAGTCTGCTTCATTGGAGTGGGAAAGGAAAACCTTGGTTGAGACTTGACTCCAGGAAGCCATGCACCGTTGATCATCTATGGGCGCCATATGATCTTTATCATCCATCGATCCTGCATTCTCTGGAAGAATGAGGAAGAGGAACATTGACAGATGGGTTGTGAGGCGTAGGAAGGAATATTTCTATCATTTGGTTGCTAAGGAATATGCAAAAAGAGTTTCAATACTTGACCAATTTCTATTTTCTCCAGCAATAAGCATACGATCCTGGAAGCTACTGATTTTCATTAATTAAGAGCGAAGGGGGAAGAGAGGTTGTATGTGCGTATTCACTCACGTGCCTCAGCTCTAATGAACTATATGTTTAATACACAAATCTATCCATCTCTAAATCCAGTTCAGTATGTTATTAATTACCCCCTAGCAATATTTTTTTTTATATTTGTTAGTATAGAAAGCTCTTTAGGGACCCCCGCCCCTCCCTCTTGTATAAATTATGATTTTCAATTGCTCCTCGTGACATAATACTTTCATGGTATGTCTAGTAATTCTTATTCAAAATTGATTAAAATTATTTTATATTATTAAAATATTTTTAATTATTATTATTATTTTAAAAAATTATCTTTATTAACAATTGATAATAATAACTATAAAAACAATACTAATTATTTTTAATTTTAATTTTTTTTAATTTAAATAAAAAGACAAAATATGATATTAAATTATTAAATAAAGATAAATTAGTTAATTTTAAAAATAAAAATTTTATTTTTAAGTTTTAGAATTAAATTTTTGTTATTGTTACATTTAATCTATTAATTTATTTTTATTTTTATTTTATAAAATAAACACAGTATTTATTCTAATTTCGAATTTTCAATTTTGATTCCCAACGAATAAACACACTGATTAGATGCCTGCATGATTATGGATGCGGGGAGTCACTTACGCGTGCATTTTGAGTTGCCGCATCCTATTGCTTGGTTTCTTTTCTTCTTTGGTGCCCGAAGCCTTCCAAGTTTGGTTAGTCATGATCTACAATTGTTTGGAGATATGATTACTGGCAGACTTGCTCGTATTTGATTACAAGGCATGATTAAACATGCCACCAATGCAAGTTAAGGGGGGAAAAGATTTCAAACCCATTGCCAATTCCTGTCTTTTCAACTTCTTGCAATAAATATTACAGGTCTTATTTAGAGCATTTTAGGGTCAAATCATAGATAAATTTTATGATTGCAATAAGCAAATAATAGACCACTGGCTGACTTGTTATGTAGACTTGGAACTTTTTGTATCCATGTTTAGTTTCCTGTGCATTTCTTCCTTCGTCTTTGTGATAAATATTTCCGAACGATCATCGATATTCTGAGCCTTGCTCGGAGGTGGCCTTAAGCGTCTGGGAGTCTTCTTCACCTCTTCTTCCTGCATTTCTAAGATGAAATTTTGATGACTTCCTGTTCTCTCCTTTCTTTTTGCTTCTCTCTGCCAGCTCTTCACTATTTTTTACACTAACCTTATAATTCTCCTTGGGAACTCTTGGTCGTGAGGGGGTTGTCAAATTGGGGGAGGTTTTACCATGAAGTTGTGGCTGAACTTTTTTCTCTATCTCCTTCTTGCCGCCGGGTGGTGGCTGCTCACCAACCTTCTTCCCTTTTACCGTTGCCTTATCTCTGCTGGATCGAACTTGATACGGAATTCTGTCAGCCCCTGGTATAATTTGGAACTGGTCATCTTCAAATTGCTTGAAGCGGACCTCAATTTCAGAACCCAAATCGTCCTTCGAATTTTCACGATCCTGGACGTGCACCATCATCATCTCTCCATTAGGCTTGGCGGGACTTGAAGAACCATGTTGCTCCGATGTTATGCGCTTAACACCACCAGCAAAGAGATTGCCCATAAAGAAGTTGAAGAGTTTCTGACAAGCGCCGGGAGATTTGAAACTTTGGTTGTTCGTTTCCTGCATTGCCTTTGTCAAAACCCAATGGCAGGAAAAATAACAAAGACAGCCACCAGCGATGATGAAGGAAGGTGAAAACAAGGAGATCTATTTCAAGATATGGATAGATTCCATTACATTTGGAAGATTCCATGCTTTGATGGGAAGCATTAAATTCTTTATTTCTGTTTAAAATTCAAAGGCAAAAGGCTTAAGAAAGTGAGGTTGTTTCTTCAAAGTGTGCTTTAGTAAGTGGACAGAAAAAGCAGATAGCTAGCTGCCTGCCTATCATCTCTATATATCAAGAATATCTTACCTTGCTTTGGAGTTCATATCATCCCCATATTCCGATCCCCAGGCAGCAGTTTTCATACGAAACCACACCCCACGTCCTAAGCCCTGCGTCATTGTGAGGCATCTCCATTTCTAAATCATTATAAAGTTCAACATATTCCACCCAACTGTGCAGTCTTTTTAACTCTTCCTGTACAAAGTTGGTATGAATGGAATATTTACTGAAACTGGGTTCAGATACGGTGTATCCGTGTCTACAGTACAATTCAAAAAATTGTATTAATTAGAACTTAAAATAGTTATATAAAAATTTAAAATAATATTAAAATTTTAATTCCTTAAATATTTATTCTTTATTTTAAATTTTTATACGAATCATTTCAAAATAAAAAATATAAAAAAATTATATACATAACGATACGTTTAAATCGTAAAAATAAAATAAAATAAAATGATTATACTATGTCAATATTATTAATATAATAAAATTATCTAATTAATAAAATAAAAAAAACATATTTATTATTTTTTATATTATATATATTATTAAATTAATTATATTTAAATAATTAAAATTATATATTATATTTATTTTTAATTATTAAAAATATATTAATTAAATAATAAAAATTTAACGTCTTTCCCTTTACTATTAATTTCAAAATATCGAGATTTGCTAATAACTAACGTTGTGTATACCAAAACCATGACCAAGTCCTCAAAGAATTTATATATGCAAAATGAATTTATCCATGTAAATATTGTCTTAGTGTTTCAAATGTTATTTCCTTAATTTAAAATGAGTTTTCACTTCAATCTCCAGAATAAAATGGTAAAAACGACACCGTATCAATCATCAATGCGACGAGAATAGGGATTCGGTTGGACCGGGCCGGTTTATCAGCAACTCAACTCAAATCACAAACCGTCCAGATCGCAAAAATCACCCAGTTCATTGTAAAGTCTCCCCACCTTTGGTTTTCAAAACTCCAATCATCATGTATTTCTTCAAATCCGTTTTCGCTGATGACCCAGATCCTTCTAGTCCCAAATCCGAATCAGAAACCGAATCAGCCTCCCCCAAGGCCAGCCAGCCACAGGAACAACGAGGAATCCCAGATTCGGGTTCTCCTTCAAACCATGACCCTGGTAGTGGTACTGCTGTTACCGGTGCGTGGTCGTTTGGTGGCTTAATCAGAACCCTAGCCGCCAGATCGGAATCGGTCATCGAGACCTACCGCCACGATCTGAAGGATTTCGGTTCGGGATTTAAAAAGGAACTGGAAGTGGCCCAGGGATCGCTGGGGAACGTCGGTGTCGTCATTGATGAGTTTGGGAGCACCGTGTTGAAAGGGACAGCCCAGTTCATCTCTCGCGGTAAGGACGCAATCCTAGCCGCTGATCAGGATTCCGACTCATCCGATACCAGTAGTAATATTAATAATAACCAGAATAATAGTGGGCAACAAAAACGCTATAGTCGTTTTGATGCTCAGCTTCGTTTGATTCAGGGAGATTTGAATACTTATTGCGAGGAAGTGGATGATTTAGATGATTACAATAAGTGGAAATCTGGATTTGTTTTGGATGATAAGACTGAGGAAATTGAGGGCTTGTTCGAAGAAAATGGTTCTATGGAGAATATATGCAGAAGGGTTGTGCCTAATACTGTCGATCATGAGACCTTTTGGTATAGGTATTTTTATAGGGTGTTTAAATTTAAACAAGCTGAGAATTTGAGGGCTACTCTTGTGAAGAGAGCGATTTCGAGGGAAGAGGAGGACTTGAGTTGGGATGTTGACGATGATGATGAGAATGAAAATGAACTTAATGTGGCTACAAAAGCCAATTTGAAGGAAAATGAGGACGTGGGTGGTAAAAATTCTCAAGGGGCTAATGTTGCAGCAGAAAGTGATTTATCAGAAAACAAGGGGCTGGGTGACAAAGCATCTGAGAAAATTGTAGGGGAGGAGAGTTTGCGGGGTGATGATGAGGGAGAGAAGATTGCTAAATCTAATGTAGATGAAGATGGTAAGGGAAATGTTGCAGAACCAAGCAGTGACAAGGTTGCTAATGAGAAAGTGGGTATGGAGAAGAGTGATGGAATGAATAAAGAAAATTCAGGACCGAAATCAGATGGGAAAGTGACTATGATGGTTAAAGGTGAGCCAGGAGAGTCTAGTAAAGATAGCGACTTTTCAGTTGTGTCAAGCCAGCCCTCTATGCCTGAGGAAGAAGATCTTGGGTGGGATGAAATTGAGGATCTTAGCAGCATTGATGAGAAGAAAGTGACTCGTAGTGGGAGCCCAAACAGAGCTGACTTGAGAAAGAGGCTGAGTGTTGCAGAAGATGATGAAGAATTGAGTTGGGATATTGAAGATGAGGATGAGCGAGATAAAGCTTGATGCAACTTGAATCTAAGTCTATAATTCTTACAATTAATCTGCACAGCGTTCTCACTTCCTCCACAATTATTGCTGCAAGTGTTTTGTGGGTAGGGAGTATTTTTCTGTTTTTTCTTTGGTTTAAATGCAAATATAATCCATGATTGTGTATCCTTAACATCTGAAATGGAAGCTACTGTGCCACAATAATATTAAATTTATTAGTCTACGCTAATTTGCAGATTGATGTTGTACATTGACTATTTGCCTTGTATAGTAGGATTGTTCTATGCAAACATGGATCTTTTCGCAGTTTTCTGTTTGATGCTTATAATTTAATGGCCATTTGATACTTGAGGCCTTCTTTTTAGACTTATGGATGATTTACTGTCAAGGTAGATATTATGGTTGGAAAAATTGTTCTGGTGGGAAACAAGGAGATGTTGGCTAACTTGATCCTCTCTCCAGGACTTCCTTTATACAAGTTCAGTCTCCAGCTTACAAATATTTCCCTTCTTTGGGAGAAGAATTTCTTAAATTTATGTTTCTGCATAGATTGGATGGAATCAAAGAGTGTGAGTATTTAAACATAAATAGATGAAGTTACAAGTCTTTACTGCTGAAATAACCAAGTCAACATAAACTGAAGTTCTTTCTAAAAAAATAAGTTCAAGGGTGGTTTACAAATGATTGACAATCTCTAATTTACATATCATTGAAATTTCTTACTAAGTTAGGCAGACAACCTTTGATTTACATTTGCATTTGTTCTGTAATGTTCAAATCTAAGGAGACTTGGTTGAGGAAGAAATCCAAATAAAGCAGTATTCATCCATGATAACAAAAGTAATCAGAGGTAATCCAAATAAATCATAATTGATCCCTCAGTGTAAAGAAATTCGAATATCGACATTGGGCAAAAATCAAGTGTCATTAATAAATAAAATAATTTTCACTCGTATGCATGAACAAAAATTTAATTAATGTAATTTTGTTCTGATTTATGATCTTACGTGAAAAGTAAATGTATATGCTTTTTAATTCATAAGACTAACCTTAATATATTAAAAATAATAACCATGTTACTTTAATATATTAAAATTTTAAAATTATCTAAATAAACAAAAAATTTAACTTTGTTATAAGAAATTTAATAAAATTATTTAAATTTTTATATTCAATAAAAAATACTTTTTTTTATTTAGCTAAAAGTGTCTCAAAATTCTCATTAATTCTAACCAAACCAGTTAAATTTAAAAATTAACAATTAAACTAAATGAAAAAAAAATTCATAAGTATAAGTATTTGTGTTATATGTTGAATTTTTAAGAATTAAAGATATTACGTCAATTTATATAAATTTTTTACATTGTTTTTTTTTATGATAACAATAATATGTGTTCATATTATGTCAAATTCTTCATAATTTAGATTTTCTTCTTCTCATCAATTAGCATTCTTTGATATTTAAATTTCTTAGAGTATACACCGATTTTCCCGGGATTTAGATTTTTTTGTAATTAAAGTTGTATTAATGTATATGCAAAGAATTGATATCATTTTGTTCCCATAATTTCAATCTTTCTCTTAGATTATGCACCAATTTTTTCGGGATTTAGATTTATTTTTTTAGTGCTAAAGTTATATTAATATATATGTAAGTAATTACGTCATTTTTCTTTCTTAATTATAATTTTTTCTCAGATTTTGTATCTGTTTTTTTTCTTTTTACCATCTAAATACTTCATCTTATATTCGAAGAATTACCTTTTTTTGCTTTTATAATTATAACTTTTATGATAGATTATATAGCGGATTTTTCGGGATTTTAGTTTTTTTTTCTCACCATATATTTTATGAATTTCCTCAAAACCAACTACAGTTTTTCTTATAAATACTACTGAAGTCTCTCTCCATCATGCACAGTCGACACAAGAACTCAATTTTCAGAGTTCTAAAACTTCATAAAAAGCATTCCCTCGGAAGGATATTTCAAATAAAAATCATGGTTAAAGTTAGAGGAACAACAGAAGCAGGATCCAAAGGAGAAGAAGATGGAGAAGATGAAGACGATGAGAAATGTTTGACACCATCGGATTACCTATTTACCAGAACCAATTGAAAGGTGAGATATCTAAATTGAAAACATCATAGTCCAATTTCTATTTTAATTAACAAACTGTACATTCTTCCTTCTACAGGAATTCATGGAAGTTCACCCTTCATAACACAAGCTGAGTTGAGCGGATGACGAGTTTCCTGTTTTCGGAAAGCAATAAATGGATGGATTGAAACTTTTGAGAACTCAGACCTGACCATCTTGGACCAATTCTCGCTCAAACGAAACAGAAAAGAAGCAGGTCAGATGGTTGGGCATGCAAGCCAGCAGCTTACCATTTTTTGCATGATTCCGGAAATTGCAGGAGAATCAGATGTAGTGTGTGAAATTGGTGTAACTTCCAGGAGGATTGGAGACACTGGAGCCAACAAGTGGAATGGTGGTAAGACTAGAGACCACAGAGAAGCCAGCAAGCCATAGTCACCTAGTCGGAGTTTCGATGTATAATCGAAGAACTCTGATTTGACTGCAATAAGTTCTGCCTGAGAAAGTAATATCTTCCATCAGCAGAAGAATTCATCGTCTTCCAGGAGCTTTCTGCATTACTGTTTTACGCATATCATAGCAATTGTGCAATGCGGTAGGCAGTAGACTACATTTCTCTTTCCATTTATTTGTCCTGTTTTGAAGGTACGATCCAAGGTAAATTGCAAGGCAAATGAATACAGAAACTCATGGATTTACTTATCCTGGAGACTTGTGAAACCAAAGTATATGCCACCAGAAAGTCATGCCATCTTTCAAATAAGAAAAAAAGAAAGATTGATATTAATAAGTAAAACTCAACATGAAAAATCCCGCCTCTGTTTAGAGCTAATTCACACTCCTTTGACTTGAGAGCTCAACTACATCTAAAGCCTAAAACGATTGGCATCCAACAAAAAGTATAGTCACCAACTCTAGAACCTATTCTTACTAGGGAAACAAGAACCAAAAAGATGGGGAAAAAATAAAACACTCGAGCCCCGTTTTTACAATAACAGATGCTTTCTTTTAAGAGCATGAAGTGAACAAGAATGATGCATTCTTTCCATATTTGCTTCAGCGTCCCGTTAACTTCATACAGATTCTCCATCAACACTGATGGCTGGTTCAGAAGCAGACTCCGCTACAAGTGTCTCAATTGGGGAAGGCAGGGCCAGAAATCGTCCTTTTTGAGCACGAGGTGGAAGATGCTTTGTGGGTTTTCTTGATCCCACTGTCCAGGGTAAGAAAACCCCGGTACCGCCACGAGGCATTCTTTTGGGACTCAACACTGTAGGAGGCGCTGGTGCTAACATGACCACAGGGCCACGAAGTACACCCCATTTGGGCATCACATTCATTGCCTCATAGCTACCGGGAGCTCCATCTGAATATGGGCTTAGGACACCTGGTTGCCACACAGTCATGTCTCCATTCTTAGAACTAGTTGGCGTAGTTGGTGGAGAATGGCTCTGGTTTGACTCGGGTCGGACTCTGAAGAATGTGATGCTGATTCTTCTGTTGGTAGACGCGCACATAACATGCCTTGCTGTATCAGCACTGTTTCCCCTCATCACCAAGAGTGACCTGCAAGGTATTTAGGATTACATTATACACTTGAATTTTTCAATTATGTTGTATGGCACAAGGAGCTATAACA
This sequence comes from Xylocarpus granatum, assembly GCA_019650275.1. NCBI lineage: Eukaryota > Viridiplantae > Streptophyta > Magnoliopsida > Sapindales > Meliaceae > Xylocarpus > Xylocarpus granatum. Next base: position 113,389 of record BNST01002851.1, read on the forward strand.
CTAGTTATGGGGGCAGAACCCTGCGGCAAACTAAAGGAAGCTCTAACACATGATCCTAGAGGACTACCAATTTTCTTTTCCCAATTGCTTCCATGTTATTAGTTCTGATAATTACTTTCTATAGTTCTATTTCAAGTATGTCATAGTCTTTTTTTTTCCATCAAAAAAAATTTAATTCGTACCCTTCTTTCAGTGAAATCATGAGTGGTCCTTTGTAGTTCCCATCAGCATTGCTCACAAGAGTTCGTCCAAAAGCCATTGCTGATTCAGACAGCAGAAGTGTAGAGATGGGTTGTTCCAAATGAGGTGGTTTCAGAAAAGGTTGTGAATATTCTCCCTGAGAAGAGGGAAGAAAAAAAAGACGCGTGTGACTTCATGTCATACTCTGTCCAAAATAAACTGAAGGCTAAAAGGAAAAAATCAAGGCTCATCGAGGAGATATAGAAGATGTGTTTTTTGTCAACTGAATATATAGCAACAGACAAAAAATTAATAATGCAGTAAAACAGAAGTTACCTCGTCAAAGAAGTTAATGATGCAACCATTTGGTTTTTTGTATTCTGGTATTAGTTGCCACTGAACCAGGTGATCGATGACCGATTGGAGGAGAGCAGGAATTGGTTCCAGATTGCCTGAAAAATTAAACAGCTCAGTTAGAAGATCACTTGTTGAAATTCGTCGTGGATTACGTATAATTGACTAGCAGGACCAATCACAAATTTTAGGAAATATCAAATCCAACAAAATGTAGAAGTATGTCTCACCAATTTGATTGTTGCTTGCGGCCTCCTCTTTTATGTGTCCAAAAATTGGAACACCAAACTGAATCAGCTCTCTCCTGTTTCCCTTCATTTGCTGGTTGAATAAAATAAAGGTCTCTCCTACATTCATCAATAAAAGTTTTCTTAGTAACTGTGAACAAAGATTTCATTGACAATCTCTGTGCGCGCGCGTGTAAAAAATTGTTTAATCTGTTTTACTGCAACAAATCAGACCAGTAAACTCAGAAGGATGAGCATGTCAGACCAGAATATTAAATAAAAAGGTTATCAAATGATTACAAGAAGGCTGTACATTGGGTTACCTGAGAGTTCTCCATTCTGGCCAGCAAGACGAAGTTCATTGACATAGTCAGTTAACAAAGATAACTCTGAATCAGTGAAAACGTCCTCGTATAACTTCAACCCTTTCACAACATTCACCTGCCAGTCGAACTATTTGTCAATCAATAACAGCCAGCTGCTTTGCTTTATCATGGCAAAAAATTATAGGATATCAACTCTCTGAAATCCATTTTCTCTAGCTCTATGGAAATAATGTGTATATGAAATTGTGAAAGAGAGAACTCGCCATATGGCCTTTCACATGCTCTTTGGCTGTGAATCCTTTTGTCAATTTGATTTGGGATCTTCGTGATTCACACTCTTCATGGTTTGAACATATCTCAATACTATCATTGGTCGGCTGCCTTTCTTGGGACCCTACATTCCAACATAAGGGAAAAATAAAAAAAGAGAGAGAGGGAGAAGGAAAATGAATGATTAAGGAAATACGGCAAGAAGATAACAAGGGGGCAAAAGCAAAAGCTTCACCATTGAATATAAACTGATAACTAACAATGACTCACTTTAAGATTTTCTACATGGCTGTCTAGTTCACAAATGATAGCGAACTGAACACGTCTAATGAACATTGTTCTGTACTGTGTGATTCTGTTTCTCAGGAAAGTGATGGACACCATAGAATTCTTCCTAATTCAGAAGACAGTGAGAGAAAACTCCCTATTATAAGATTAGTAAGATATATTTTTATCAACCCGCCATTGACTTCACTATCCTTTAATGATTGTTCTACCATCAACACCTAGCTGCCAGTTGGACTGCGACAACAATTATGCTGTCAATTAGTTAAACAAAAGAAGTACAGCACGGTACTACTGTTTGTACTAATCTGGATTAACTAATCCTATTGGACCACCCAAACACAACTTTGTCCTCAAAAGTGCAAATACCGCCAACTCGGCCCAATAAACTGACTCGATCCACCACGAGTCAAATGTTCGGCCTCCACGGGATCCGGTATCCAGAAGGTTTCAATAGTCTAACTAAATAACCCAACCCATCGAGAAAAATCAATCATTGCGGCATCCGTCATGTCAACCAAAGATCAGACGGTTCAGTCTGCGCCACCTACAAAAAAATCATTGCACACAAAACTAGGCTTGTTCTTACCAACGAAATGGTATTCGCTACACCCGAAATCAACCCCTGATGCATCCAAACTTTTTCACCCACCTCGGGCAAATACTATTATCATGCAACATAAATAAATAATATTACTTTTTTCAATATTTTTTTTGTTTTCCGGAAACCCGTGAAAGAATCTGCAAATCAGAGAGTTATTGAGAAAGTGCGTGAAGGTAGAGAGGATTTTCTGGGATGTTCTTTCGGAACAATTTAACAAACACTTGGAAGAATCAGAACGTTATATTGAAATCGATCACTATCTAGCTTGAATTCAAAGCAAGATCAATTGGGAAACGGCAAGTTTGACTCTCGGATCTGTTGGAGTTCCTGAGTAAATGGAGGAACAATTAAAAAGAAAAATAGAAAAGAAAATAATTTTTTCTTTAATTTTTGTTGACTACCAGACATCGTAAATTTGTAAAGTAATTTTTTTAAAAAAAAATTAACTAATTACTTGAGAATAGAAAATTGAAGAAATCAGAATCTGTCCTCAGAATAATCTAGCTCTGCACTGCGAACAATCAACTGAATAAGAAACAAAACTGAGAAATCTGATTTCATTACAGAGTTGTCAATCATATTCACAGAGCCGATTTTCCGTCACAAATTCCGATTACAAAATGCTAAGAATACGAAACACCACAGTCCACGTTTGAAAAATCTACTTACCTGAATCGGTAATATCACTGTTAGGTGAATCATCCTCTGCAACCACTGTCTCTTCGTCAACTCCAGACTTTTCTTCATTTTCCGCCATTTTCTCGCAGGTTTCTACCAATTTCCCAGAGTTCACGCACTCCTTAATATCATCGATCTTCTTGTCACCGCCTTCTTTTTTCTCTGCCGCCTTCTTCTCCGTCACGTTTCGTAGCTCAAGCGTCACCTCGGCAATCGAGTGATACTTCTGCATCTGTAGTACCGAGATCCAGTTCAACCTCCTTCGGTGAATCGCCGCGAATACCTTCTCGTATTCCGATCCTTCTCCTCCTCCGCCGCCACTCACATGTGACAGGTGTCCACAAAGAGAGTCAATTATGGCATTCGCGGCAGCAAATTCACCGCGAAACCAAGCAATGATCGCGTCTTTAGCAAATGCGTCCGACACCATCACCAAAGGTGGCGATTGCGTCGGCATCACCCCTGCGGGGCCCATCGCTGAAGCTTGATCGGTCGGCGATACTAGCCCTGCCGCCATCGGCATCACTGGTGGATGAGATATATAAACTCTCTCGGTCTAGAATAGCTTTCCCACTGGTGTATTTTCCGTCCGAAATATCGGGATACACGCTCTGTGTGCTATGTATAGACCGATAAAAAACAAGGTATCGGCTGTATTTGTTCAGATTCAGAGAGCGAAAGGTGAAAACGAGGGTTTGGGTCACAGGTGAAGTGGTTTTGTAATGTGGGATTATTATATATATATATATATATATATATATGGTGAGAGTCAAGGGTGGCATGTTGTCCGTACTTGCGGGGGAGTGGGGTTTATGTGGTGACGTGGCATTTTTATTTGCAAAAATGTTGACGTGTCAAAAAAAATGAAGAAGAAGATTGGTTAAGAGAGAAAGACGAAGAAACATGGGTAGAGAGTCTAGAGATCGAGTTTTCCAGTCTTGAGTTAGAGGGGAAGGCAGGATGGAATGATTATGTACTTGACGCGTGGTACACTGGGAGTGGCGAGCATTATTGCCATGCAAGTTGGTACTTTTTCGACGTGGCAATTGTTGAACGCTTCCGAGCGTCTGATTCGGTGGCAGCCGTAGGCGTGATTGGTGCCAAGTGGATTAAATCGAAAACGAAGAAGATTATTTCTAGAAGTTTAGAAAGAGTTAATACTAATAGCGTACATATAGAAAGTCGTAGAAGTACTGTATTATGTGTATCTGGGTTGTTGTTAATATCACCAGTAAACTAATTTGGTATGAACACCTTACATACAGCAGCAGAAAGACAACTCAGTGACAGCGGAATCCGCTCGAAGTCCCCGACTATTGAATACACTTGCTGATCACTCACGTCGTTAATTCGAAATGTTAACGGGAGGTTAGACGGCGTTAAAAATTTAATGATTTAATCAATTTTAGCCTCCGAAATAGACTGACTTGTCTTTGTTCGTTCAAAACGGGCGTTATTATTATTAGCATGCAGATGAAGGTGGAAGGATGCGTAAACAATTTTGTTACTCGCGGAGAAAAAAATCTTCCTTTTGAAACAGAATATGTGACGGAAGAAATGGCATATTCGACAAATGATGACGTGGACGGCATGAAGGATGGTCACGTGCAGTGCGCGGGGGGTCCAAAACGATGATGATTGGTAAAGGTTGGATTGGGTTGCCTAAATTGTTGATTATAACAGACGAGTAAGGAGAGGTAGGGTGGTGGGGGGCCAATGCGTAGGGCGCTATTGCGCACATGGCAAAGATACCATTACCACCACCACTACCACCACCACCACCAACGACAGACACACGCTTCTTCTTAGTCAGCCGGCTTGGCTAGCAGCTAGATAGATAGAATTAGACGCACGCTCACTCCTCCCTCGCCTCTGCTCGCAGCTGTTAATAACATTAACAAAGAACTTAAAAAAGAGATGTCATGTCTTATTAATCCAATTTTGCCTCAAAGAATAACCAGATGAATAAGGAAATTATTAGAGGTATTAGAGCTTTATTACTTTTGTTTTTTTTTCATGGGTTTTTAGAATATTGAATTATTTATGCTCCCTCCCTTAAAATCCAAAAAGCATCTCAACAAGGTAATGTAAAGTGCAATGCAGTCACTGTTTTGTACAATATAAAAGGGATTTAAAAGATTGTAATTGGTCACTTTCATCAAAGAGAAGAATTTTTCTTCCTTTTTCTTTCTTTCCCTGTTTAGCACTTTAGTACTCTTTTCTTTACCAGATTACTTTTTGTTTTAGAAAAGTGGAATTACAGTAAAACAGTAGTTACCAACAACACAACTCAATTGCTTCTCAGCAAACCAAAGGAAGGGTCGGGTCCCAAAAAGTGTGGGATCCCGTATAAAAAAGGAAAGGGCAGCCTTCAAAAGTCAAATTCTCTCCTCCTCCGTTGTTAAATAACAATCAGTCGTCGTAATTAATTAGTTGCCAATTCCAAGTTTGCTTTGGATGTTCAAGTTAAGCATCAATCTTTATCATACATTTTTATTTTAAACTTTACTAACTAACAAAATTGGGAAGGAAAAAAAAGAGTTTGAAAAACCCAAAATGGTCAGTCAATGCAAAAGTTGATAATTTTGGACGGTGGAAAACAAAAACTACGGAGATAACAAAAGAATCGGTAAAAAAAAGCATTAGGAATTGCAAAGACATGCCACGTGGGTACATCATCCACCGTAAAAACATTCTATTAAAGTTGGAAAAAGACACAAGACAGACAAGGAACGGGATTCTTGCAATGACTTGATTAATTATTCGGTGTTTGAAAATGTACTGTAACTAAACTATACGCCAAGTCCCATCATAAAAAGCAAGCAAGCAAGCTCGACCCAATCTCAGCCAAGTTCCCCACTCCTCCCTTATCATCATCTTTTACGTGGCAAGGCCCTTTACCACTATCAGACAAATTTCAATTCTATGCCCACTTGGGAAATAGCATTGATTTAATAATTAAAAAATTAAAGAAAAATTTATATACGCATGCATAAAGAAGAAAAATGCCATTGAATCGTGAGATTAAATGTCTAAGATTTCTTATATAATTATTAACTAAAATTATTAGCATACTCTGTTTAGTCTCTTCTTCCACCGTTCACAACCACACACACACACACAGAGACAGAGGGACGCGGTCCAACGGTGGTTTAATTGATGATGGAGGCGGGGTTGAGAGATAAGGTGACGTTAACAGTTGACAGAAGGCACGGGAGTCATGGTATTGTGATTTGAAAACCAAAGCACATGATAGCGTGAGAATTAGGTTGGGGTTTTGGCCTTGACGTTATTTATTCTAGATTTAACCTTTTGGCAAGGTCAAAAGGTCAACAACCAACCATCACAATTCCCCTTTTTTTTCAACCAACCACCGTACATCTCACCATAAATGGAACAAAAATGTATACGTAACAAGTCAAAATCATTTATTTTATTAATATAATAATTTTATTAAATTAATATAATAATTTTTATAAATTTATTTTATTAAAATCATTATAATATTTATTAATATATGAGATTTGGGTCTTAACCTCTGTTTAAATAAATAATTTACACATACTCTGCTCTGCTCTGCTCACTTCAACAAGAGTCTTTTAATCATTGCAATAATTTACGTATGGTAAATAATATATATATGTAGTGTCTCTGTCTTGGCTTGAATGAAGTGATGATGCGAGAGAGATCATACTCCTCACGACTCTACCCATAAAAAGATTTTAAACCTTCTTCTGTGTAGTTTTATAAGGTATTGACCTCTCTTAGAGTAAGAGATCCCGGATGCCATAGGACCATGCAATGATGTCATTCAATCAATTATGTAGTAGCAGGAAAGGTCAGAGGTTATTACTCTTCCAGAATGCTCAGAGGACCACATTATTTATTTCTAACCATCATGGATTCTCTGCTGCTTAAGTTCAAACCCAACTCTGTCATGGAATATGAAAATTGAATGCTTTTAGATTAAGGGCAGGAGAAGAAGAAGAAGAAGAAGGGATTTACATTACCCAAGTTTTTACTACTTCATTTTGTTCTTCTTTTTGTTCACATTTAGAAGGTATTACTAAACATACAATTATTCATGTTGCGAAAACAGAGCAATTTCCATGGTCTTTCAAAGCCTATAAATGTTTCCATGGGCTTGACTCAAGAAACAAATACCTTTAACAGCCCAGATATCCACCTGGATTTGGGCCGGTAAAGGTTGTAATTACTAAATTCACCGTCTCTCTTTTCGGAAAACCCAGCGTTGTCCGAAACTTCGACAAGGACAACTTGTAGTACCGACAGTCATGTCAATTCAGTGGATTATTATTGGGCTTTATGGTATGGGCTGTCACACAGGCACATCACGTGATGAATGGGTATTGGGTTTCTGTTCATTAAAATTAATTTTATAATTTAAATTATCGTATTATATTAAGAAAATAAATAAAATTAAACATTAATTTTATCTGTTTAAAAAGTATATTAAAAATTAATAAATCTAACCTAATGCAATTTACCAAATTGTCATATTTTTTTATTATTATAATATATTTTTATAATATTTAAATATAATTAATTTTATTATACGAGTTATTAATAATTTAAATTTATAAAATTTATGTATACCAATTTTAATTAATTAAAATACATAAATTTATTAAATCATAGACGATTGGCTGATACGTTACAATATATCATTACATGCAACTACGATTAATCGTAAGAATAGCGTAAATCGAAACAAACCAAGAAATGTATTACGTATCAAAGCGTGAAAGCAAAGCAAATCACCCTTATTCATGGAACCCGTAAGTAATAGTTGCAGTCGGCTTCTCTTAAAGCTAATGAATTGTTTCTTCATTTAATGGAGTCACTGCTTCCGGCAGCAAAGCTTGTCGTAGTTCTGAGCATCTTGTTCTTAGCAAGATTAATATAATCTGAGAAATTATCCTTGCCGTCATCTTCTGCCGGTGCTGATGAAGAATTATTGTTTCCGCCAAGACCTGACGTAGTTCTAATCCTAGTTCCTGCACGACGGATGTAATCAGTGAATACATCTTCCATATTTTCACGCTGTTTCGTGACTTTAGCTCCTTCGTGGCCATAGCCAGCCGCTTGTGTTGGAGGAGTGTTATCTGCCCTGTGCTTGTGCTTCTGAGCCAGCTCATCCTTATACCTGGTTGCAATCTTTTTTACTCGAGCAAGTTGTGATAGAGGTTCTTTTCTCGGAGCAACGCTGGGCAGTTGGCCATTCTGCTGAACTGCTGCAGATGGCAGGTCTGAATAATCGAACTCGATGGGAACAACGTCAACTGCTTCCCTATTCTTGGGTGCTTTGTGGAGATGGGCAGATTCTACTTGGTTGGTATGTTTTGCAGAGTGATGAACTTTTACAACAGGAATAGAAGATTGTGGTGCAGGATTGGCTGCGGGCACCGAAACTTGATGATGGTGTGAGATGCGACGAATTGTTCTCAAAGGAAAACTGGCGGTAATAGCTTTAAAGAATTTCTCACAGGCAGCAAGTGGGCAGTTATTGCGTCTCTTTTCCATTGAAATCAATCAAAGGGATTAGAGTAGGTGTTGAGAGATTATAGGAATGGCAAGATTGTTAGGAAGCAAACTTCGTATTGCGAGACTACAGAAGTTAGGATTTATCCTATGAGACAAACTAAAAAGCAAATTGATTAGGTGGGAAAGAAATAATCTGAAACTATAGATTATTGTGACTGTCGGGTGCAATCTAAATTGCGATTGGCAGAATTCCAGGGTAAGAAACTTCGGACAAGGTTCTTTGAAACTAGTGTACAAAGAGTATTAAGAAAGAAACTTGTCCATTTTCTTCGAAAAAGATTTGATGGTTTGGGGATCATATTCCTGCCTTTTGTTTTCCGTCGTTTTTCATCTTCGAAGTCTAGAATCTGTGGCATAATTGGTCGAGAGACTTTAATCGTCGGTTGTCTAGCATAGCACTAGCTGTTCTACACAATATAACACACAGGAAGAAGGAAGAAACGTGTAGCAGAGGGCGGACGACTTGGAAGAAAATGTCAACAAGGGTATCAGCATCAGATGCATTATGTGAGTAGCTGCATGATTTCTTGACAAAATATCAATCAAAAAGCAATATTCCAAACCCCTCCAAAACTAGAGTTTTCAAAGAAAAATAGAAATTATCGAAGAAACGTGTTGCAGAGTGTGGTCCTGTACTGTTCTGTACAAAAACGATATTTGTTTATAAATGAATATGCTGCTGCCTAAGTCACCTGTTAGATTCGGAAATTATCGAAGGCCTTTTGACACAGTCTGAAAGCGTGTTTCAATTTCAGACGAAAGAGTCGTGGAATCTTGAATTTGTTATCATAGTTTCCCATCACTTGCTGCCTTTTCTCTTTTTTTTATGGGTCGCTCTCCATCTCAATATAATATAACATGGCATGTTGCTGTTTCAGAACGGAGAGCATCGAACCAGCAGCATATTTGTTGCTGTCCTTTAAGAATTGTCTTCGTACTTTCGGAGTCATGATAGGATAATCTGGAGCAACAATTCTGCTGCTGCAGAGCAAATATAGGGCTGGCTTAGAGCAAATGTCTCCACCATCCAGAATCTTCGGGACGTTATATGGTCCTTCACTTGCATTTCTGAACAAGGCTAACCAAAAGTGACAATTTCCTGAAGACACATCCCTCCATAATATCACTATCTCACACACACACACACACACAAAGGGGCAACAACAGGCCTAAAATGTGAACCATAACTAGCCCCAAGCATGTTTGGAGCAAATCTACCTCCATAAAAATGATGGCATCGCGAAAGATTGAACCCAGGTGGTGGAGGCCACTTGGGAGGTGCAAATCAACATAGAAAAGATGCATATTGCTGTGAATTTACTCATTCTCTTATGTAAAAGTTGGCATCGAAATATACGACTGACTCAAGGTAAATCATCTATGATTGAGAATATGTTCCAGAATAGATTTACCTAAGATTATTAAATCATAGGGCATCATTCTTCAGCAGGGAAGAAACACTGGTAGGTAACGAATTTACAGTAACATGGCAAGGAAATGCCACTGTGAAGAGAATGCTACACCTTCAGAATCTTACATCAGTTAAAAATTGAGATCCTGATCATTCAACTGTTTTTCAGTGCAGTGCAGTAACTACAACTATTGAAGCACATCTTCAATGCCGGAATGCTTTCACTACCTGCTCAATCCGTCTGTGGCAAAGAGGACAGCTGGACAAATGTGAACAGCATGTTGTACAGCAGCACATATGACCACACCTGCAGATCATACCCAGTAGGCAATTCATTTAGTTTCAAAGCTGAAGAAGTCAAACTCCAAAAGAAACCAATCATTGTTCCCCCAAGTCCACAAAGCCATTTGCCACATTAAACCATCTAACTTAGCTGCTTGGCAATTCCAGACAGAATTTATGCAAATTTGAACCAAGGCAGGTAGAGAACCCAAAAGCCATTGATGAAACAAATAACCATAAATTATTTATGATTTTATCAATATGATTTTTCTATACTACTGAATCAACACAGGCATGAAGGAGCTGTCCTGTCTAAAGGGAAGCATTCTCTATATGCAAGTCTTCAATCTGTTAGCATAGAATAAATGGCCATTGCAACAAGATGATGATCTTGATAGTGGTAAAAACTGAATCGTCAGAAATCCGATGCACGAGAGGTAAGAGTACCTTAAAAGATACATCAGAATCTGATTTATTCTTAGGAGGAAAAAGAAAAGGGTTTCTCTCCCTTACTGAGAACACACATTTATGGAATCAAAAAGGCCATATAGATCATAATAGTCCTATTCTCAGAGTTGTCAACACTTTATGTAACTTTTAAAAATGGCAGGAATTTTGTAGCATATGAGAGTTCCACAAACATGTTGGCAATTCAACAGTCCACATAAATCAAATAATAGATAGGTAGTGAACTTACAGTACAAAAACAGCATTGTACTCCTGATCAAGGCATATCACGCATAGATCTGGCATCAGGTCTATTTTTCTACTACTATCTGATCCATTCTCAGTTTTTCCATTTATACCTGGAAAACAAATGCAACATTTTAATACTAGATAGTATCGACTTTTTTTTTGAAACATCAATCATGTAACCAACCAGCAGCTTACTGTCAGTATCTTGCCTCAATCTCTTAGCCGCCACTGCAGCAAGAACTCTGCACGGACAGGGCTTTACAACTCAGTTTGTTATGACAAAATAAGAACAACTATCAAGGTTTCTGATAAAATAATATCAAAATCAATTTAAGCAAAAGAATTGGCCAACTCACTTTCAACTTGCAAAACAATACTATACTCAAAGTGAGAGTTTAGTCAATGATCGAAAAATCAACATACATCTTGGTATGCTTGTAAGTCTATTGTTTGTATTCTGTTTTTAAATAATCAGTGATGAACCAATTAGCATACCTCCTGTGTAATTCCCATTGGTGCTTTCTTTCCAGGATATATTGGATAGCATGCTTAGTAATCAGCAAAACACCAAAGACTGTTAACCAAAAGAGGCATACTTGTACCACCTGGTAACTACATCTTGATTAGTTTCTTTCTTTCTTTATTCTAATGGATTCAACTAAGGGAATTCAAGTAAAGAAAAAGGAGGAAACATTGAGTGCTTTTGTTGTATAAAACCTTGCCCATTTCCCAACATTTGGGATCAGCTCATCAATAGTATTGGGAAATACATAAAATGGTCCTTTTTGTGGTTGTTGAATCCTAACTGTTCCACTGTCATCTTTCACAGCCTGAACACAAATTGAAATAACAAAAGCAGAAGCTTGTAAATAACTTATTACAAACATTCGTAAACACATTCGATGAAACAAAGAAATATTGGCTCACATTATGTAAACAAAGATTAGGAGAGAACTAAATATTATAAGTAGACACAAAATTGCATCATGCCATCACAAGACTCATCATCTGGAGCAACTGTAACACCACTCCACCCAAATTCTGACAACAAAGTTCAAGTGTGTTGCCATAAAGATTTCAAGTGAAATATTATTCCTAGTCATGCCATATTCATTCTTGTTTAACCAGAGTTGACCTGCAGAAATCTACATTGTCTATTCCATTCCATGCCAAATTTTCTTTTTCATTTTATTCACTTTTTTCGTTTATCACATGTATTGCCAGAGGTGATTATTTTCAAAACATCTTCATCTGATAGACTTTGTCAATTTTGCAGTATATGCTGTATCTCAAATCTGGTAATGTTCAATCACACTGTGTACACACTGACAATAGTACATATAATCTTGATTACTACACCAAGCCATACCTCTCCAACCACAGTCAAGGAAGTACCCATTGGGAGTAGCTGTTCGATACGCTTGACTCCAAGCATCGAAAAATATAAATTCCCATCAAATAAGCCAAGACAGAGCAGTGTGAGCCTTTTTGTATAAATGCAGAAATTGCAGAACAAAAACCTTGAGGCCTTGCAAGTAGTCTAATGCTCCATGTACAAGCGATTGTCCAGACTCCTCAAACACTTCACTTCCAACAGTCAATACAAAACCTGTAGCACCACACACTCCCACTACAAATGTGCGACTGGTCCCATCATCCTGATAAGGTACAAAAGAAACCATCAATGATTCCTTTAAATCTAGCATTGGATTTTCTATACTACATATAAATAATTATAAGCCTTCAGATTGGCTTCTAACATAACCACTTCATCAAACCACCAGAAGCAACAATTCCAGTGGGCTTGTCAAGCAAGCAAAATGAGACAGACAGAGGGACAGAATCTCACTATTTACCAAGGAACCTCTTTACTCATTGACAGCATTAATGCAGAATCTTGTATCCAAGACCCAGCATCATTGTGTTTCAGAAAGTGTTGTTCTGCCTGAAAAGCAAACTAATATTCACAGCTTATTGGTGTCTTAGATTCAACTCTTCCAGAGACCGTAACAATGAGGGGCAAAACTTTACTTCCAGTGTCAAGTAACTATGCTGAAAGGTGAAAGAAGACAAAACTTATTGTTTGAGAAAGATATTATAATAAGCAGGTAATTTAACTGGCATTTGCTTACACAAGCTCATTTTTCAAAGTCCAAGAATCGATCCATGTGCCAAGCAGCAGCGTACAAATTTGAAATGTTTCAAGGTGGATCAATCTCCCAACAACTTTATCTAAATTTATATGCATTATCAAACCGGACTTGCACCTCTTTTTACGTGATTTAATCCCACTATCCCAGAAACATTTCTTTCATAGGGTAACTCATACAAACATAACTGAATACACAGAAAAGACAAATCAACAGAGAATGCAAATGTGAGACATATCAAAAAGTATGTTCTACAAGTACTTACAATGTCCAGTTTATCTAATTATATTAGAGTAATATCTCTTCAGAGTTCAGAACATACAGTAGTTTACATCTAAACCAAACCAGAGAACTAAAAACCTCGGCATTTGCACCAGAAAATCATTTCAAGCACAGAGTCTTCAGAAAGCTAATCAAAACCAAAATAACAGCTACAGTTGCAGAGAAATGCTGAATTTGAGTATATAAAAAGCACATACCCAACTCTTAAGAAGCTCCGCATCTCTGAACCAGAGCAAAACATACAATATTAACAAACAAATAAACTACATGAAATCAATGTTTATTTGCATAATAAGAGAAAAACACAGAAACAACGGAGTGACCTGCCACTGCTCCAGCGGAGAAGATAAAGCGCAGCTCCACTCAAGCAGCAACTTAAGCCGCCCCACGGAATCATCATCGTCTAAGACTTCTACAAGAACCTAATTTCTCAATGACAAACTATCGTAAACAATCTTCATTCGCATGTTGACATATCACGATGAAAAGACGCACCGCCAAACGGGAAACGAAACAATGAAAGCAGATTTTGGCAACAAAAGATTTCAGCGACGTTTGATACTTTCGACAGAGAGAGATGAGGAGAGAATTAGATGCAAGGAGTGAGAGCGAGAAAAAAGCGAGGGAGGTCGGGAGCGAGCGAGCGAGAGAGACAGAGAGAGAGAGAGGGGGGTAAGCAGACGAGCGCGTTTCAAGATGCACAGAGCGCGTGGAGATAGCTTTATCCTACGCGCACCGGCAAGGATGATGCCCGTGCTTCATCGTCCAACGGAAATATTTGTTCAGTCAGGTAAAAGTGATTTAATGATTATTTATTCATTTATTTATTTTTCTAAATTATAAACACGCGCCACAAATATCTTAAACGAGGCACTACGTCGTTTTACAACAATTAGCATATTCATCAGTGCTGTTGCCTGCAGTTAGCATAGCCAATGTGCTCCCGTTCGCAATCTTAGTTTGCCCACAGGCAATCCGATTGTCAAAATTTAACGGCGGGCGGCCCGCCGTTAAATCAGAACAGAGTTAATGGAGGAAGTGAAGTTACCGCATTGAGAAAAATTTGAAATGAGGTCAGCTTTACGGGGAAAATGTCAACATAAGTGACATTTGACTGTCAGAAAATTGATCCTGAAACTTTTTACAGAAATCCTGGAGTTGCTGATTGAAGTTGTTAGCGGCATTGTTGTCTGTTTTAACACATCCAAGCTGGTCCAGGCTCGATTTATCATTTCCAAATGTTATGAACCGGAAATTTCTTGAGCCCTCATTTCCTAATGAGGCTGGGCTCGGCCAAATGGGCCCACGGAGCAGAAACACTCGTGCTTCTTGACACACTCGCTCTCTCTCCGAAGCCCTCAGTACAACACCACGCCCAGCAACCCCTAAAACCCCAAAACACATAGATTGCGCCACTCACTGACGGAGGTTTTAGTTTTCGCTACTTTCCCGTTGAATCCATGGCCTCAGTTGCTCTTAGAAACCCTAATTCCAGGAAAATTGTGCCGTTTTCATCCCAAATCTACTTACGATGTCGCGGTTCTCTCTCTATCCCCGACTCTTTCTCCGCCAATGACTCTACTCGTGGCTGTCCCTTTGTTATACCGTGGTGGAGATCCATGGCCACCTTCACTCGCACGTGCGTTATTCCTCCGATCTCATGAATGCATCTTTTTATATTACAGTTAATACTTTTCTGTTGCTAAGTCCTGTTGCGGTGAAAGTAGAGATTTTTGGTTACTTAATGATCGACTGGTTATTATTTTTGGCAAAAGCAACTAAAACATCGCATACAGTGCGTGTATCAGTGTATGTTGGTTATCTTTTGCCTTTATATAGAGGATATGGGAATTTTGAGTTCTTTGTTGTGAATTGAATGACCATTCTTATTTTTGTTATGTTGTATCAACAGGAAACCTCACGTAAATGTGGGAACAATTGGACATGTTGATCACGGGAAGACTACACTTACTGCAGCAATTACAAAGGTTTTCTCATTGCGTGCTTTAATGACTTTCATTGTAGACTAGTTTGTTGTTCCCTAGTCTTTTTCTGATATGATTAGTGTAATGAAATATGTATAGCATCAATCAAATTTTTTAGCTTTATATTTACCTTGATGTTTGGTGTCTATGTCTAGACTAGATTTTTGATATGATATTAATGAAATATGTATTGTACCAACGAGTGTTCACTTGTTTTGGTGTCTATGCGAAGGTGCTAGCAGAAGAAGGGAAAGCAAAAGCCATTGCCTTTGATGAAATTGACAAGGCCCCTGAAGAGAAAAAGAGAGGAATAACCATTGCCACGGTTGGGATATCCTTTCTTTTCCTTAATTGAATTCTTGACGTTGGTCAAGTCAGTGGAGGGATGAATGCAACTCTCATCTGTGGTTTTTTTTCTTTCTTGTAACAAATAAATTAATGATTGACTTAGTTTTGTGCAGGCCCATGTGGAGTATGAGACTGCTAAGCGTCATTATGCACATGTTGACTGCCCTGGACATGCTGATTATGTTAAAGTAAGTTATAATTACTATTATATTGTTGAATAAATATTTAGTTGTTACAGTCTTCAATTGGGTAAGAATGCAAGGGCAATTCTAAGCTGATGTAGATATTAGGGTGTCGTTTACATGTTCCATCAAAAGCAACTGTTGCATTTTACTTTGCAATTGAAAACCTACTTTTAGTTCATCTTTCATAAGCATTCACTTAGTTCTAATGGATTTACAGATGCTTGAATTGCTACTACAAAAAGACATCTCTGCAGGTAGAGTTTTGCATTTGAATGCAGTGAAAAAGATTGATTGAACTTTTTATGGGACCCGAAGTCATTTTTAACTTGACATAGATATTTTCATTTTTCATGAAGTGTGTTGTTACAACTGCAGAGTGCCTCATCTAATTTTTGAAACTCCTATTCATTCAAGAGATATTTACAAATTTCTAGCATCATGAAGTCTGATGTAATGAACTATTTATTGTGGTGAATTTGCAGAACATGATTACTGGAGCTGCCCAAATGGACGGTGGTATTTTGGTCGTTTCTGCACCCGATGGGCCAATGCCACAGACCAAGGAACATATTTTGCTTGCACGTCAGGTGGGTATCTTATCCATGGTTTATGAATTATATTTGATTTGCACATTTTGTCCTGCCCTTCTGGCCATTGCTTTTGGAGTGGCATTATGTTCTTTGAACTTTCTGGATGCACTGTACAGGTTGGTGTGCCCTCACTTGTGTGCTTCCTAAACAAAGTTGATGCTATTGATGATCCGGAGTTGTTGGAGCTTGTGGAAATGGAGCTCCGAGGTAAGTTGGCCTTTTGAGGTCACTGTGTTCATGGACCACTAGTTTTTACTAGGGTATTGTTTTAACTTCAAAAGTGTGTCACATGGGCTTATGTTTCTGCAGAACTTCTTAGCTTCTACAAGTTTCCTGGGGACGAAATACCCATTATTCGAGGATCTGCTTTATCAGCTCTACAGGGTACAAATGAAGAAATAGGCAAAAAGGCTATTTTGAAATTGATGGATGCTGTAGATGAGTACATTCCTGATCCTGTACGCCAACTAGAAAAACCTTTCCTGATGCCAATTGAAGATGTCTTCTCAATTCAGGTAAAAAGGAAAACGTTTAGGCATTTATTTTGTTAAGTATTCATTCTTGGTTTTGTATAATTTCCGTTCCAACTGTTGCTCCTTTGTTTTGGGGCTTACCAGGTTCTTAAAAATTTAGTCCATAATCTATAATTGGTGTAAACTAAGGTCAGGTTTTTCCTGGTCCACCACTCATTATTTCTGTAAAACTCATTAGCTGTAAAAAGGTTGTTTCTTAATAGTTGAGTGCGTACTCATCATTGACACTGTGTGCCCGTGTGTTCAAGGGTCGTGGAACTGTTGCTACTGGCCGTGTTGAGCAAGGGACCATTAAAGTTGGGGAAGAAGTTGAGGTTCTGGGGTTAACACAGGTAGATGCATAAATCAATTTTTTTGAAGTTATCATGGTATTATTCTGTTATATCTTTAAGTTGATAATTTTCTCAGCAATTCCAAGTCAATCATTTGTGATGCAGGCAGTGGTGCTATTACTTGCTTGTTGTATGTTATTTTTGCAGAGGTTCCTCGATATGTCTTGTTGTAATCACGATTGTGAACAATAATTGGTCCTTACTTCAAGCTTTACTCTGCAGGGTGCTCCATTGAAAACCACTGTAACCGGTGTTGAGATGTTCAAGAAGATCTTGGATCAAGGGCAAGTAAGTAAATGCTTCTAGATTCTCTTTAGACTACCCATGTTTTTTTTGTACTTGTATTCAGATGCTGATGAGCTTGCACATTTTCCTAGGCTGGTGACAATGTCGGCCTTCTTCTGCGTGGTCTGAAACGAGACGATGTGCAACGAGGACAAGTAAGGGTCACCATTTAAGCTTCAAAGTTCTATTCCAGTCAGACTTTAGAGCAACATGTAGAAACTTTTGGAACAATTCCAGTGTGCATCTAAACTTTGGAATGCTTACTTGCACATTGCATTGTCTCTGCATTTTAGTCTTTTGTCATTGATGAATTACTCTGTAATTTTAGTTGATTTTAATAGATGGTGAAATAAAAACAAATAATTGTTTCTCTTGATATGTTCTGTCTAATGTTCTTGATGCTTGAATTATTTGAAGATGTGAGAGATTATAATCTGAAATATTTATGTTCTAAAATTAAATTTCACATTGAATAGTCTGTATAAGCTTTAAAAGGATGTCCTTTACTATTTTTTTCTTCATACTGCTTAGGTGATTGCCAAGCCAGGATCTGTGAAGACATACAAGAAATTTGAGGCAGAGATTTACGTCCTCACAAAGGATGAAGGTGGACGCCATACTTCCTTTTTCTCAAACTACAGGCCACAGTTTTATATGAGGACTGCAGACATCACAGGAAAAGTAGAATTGCCTGAAAACGTTAAGATGGTTATGCCTGGGGACAATGTGACTGCAGTGTTTGAGTTGATATCACCGGTGCCTCTTGAAGCAGGTATGTGCCACTTACCTTCTTCCTCGGAAAAAATGCATATTGTAATTGTTCACTTTTAACCCAATTTCAATAGCCACTGCACTTTATTTGACAGCATCTATCCAGTTGGGTATAATCTGGTGGTTTCCAACCTGTATTTTTCACTTTTTTTGTTTAGCTAATAATGTTATTGTGCAATTTGATGGTCTGAAGTGATTTTATTTCAAATTTGGTTTTTTGTTATTGTCAAATTTGGTTGTAAAGCAAAAAGGGTCATACTATATTGTTTTGTGACAAACAGGACAAAGATTTGCCTTGAGAGAGGGAGGTAGAACAGTTGGGGCAGGTGTAGTCTCAAAAGTAATTAGCTGATTCAATCCGTGGTTCCGAACTCTTTTCAAATTTATGTCTAGTTAGCTGCAGAAACGGGTAGAAACATAAGGTTTAATCTACTTCATGGAAACATACCATGTAATATGTGAGAAGTCTGCATTTCATTTGTTTACCTGGAATTACTGAGAAGGTTATCGGTTATTTAAAATGTGAGAAAATTAGAGGGAAATCTCAGTTTCATTTCTGATTTTGTAATTCTGTAATTAGTGAATGTGGTGATGATTTCCTTGAAAACATTTCTTTGTTTCCTGTTAGAAATAATTTTCATCTTAGACAAGCGTACATGTGAACATGAACAAGTACACCACGGTGCGGGCAAAATATAAGTATATCTGGTTAAGTTTGCATGGTGCATTAACCATTGAAAATACAGGTGTTATTAGTCGAGCAGTTGCCCGTCTCATAGTTAGTCCTTGTATGTAAAACTCCCACCACTTCAGCTGGGATCAAGGAAAATATAGTAAGCAGATGCAGAGTTCAAACTAGTGCAAGATCATGCAGCCAGCCAATATCACAATTCGTGGCCCAACCAAGTCTAGGGCCAAGCATAAATGACTTCCTCTTCTAGCAATTAAAATCAAATTCAAGTAAAAGAAAGCACGAAATGAACCAAGCTTCTTTTCTTGCTGCTTAGGTACGTACCACTTTATCACAACACAAGCCAGAAATTTAATATAGCTTTTGGTTCGAGCAGACAAAATTGTTTAGATTAAACTAATGTCTTTGCAATACCCTTGTACCACTATACATCCTAATTATCATATATTAACCACACTGCAAAGGACTAGTTGACTGCTGATTAGATAGAGCTTAGGCTCATTTGAGCTCAAAGTCATCTCAAGACAGGATCTGCTTGTGGCATGCCTATTGCTCCATTGATATTTGCAGCACATCCGCTTTGGAATCACGCAACGCCAATAAACATAAGCCAATCCAATCATCACCCAACCAAGTTACAACATCTATCACCATGCAGTTAGGATGTTCATCAAAGTTTAGGCACCTTTATTGTGAAAAATGTAATTCTCTTTTTGATGTTCATGCAAGCCTCAGCATAGCTACTGCCATTAAAGTTGCAGCTCTTAAGTAAATATCATTCACACTTTCATTCAATCTCTTCATCATTTCCTCCTCCTTCACCCCCGTTTTGCTCGCATTCTTGCTGACATACACTATAGTATCCCTCAGTCTATTAATCGCCCAAGAGAGCCAAACCAGCCCAACTGCAAGGCCAGCATTCAAGACTTTATATCCACAGAATGGAACCCTCCCGCAAGCTACTTTGTAGATGACAGAGTAAAAAACAGCAAGGCCAGTCCCCGCAATGGCAGCAGAAAACTGAGTTAGAAGCTTGGGAAGTTCAGGGCCAGATTTCTTTAACGAAAGGATAGCTGTTTTCCCATGTTGCCTCCTGTCGATCATCAAGGATAAGAGGCTCTCACATGCATGGAAATAATTCCTTTTATAGAGATCTCTCTCTCTACCAATCTTCTTGCCATTCTTCTTCGATGGTGGTTTGACCTTGATTTTCTCAGGACTGTTGAAAAAAGAAATAATAATAATAATAAAATAACAAAGAACAAAGGTAGTAGGTGCTGTAAAGTTCCAGACTTCTTGCACCAAATTTACATGATAGAAACATGGCAGCTTTCTACTTCAAGACGTGAAAGAGATTATGATTTGGTTACCTCTTCAAAGGTGCAACAGTTGGAGCTTCTGTCCTCAAAGAAGACCCATCAATATTGGCTTGAGCTTCAATGTTTGGCAGACTGTTCAAAAAAATAATTAGCAAAGGCAGGTTTAGTAATCTTTTTAATGAAGAATTAAACTTAAAAAATAAAAAATAAATAGGACATGAATGTAAGAGAGCGCTTGCATGGCCTTGTCACTTCAAGGCAAGATGTCAAATGGGTTGCAATACAACACACTTCATGCATGGGTTTCCAGAAGCATGAGATCCAATAAAACACTAAATGATAACATATATTATCTGAGGCAACAATCAGAGTTTTCCAAAATACTAGTAAAAAGAGCAAGAAAAAACAACCATCAAAATCTCCATCTCACAAAACCATACATTTGAAACACCCCATTTCTAATAAAAACCTCTTAAATGCATTGACACCTCAACTTACTAGAATATTGTCTTTCTGAATTACATTTGTCTCTTTTCCCCTTATGTTTATATGGTTCAATTTATGCTTAGTGGACAATTAGCGGAAAACAGATTGCTTTCTAGAACAAACTACCACTTGTGTGATTATAACAATAGAATGCATTGCACTCTTCATGGGCAATGGGATCAATAATTGAAAGACAAAAATCTGTTTGGGGCAACGCCAGTCCAAAAGATATAGATGGATCCAATGAATCAAAGCCATATGCTATATTTACTAACCATCATCATCAGATCCATTGTAGTTATCAATATATATGACAATGAAACAATTAACTAAAGGGGCACAAAACAATTTTTACAATATTAAAGATGCCAAAACATGCATGTCTACAAACTGATTTACATGTATTAGTGAAACAACCATATTCACATAGACATACCTGTTGAAGCGGGGGATCAAGAGTGACTGCTTTTTCCACTTAGTTGCATTCTTTGATAAGTAAAATTCAGCCACAATGGAAAGAAAGTCATTCATCTCAGTCCTGCTACTTGTGAATAACACTCTACCATCTGGATGAGCGGAGATTTTTGAACAACAGGCCATATCTCCCACAAAGTCCAGAAGTGGCTTTTGGTAAAAAAGTTCATTAGTTGGATAAATGAGAGAAGGAGCTGAAGACTGTTGGTTTGCATCAAATGTTAATGCTTGAAGCCCCAACAGATCAGATAGTAAAGAGAGATCTAAGACAGCACCCTCTGCTTCACTTGATCTAGTTGTAAGATACTGCATGATCTTTTCATGTCTTGTGCATTGCTCAGCAATTCCAAAACTGAATAGTACTGAGCCTGGGCGAGAGTCTGCATACAAACAAGGAGGGAAGTAAATAACTTGTGTAATGCAAACCATAGGAAATTGAATCAGCATCATATGCCACATCATTCTAACATATGCTATATATTGATACAAATTATAAATAAACAATCACACTTGCTCTGAACTCTCCAGTGCCTTTTAAGGTACCGAAGCATTATCAATGTTCCTCATCCATTCAACTAATCCACCTAATTTGATTCTACTAGAGCTTATATTCTATTCTTCTCTCCTTGCACTATCAGCACGTGCATTTGACAAGCTTAACTTACCATAACTTGGCTATCATTAACACAAATCACATAATGTAAATGTACAGATTTGGTAGGCTAGCATTCTGCTTTACAAGGCCAAGGGTGTTATCAATTCAAGCATCAACTTTTGATAACACATGAGGTTTAGAGAACACGTGAAGACAGCTTAGAGATAAAACTACAGTTAGAGTTGACTTGCATATGTTCTTTATTCATCCACAAATTATCACCTGAGTGAAACAGATATTGTTGTGACTGTCCTTAACTAAAACTAGCATTGTAAAAATTTGTGTGTGGGAAAAATATAAAAGACTCCCATCAAAGTTAAGCATTCCTAACATCTTTGGAACGAGCAATAATAAAAGATATTTGGGCGAGGGAAGATGACCTCTACAATATGCTCAACAACAAACTCATGGGCTACAAACCTTGCACATCAATGAGGACAGGCCTTGTAACAGTTGAGTCAAGCTTCACAAACAGGTTTGAGTCGCACAATCCACTTATTTGTTTCCATGGCTCCTCAGATTCACGTGACCTCAATTTAAGACAGTCAGATCTTATTGCCTCTTGTCTAGCCCCTTGACAGGGCAAATAAGGTTGACAATCCTGAAGCACCAAAGACATACAAGAATTCAATTATCGGACAGGCCGAACTGGCAATGAAATCTGACCAAACGAATCACAACCATAATGTCAAGATCAATAACTTGGATGTGCGTAACACTTGCCTAAGAAATCATGTAAACTAAAAACTTAGTAACCAGTTAATGCAATCATCAAAACTTAATTTGTAATCAGCTTATTTTCATCTCAGAACAACGTAACTACACAATTCATACAATATAAACAGTTTGACACATGAAAACGGGGCACAATTATCTCGCTGAAATGGAGTGAATAGATTTGTTAAACCATTTATATCAAACAAAAAATTAGAATTCAAGAATTTGAATAAAACAGAAAAAATAAACAATTACAAGGTAGAAGAAACACGACCGGGACAATCAATCAGCAGCCCCAAATCACCAAACCCCACAAAACCGAACGACAACCATGAATTCAGCCTAAAAGAATCACCTTGATGACCCTTGTCATGCCGTGTTCCTGAGGAAGAACAAGACCAGGAGGGTACCCATGAGAAGCCATCAACCAAAGCTTACCCATTTTTTCTTAACTTTCAGAGAGAAACCTAATTCAGAATCCAAGTTTCTGAAACCAAATCTCTCTTATATTTTGTGGCTTCCTCTACACAACCGTAAACTTATCCATCTATAATCTCTCTCCAGGCCTCAATATCGAAAGATTCTCGGGATTTTCCCTTTTTTTTTCACTTTTGGGTGGCTATCAACAATGAAAAATCAGAAATATATCACTTAGATTTAGGCGATCCAATCGTTAGATTGCGAACTTTTCGTGATCATAATCCGTGGCACTCGCTCCCCCGTCGAAATCCAGGTACAAACCAAAACAGAATTGTCTGTTTGTTAATGCACGTCTCTATCTGCTTGCTTCGTTATTTTGTACTCGGGTGTACCTTTTGATTCGGTATACGATTCCTCTTGGCCGTCAATTTAATCATACGGTGGGATTACTTGGATCACACGGTTGCTGACATCAGAGGGTAAGTGGGAGAAGTGTTCCAGGGGGTATATAGTTATTTAAATATAATTTTTATTGTTAATTAAATTTCACAAATACTTGAATAAATTAATTTTTATTTATTATTTTATGTAGTGTTTTTTCCAATCAAATCTTGACACGTTTCAGTAAGGTAGAGCGAGTTGGCATATTTACGTACTTCCCTAGTTATGTTTCACAACACACTCTTCCAGTCCCCTCCACAATTTTTTTTTCCGAGAAAATAATCATATATTGACTTTTCAAGAAAATAACTTTTGAAATTCCTGGTCATGGGTAAAGATTTTCCGTGAGTACAGCAAACCCGATGCCTCTTCGTCATCCACCTGTGAAAGCACCACATCGACGTCGATCACTGAGACCGTTAACGGATCTCACCAGTTCAAAATCACCGGATATTCATTATCGAAGGGCGTCGGAATCGGCAAGTTCATAGCTTCTGACACGTTCATGGTGGGTGGGTATGCATGGGCTATTTACACTTCTATCCAGATGGCAAGAGCGTGGAAGACAATGCGGCGGACGTTTCCCTTTTTATCGTGTTGGCTAGCGAGGGGACTGACGTGAGGGCGCTTTTCGAGCTGACTTTGTTGGATCAGAGCGGCAAGGAGCGCCACAGGCTGCATAGCCATTTCGGGAGGACGCTCGAGAGTGGGCCATACAAGCTTAAGTATCGCGGTAGCATGTGGTGAGAGATTTCGTTTCTTTTATCTTTTGTTTCGCATGCTTTCGCTCGCGATTGTCTGTTCGTTTTTGTAGACAATGTTATGGGATTATCAAGAAATTCCTAAGAAATAATTTGACATAAACTTGGATATTTACGTGTTGTTTGTATGCGTATTATCATATCCCTACATGTGATTGCTAGTTAATATTAGATTTTATACATGATGTTATGTGAAAATTACTATGACTGATATCTTTTTCTTAGTTGTTGATGCGTTTTTTCTTTTCCAATCAAGTATCTCTAATTGATTACATGGATTACTTCACGCATTCCTTGGTTTTCTCTCTCTCCTGTAAATTGAAAAAAGTTCAAATGCACCGGCGGGTTTGCCAGTGTTAACCCTTTGACAATCAAATCAATTACCAAAATTTTCACATTTAGATCAAGTCAATTATTGAAATTTTCTCTTTTAAAGAGAGAAACCCTTGAATATAAAATCCTACCCCTTTTATTTTTGTCCCTCTTGCATTTTTCTTTTGAGTCTTTTGATTTGATTAGTATTAGAATATATCTTTTGATAGGTATCATGATGTTGGTGTCATGTGACATTAGTGGCTTTTTAAAACTATGTTATGTGTATGGGCGATTTTTGCCCTTTGTTAGCTTTTTCCTTGTATTTTTTTTTCCTTTTTTTGTGGTTAGGCCCTTGTCTTAGGGATGAGATAGAACTCTAGTCTTAGAGAGGTGACCATAGTTGACCGTATTCATAATTAAAGAGGACTTTCCTTTTTATATGTCCCTACCCCATTGCTTTCTTGATTTTGGGCTCATTTGCTTGTGAGTTTGGGTCCATTAGATGCTATGCTTGTGGACTTGATCCTATAGTTGTAAGTTTATATACAACATTAGTCATGATTTTGAACACAGTTAGAAGATTTTATCATTTTATGGTTAATAGAACATTTGTCTCATAAAAAAATAGTCAATAAAAGTGGATACTGGTGTCATTATCCATTAAATTGTATTTCCAAGTATGCATTTATATTTTCTGGAGC
The DNA here is from genome assembly GCA_019650275.1 of Xylocarpus granatum. NCBI lineage: Eukaryota > Viridiplantae > Streptophyta > Magnoliopsida > Sapindales > Meliaceae > Xylocarpus > Xylocarpus granatum. Next base: position 138,708 of record BNST01002851.1, read on the forward strand.
ATCATAGAGGGCATATGATTTTCTGCAAATAGCAATTCCTATTATCGTACATTTTCATGGTTCTATCATTTTTGGTTTATGATTGTTTGGTTTAAGTTTTTGTTAATCAATTTTCTAAAACAGTAATGTGGGTCTAATAATTTGATGTCAAAGGGGGTACAAGCGTTTTTTTTAAAAGATCTCTCCTAGAACAGTCAAACTATCTTAAAGATGATTGCCTCTCAGTCCACTGCAGTGTTGGTGTAGTGAAGTCACACACTGAGGGGCCTAAGATCTGCTCCATAGTTGTACTGCCTTGCAACATTGGTCATCATTTTGGCCAACTACTGGAAAGTGGGAAGAGAACTGATGTAAATTTTGAAGTCAATGGTGAAACATTTGCTACACACAAATTGGTTCTTGCTGCTCATTCACGTGTATTCAGGGCCCAACTTATGGTCCAATGAAGGATCAGAACGCCCAATGCATAAAAGTTGAGGACATGGAGGCCCCAGTCTTTAAGGTTCCTTACATTTTCCCAACTTATTTTGGCCTTTCATTTTTTTAATTAATCCACTTATGTTGTAATTGTTATCCATACCTGCATATAGATTCTGAAAACTGTTTAGATGTTATTTTTTTTTACACCAAATTGTATTCTACATTAATGTGCTTCCTATTTCTGTTAGCCACGAACTTTTCTATTGGTTTGCTCTGTTTGAAATGTTAAATTAGAAAGCCATCAGTAAGGGAAGCAATAGCAAACGAGTTAGTTTGTCATATGTAATATGTTTCTATATAATTTCTCCCTTGCACCTAGTTTTTATTTTTGATATCATATTATGCTTTGTGTATTAAATCCCATATGTGTTAGTAATTTTGTTAAGTGTGCTGTGATCTGGAGAGAAATTTTATAATTGATTTTTGCTTGATGGCTATGAAGTACCTCTGACAGTTTGAATATATTGAAAGTTCTTCTGATCTCTTTGAAGTAACTATGGGAATTGCTTAGCCTCTTTAACCTCTTTTAGTGCTGCATTTGATATATCATACACATGATGATGTGTGATAAATCTGATACCAGTTTATGATGCATGTTATGTGATAGTTTTGCCTTCTGCATTGTGCATTTTGTTTTGACAATTTAGCCATATTACATTGATTCTCGTTCCTTTGTGCCTCAATTGTGCTTAGCAATTTTACTCAATAAATATGATATTTAGCACTTGCTTTCTAGGTTAGAAAGTTGATTTGTTTGATGAGCTGACACCAATTACCCTTGACTGATTGCTTTTATGACCTGTTCTGAACCTTTCAGGCTTTACCACATTTTATATAGTGGGATGCTCTTCCTTGCATGAAAGAACTTACCGGTATGAATTCAAAGTGGGCTTCTACTTTGATGTCTCAGCATCTGCTTGCAGCAGCTGATAGATATGGTCTAGAAAGGCTTACGCTGCAATGTGAGTCTAACCTCTGCAAGGAGATTGCCATTAACGCTGTGGCAACCACGTTAGCCTTGGCAGAGCAGCACCATTGTTTCCAGCTGAAGGCCTTGTGTCTTAAATTTGTTGCTATGCCTGAAAACCTGAGAGGTGGTTATTGCCAAATATTCTATTTCATACTCTGAAAATATATTTTGTCAAATATTTTTATTACTACATTATGCTTAATGTACCCTTGGGTAAGAAAATTTTGCTTTAACAGCTCTACAAAACTGTAAAATGTAGTTTTATTGGTCATGAGATGAATAGTTTTGACAATTAATGTGATTGACAACCATCCCAGTGAGCATTAATCTCATGGCCAGCATTTTAAACTTTTGTGGTGCCCGGGCACGCACTACTTGGTGAAATATCCTCAACATGGCATGGTAAGTGGGCTTCATTTTGGGTGCCTATTTTAGAATGAAAGCCACGTTTAGTTCACAGAAGGTCATCGAGAGCCATGGTTCCTGTTCTGTTCTTCATGTCAGTGGTTACGCTGTTTGGAAACCTTTAATGGAAAGTGCATCATAAGACGTTCCTTGACTTTGGAACAAGATGAAGGTCCTGCGTACATGGATATGAAGGTATTATTAGGCTGAAAAGATGTCCGGATTTCTTGAGATTACATTTTTAAACCTTTAGCTAGTGCGATCAATTAACTGAAGCCTGATGTATATATTTTGTTGTTTTTTAGCTGTGATGCAAACTAATAGATTTGAGTACTTGAAGGAAAGTTGCCCCTCTGTTTTGACGGAACTCTTGGACTATGTGGCTAGAGTGAGCGAGCACTGCATGGTAGGTAGTATGCAGGCATGGTAATGAAGCTATGCTTGATGGCAGCGACGTGAATGATAGAGGGGTTAAGCAAAGGCTATAGGAAATACATATTTCTTATGTACATAGCAAACAAGTAATGGGAGAAAAATTCTTAGTGCTACAAACAACTTTCCCCTGTTCAGTTTTTGTATTTGTAATTGTTGTAAAATTAGCCGGTGTTTTATCCTTGGAATGAACCAACCGAAGGATGTTACAGGTTTTCTTGGTCTAGTAGCCTTGCTTCAGAAAGCTTCAAAGGGTAATCAGAGATAACATTCTAATTCTAATTCCTTCTATTAACATTTTGATATAAAGGTCTGATTAGCAGAGCAGTAGGGCTACTGCATTCATATTAATTCGTGGGTTAAATTGATTTAAAAAGATGATATAATTCATTTGTAAAATTTGATTTCATTAATTCGTGAGTTTAAAGGAGTATTTTTAATTTTTTTAATATATAAATAATTAAAATAAATAAAATATTTACAAAAATTATTTATTTATAAATATATATATATATATATTTATAATATTTTATATAATATTAAATTATAATAAATAGATTTATGAGCTTGGATTGGATCTGTCCCGGCCCGCTCCATTTGACATCCCTGAGTACGAGATAAAATCCTCTCCGGGTTTGGGGGAAATACATATACTGTCATCCAAACTGAGTCAGCTTCGCCCTCCCGTAGCTGTAGAGTTTGTACCTCGAACTAACACCGGAATCAAACAAGTACAATTTTCTCTACTCCTCCGGCAAACAAAAATGGTAAAGTTCCTACCTTTGTAAATAAATATTACTTGTTGGGTTCTGGTTTCATCTATTTGGGATTTTTCACGTTTTAATTTGAATCTTTGCTTACATAAAATTATGTCCTTAAAATTTTTTGGGTTTTCTTTTTCTGTTCCGTGCCTTTGAATTCTTGTTGTGTTTTGTTTCGTTGCAGTTGTTCTTTTCGTATTTCAAGGACTTGGTTGGCAGAGAAGTTACTGTCGAGTTGAAGAACGATTTGGCAATAAGAGGGACGCTGCACTCGGTTGATCAGTACCTCAATATCAAGCTGGAGAACACTAGGGTTGTTGATCAAGACAAGTACCCTCACATGGTACTCACTCTTCACTCCTATATTTCTAGGGTCTTGTTATTTTCTTCTATTAATGGAATTTGGAAATTTAGGGTTATAGGGATTACTAAGGCTTTTAAACTTTGTTTTCTCAGGGAAATTTTGGTCTAGTTGTATACTGTGTGTTATTTGTTTTATTTCTTTATTCACTATTGGTTTGTTTCCGGAGATGTTCGAATGTGATATGAGAATCAGGGTTTGTTGTCTGTTAGGTTTTTAGAAGACTTGTGCTGAGCATTAGGGTTTACTTAGCTTGCAATGTATCATAACACCAAGGAAGAGATAATACTTGTGATATGAGAATGTAGCTTATTGCTTTCTTAGAGTTGGTATATGATATAAATTTATTTTTCATATATATGGAATGAACTTCAAGTTCAATGATGTACCTCTTACTTAGAACTTGCCAATCTGAAATTTTGTATTGCCTCTGCTCTTTTCACTATAGCAGATTCCAGTTGACTGTATAAGTAAGCAGATGTTAGAAGCTTATCTTGCTTACTTCCAACCATGTGTGATGTGTGAAATCTTTTTGAGTCGTCTAAAATTTAGTGGCTCTTACCTCAATAAGACAGTCTTTTTTCAATCCTCTCTCTACACATACATTATGCCTGTGTGTCCTTCTTTGATGTTCATTTTTGCTGGTTTTGGATTGGCTTTTCTGATTGTCTCTGTGATAAACTACTTGAAGAAAATGGGTATCTGTCAACACAATTGGACGCTGTTGGGTTTCCCAGGATTTGGGGTTGTTCTTCCTATTTGTTGATATTTTGGATAGTAGTTTTGTGCCGAATGTTGATGGGAACTTAAAATCTGCTTCAATTGTGCTGGCAGAGTATGTGGTATATTAAGGTTTTTGAAGGGATGATTTTATAGATGTTTGAGGATGTAAATTCTTGGGTTTGTGGTATATTCAAGTTTTTGAAGTGTTAAAGATGTGACAGTTTTATTTAGATTCCAAGAAATTGTGAAGTCATAGACACCTTTTGTTGAAATTCAAACTATCTATAACATAAGGATTGGGTTGCGGGCTTTTCTAAATGAATGTGTGAATTCTCTGATTAATATATTTAGAAAATGATCTCGTGTAGACTTTAGTTCTGGCATCATGAAAAGTTTATATTTTTAGACTTGCTTTCTTCCTGTTATTTGACATTTGTTTTGGCTGATGTTACCTGGGAGAGTTTTGTTTGACTGATTATTATGTGTGTTTCTGTAAAGTATTAATGACGTGCAAATAAGTAGTTAAAGTCAAAAGATCATGGTAAAATGTGTTTTCTAAAGCACTAATCTTCTCTCATCTATTAATACCTTTTTTTTAATTTTTCATTTCCCTTCAATATTTTTGTTTATGTTCAAAATGCTTAAATATTCTGATTCAACACTGGTTTTGGGGTATTACGAAGTTGCATTTTATGAGTCTTACCATGTCTATCAATATGGTTTTTGTCATTGATTAACCTGCATAGACTCAATTAGACTCACATCTTCTTGAGAGTGTTAATGCACTTTTTGATATTAAAGTCAGTGTTGGTATTAGGAATGTTCCACACTTCTCCATCTTCCATATCCTTTTGGTCGTCTTTCATTTTTTGCATTACTAGTTGGGTACATTTGATGATCTTCTGCTTGATTGCAGCTTTCGGTGAGGAACTGTTTCATTAGAGGATCGGTGGTTAGATATGTGCAGCTACCTCCTGATGGAGTTGATGTCGACCTGCTTCATGATGCCACGAGAAGGGAGGCTCGGGGTGGCTGAATTTTAACTTAAATTTATTTTTTCTATGGACATCAGTTTAGTTACTTGAGGTGTAATTTTTTTTTCTTCTTTGGGTTTAAACACAGCCTAACTGTCATTTTGAAGGCTGTATATTTGTTCTTGCAAGAGGTTAATGTGACGAAGCCCGCTTTTAGTTTGGGAAAATATTGTTGGTTTGTGTTAAGAGATCTATCTGGTGTGGTATTTCTCTAAGTCAGTTTTTCCGGAGACATGAATGCAGAGATGCAGTAGCATTCTTCTCTTTACACCTAGGTCCTGGGATGCTAAATAATTAACCTGCATTATAGTTAACAAACGGGGTCTCTCAAATATCAGAACTTCCCAATTGTAGATGTGCATTCACAAGTGTAAAAAATTTATTAAACGGCTACAGTATAGTAGTTTCTACGAAAGGCACTCTTACATTAAAGCTAGCATTAGGAAAAGGTAAGGATAACACCACCTTCAATATCACCTACGTCGAAAGTGTATTTTTGGCACATCCAAAGTGTTATGATTTTGCCATAGATGTGTTATACATTATTAACGGCAACTCAGATTCTCTAACACTTGACAGTTAATGTTGCACTCGATATTACCTTCTCTGCTTGAAGACCAAAATCCCTAGTCGTTTTGTGTTTGTCCCATCAACAGTTTGAGTTTCTGCGAGAAGTTCCAATGGCAGAGAATATTATACCTACTCAGGTATGTGTCTTGTATTGTCTTTCCCTTTCCCCTTTGTAACCTCTCTTGTTTGTGCACGTAAAGTACTTTGGTTAGGACTATGTACATGCAGATTTGTGTTCTGAAAGTAGATCTCCAGTGCTGTCGAGCATGCTCTAAGCAATTGAATAAAATTTTGCAGAAAATCAAAGGTAGTATATTTTAACTTGCACCTTCTTTTTAATTGTAAATGGAAAAGATTTAGAAAAGAAAACATATAGAGTTTAATGTGTTATTTTGTGTTGTGATCTAGGAGTGCATGGTATCTACACGGATACAGAAAAAGGATTGGCAATAGTTGCTGGTATTTTGGATCCAGCTTTGCTCTTAAAAGCAATAGAAGATGTTGGAATAGCGACAAGCTTTTGGCCTATGAAAAGGATCCTATATAAGGCAACAACAAACAATATCACTTTTTGAAGAAAATGCAGAAGGGCCATGGCAAAAATGGATGTTCCTGCAATTCTAAGGACAAGAAAAGAAGAAATCTAGACAAGGTGAAAGTTCACCAACCCGTTTCTTTGCTCTAAATTCTGATGCTGACGCTGACAATGATGACCGTGATGATGCTCGTTACGCGGTGCCTAACACGGCTTATGATTATGTACCACAATGGCCTAACAGAAACAGCACTTCTTGGCATCGCTTCAAGTTATGGCATGAAGAGTGTTTCCAGTATTTGCAAGGCAAAACTAAGTGTATCCGTATGATCATCCGATGTTTTACAACAGGCACCCTTCACCTCTGCGCTATTGGAGCACGAGGCCACCGCTGCCTTATCCATTTGGCATCTACGTTTAGCAGGAACAGGACTTCAGCAATGCCGCCCACCACATACTCTGTGATGACAACGTTGCGGCTTGCAGTATAATGTGACCTTAATTGCTCGATATTAGGGTATCGGAGACTAGAGTTCCATGATTTATCTTTTCACTTGGTATTAATTCTTCATGTATCCTCAATGCATTTTCTGTTGAATTACTTAATTTTGATCAAACGCGGATACAGAAACTAGAACAAAAGAAACAACCCAAAGAAAGAGAGAAAGAAACCACTTTCCGAAAGAGATCACTATATAGTTTTTACTTGAGGCATGAATGGACTTGGTGGAGGATCCTTCACTTGCTTGCTGGTTTGATTAAGCAGGCATTCAATTCCATACTACAAAGCATGTAGTATTTCTTATAAGATAAAAGTGAACAAAAGACAGAGATTAAATGGTAAATGGGAATTACCAAGAGCAGGATCAAGAATACTAAAATCGAAAATTTAGCCAAACAGATCATTTTTATTGGGAAAAAAAACTATCTTTTTTCTTTTATTCCATGATTACCCTCAGTTGAAGTGGAAGACTCCAGTTGGTTTCGATCCTCTCTCAGTGTCCTGATAGATTATCAATGCAATATACCAATCACTGTATATCTTTATTTATAGGGAGAAATTTCTGGCCTTTGGAGCTTGGTTTCTAAGATGGACGAGATGGCTACTGAGACAAACCCTCCCAAAAACCGCACCATAAGTCCCACTCTGTCATTTTCTTTTCAATTTTAGGTATTGATTTGGGCATTTTCTCCAAAAGTTATTTTACGGGGAATCTGTTAACAAAGCTGTGTTTCAGAGTCGTGCTTCGTTGTTGCTTATATTTATTTAGGTAAAATTGGAACTGTTTACTCTGGACTGATTTCTATTTGTTTGAGGCTAATCTCTATTGCACGATACAACTGGAACAGAAGACATTAGATTCTCATAATTGAGGTTGCCCTGGACAGAGAAATAAGGTTACTTCTTAAGAAAACGGAATTTGCTGACTTTTTATGTTTACTTCTATGGTACAGTGCAGTCTATAATGCTTTCTCTGAGTTCTTGTTATGGTGATGCATAATTGAAGATTTCGAATGTAAAGGTTGTTTCTGTTAGCTAGTATGACAACGAATTCTCATTTTCTGTGTTATACAGATTTTTTTTCACTCCTGCGTTTAGATATAGGCACAAATGCCCTGCATGCTACAAACAATTTAAGAGAAAAGATCATCTTTTGAGCATAGATGTCATTACCACTCTGTTCATCAGCCAAAGTTTGCTGTTTGTCAAAAGCACTGCAAATCTTTTGAGTCCCTGCGAGAACATCTTACTGGTAAAATTTATTCACATGTTTTCTCTGATTGATCCATTGGTGGATTGCTATTTTAGAAGTTCGTTAGCCAAAGCAAATTGTTCAAGGATTTTCTTTGACCAAGTTTGCAATCTTTGTATAAAAATTTTTGATAATCCCAATTCTCTTAGCAAACATAAAGAAGCATGTTCCCTTTCTGCATCTGTTCTCCGACTAAGCTCCTTGGTGATCTTTTAAGTATCCATATGAAAACTGAGAAGCTTGTCATTTGTCAGTGCTTTTAAACATTTTAAAGATCAATGACATCTAATGAAGTTTTAGAAAATCGAAGAATGAAGTTTATGTCTTTTGTTGCTCAGGACATCAATACCTTTTGCAGAATCTGAAAAGAATATTTCAGGCTTAGTTGATAAAAATGACACTGGCAGAGCAGTTGCCATTTTGGTGGTGGAACCAATGGATCACTTGAACTTTGTGCTAGGGTCTGCCTCATTGATGAAGACGAGAATGTCATTTTGCACAGACATGTGCAACCTCAAATTCCTGTTGCCAATTACAGGCGCTTCCCTGCTCTATATGTCTTTTGTTCTCCAAAACTATAATTGTGAATGAGTCTGCTCATCATTCATGTATCTCCATTGAATTTTTCAGATGTGAAGTAACTGGGTTAGCATAAGAGCATCTAAAAGATGCTATGCCACTAAATCAAGTGCGAGATAGAATTTTGTAGCATGGAGAGTCTGTTGGGAGGCTAAAATTGGATGGTGGAAAGGATAGACTTCTTGTGACTTAGAGCACAATTTGAATTGCTTTAGAATGAGCTATCCTGATCCTATGGTGAGATGAGTAAACACATTCATGGTTCGAGGTTCCGATAATGAATTAAGCCCATTTAAATGTCTTTATTTCATTTAAATGTTTTTCTTCGGAGCATAGTCCAAAACAATGCTTATAATTTTGAGTTGAACAGTATATTATGTCAATGTGGAGCAAAACTCATCTATTCAACTGGAGTTAGCTTAATTAACATTTGGGTTAAGCATATCCAGAGGACTTTTACACTTTGCTTCTCTGTGTAAAACTTTAGAGGCCATTTGGGTTTGGACTCCTAGGATATAGTATTAGTTTTTTTATACTCTGTCTTTTCCTTTAGGCACAGGATCACTACAGAAATCCTTAAGTAGACATCATATTTTTACTAATTGTTAACTTTATTAAGTGGATTTAGATCACTCCAATTTTCTTTTATAATGAAAGATAGATGATTTCATTCATATACAATAAAAGAAATACTACAGAAATACCTCCCCTTTTTTTTCTTCCATATCCCAAGACATCCTGAATGTATTTTATGACCAATGTATCTCAGTGAGATGTGTTTTCTCTTCTGCATCATATTCGTTTTTCCAAAACAATTTTGTGAAGTTTCTGTTATTACTTTCTTACCATGTTTCTGAGACTCCGTTTAATTCCTTGTCCAGTTCAAGCCTCCAAATAACCAAGTGGAATTGCTGTAATATTGTGGTCAAAGTTTTGTGGCAATTTTAAATAGTATTACTTCTGAACCTCGTTTTGACAGTAGTCCTACCGGGGAGACAGAGAACTCTGTACTATATATTTTGTAAAAGTTCTACTAAATTTGCTAGGATTCCACACTCTAAGAAGTGGATACTTTTGCATGATTTTGATTTATGCTCTTCCATCAAAATTTTTTTAATTATTTGCATGTTTTATGAATGAAACTTGTTCCTACACAGAAAGATGCCCCTTGTTTTCATGTCATTGTAATCTCCTCTTCATGCAGAGATGCTGCAAAATATTGTCCTCTGATGAAGAGAAATCTGGTTTGCCAGTCACTCAAGTACCTCACCAAAACATATTTGGGCCAAGTTACTTATTTTTTGCTTTTAGTATCCGTGCTGATTGCTTGTTCTGTCATATTCTTTTCTGTAGTATTTATTTAATCCTCAAGTTTCACGTTCTCATAGGACCAGCTACTGATAGTACTCTTCTTTTACCATGCGAATAGATGGAAGATCTTTGCCAAATTAAATTTCAGTTAAACAATGGGAAGAGGAAAATTTTAACTCATTTGCCCAGCGTCATTTACTATTACAGGGTTTAAAGAATACAAGGCTGTTGGATGCTATTGATTGTAAAATTTTCTTTTTGTTAATTTATATTATAATAGAAATGATCAGAGGAGCAAGAATCCATGAGGAAGGTCAAAGAATGACACTTAGTAAGACTTCAGGAAAATTGTCTCTCGCGTGCATATGTTCCTATGCATGAAATGCATTTTATGCTTTCCGAAAACATCTAAAGCTGTTTATAGAGTTTGATTTGGTCAAATACTTTGTTTATTAATTTTTCAGGTTTCTGAGATAACTATACAACCTGTGTTTAAGCATATGAAAATCACTTTCCATATTCACAGGGTCTATTGCTTCATAGTTGTGATATCCAGTCTGGGGTGCTTCATGCATATGAAGACTCTGTTTCTGTCATGAAATTGTGCAAGAGATTTCGATGCCAAAATCGTCAGGAGGAAGAAACTGGAAAGCAAAATATTATAGGCGGTTTTGATTCTAATAAATCCAAGGACTAGAGAAGATGAGCTCGAGCGAGCTTCATGAGATCTCAAGGTCCAACTACAGGTGTTGATAACAGGATTCAAGGCACATACATGATGCAGCCTCAGCTTAAGATTTCCCCGTTCTTCTCTTCATGACAGAATTTGAATGATACGCCGATGCCACTCACTTGTTAGGAGAAAATTTTAGGCAGGAGGGATGCAATATCCGTTTCTCTATCAAATAAAACCTGCCGCAAATCCTTTGGGCAATTTCACCTTTAAATTTAAGATAGATAAAAAGAACTTGGAACAGGAGGCTTCAATTGGGTTGCGACAATGGAGGGAAATTTTAGTACAAATTTTGAATTCTCGGTGGTGGATGGAGATTTAAGAGTTTGTGAAGGATAAGCTCGGACGTTGACTACTAAAATTAACCACGAGTTAAGAAAATGGAATTAACAGTTGTACACTCCTTTGTCTTATTATTATTGTATTCTATGATGATATTGAAAACAAGATCAAAGTCTATTTGTCCTTTTTCTTTCCGGCGCAGAAAATCAAAACCAATAGAAAGACGAGCATTCCATCTTTATCCCTTACACCATTAATTTCTCCATTGTACCCTCGTTTTCGTTTTTTCTTTTTTTGAATATCCCGTTTGCCGACTCTTTCTAGATATAACTAAAACGAACGACCCGAAGAAGCAGATTGTTTAGTGATGGCGGCGGAGGCGTCCGTACAGCCGAATCTACATAGTGGTAGTGGTCTGTGGGACACGGTTTTGGAGCTGACCAAGAAAGCGCAGTACGAGAACACCGACCCTCTCGTTTGGGCGATTCAACTCACCTCCACTGCCAATTCCGCCGGAATGATTCTGCCGTCCGCCGACCTCGCTCACATCCTCGTCTCTTACATCTGTTGGGACAATCACGTGCCCATCACGTGGAAGTTCCTCGAGAAAGCCTTGACCGTCAAAATCGTTCCTCCCTTTCTCGTGCTCGCTCTTCTCTCCACCAGGTTTCATTTTTTATTACATCCATGCACACTCTTTTTGTTTTTATTTTTCTAGGTTGACATTATTATAATGATTATGTTTGTGTTAATGGACCTTTTGGGAATTTACTGATATGGGTTTTAGTCTTGCTGAAACAATCTTCACCATGGTGTTCTATCATGGTTTGGTGATACATTTCATCATCCAAGTAAAATGTGGTTGAAAATTGTGTGGCTTTATATTTTCATATTTGCCTGTTAATATTGGCATTCTATCAAAGTAAATACATTTAATTCCCTGGTGTTTTTACTTTTGTTGTTTACTACAGGGTCATTCCTAATCGACAGCTCTACCCTGCAGCATATAGACTGTATATGGAACTCCTCTCGCGGCATGGCTTCTCTTTTGCATCACTGGTGAATGGGCCAAATTATCAGAAGTGAGGATGAAGTTCATTTTGTTTTATTCAGACGAATGTCTTCATGTACATTACTTGTACAATAAGTACTAACCCAATCTTCATGTGAAATGACAGGATCATGAAATCCATAGCTGATGTTCTTAATCTTTCCCAGATATTTGGTGTTAAAGTGTGTGAATCGGGGCTTCTTCTAGTTGAATTTGTCTTTTCACTTGTATGGCAGTTGCTTGATGCATCACTAGATGACGAAGGCTTGCTGGAACTTGCTCCAGAAAGGAATTTTAGATGGCCAACTAGGCCACAAGACATGGAAATAGATGGGACCAATGACTTTAATGATAAGAGAACTGAGCATCATGAAAGGCTTTCCAAAGCAAATACTACAATGGCCATTGAGATAATCGGAGAGTTTCTGCAAAACAAAGTCACTTCAAGGATTATTTACCTGGCACGTCAAAACATGTAGGACATAGAAGTTATTAAATATCTTTTCAGTTAAACTCAAGTAATGCTTAAGATTGCTCTGTGGTATTGAATTGGTGTTGATTTATATTTTTTTTTGCATAGAATTTGGAGATAGGTATTTTTGAGAAGTAATTGACACTCAAATTCCTTTATTCCTTCATAGGCCATTGCATTGGGGAGGTTTCATTCAGCGTCTAAGATTACTTGTGGTGAAGTCAACGGCATTGAGGAATTCAAAACATATAACTCCTGAGGCCCTTCTGCAGTTGACATCTGATTCACGTGAGGTTTTGTCGGGGGAATCTAAAACAATAGCACAACAGTTTCATGCAGTCATAGCTTCTAGTTCTTTAGTATCCGCGGTTGGTCAATGTAATGGGACTAGTCAGTCTGCCCTGTGGCTTCCAATTGATCTGTTTCTTGAAGATGCTATGGATGGATCTCAAGTTGCTGCAAATAGTGCTGTTGAAGTTATTACTGGTAAATTGCAATAGTTGTACTTTAATGGTTTAGTTCGTTGTTCTAACTGAAAGTCTATAAATGTCTGCTTTTTCTTGGCAATATTATTGAGCAGAGTTGATGGTGTAGGTTTAGTGAAGGCTCTGCAGGCAGTTAATGGTACCACATGGCATGATACATTTTTGGGTCTATGGATTGCAGCTCTGCGGCTTGTTCAAAGGGTAGGAGTTCGTGCCAACTTATTTTGTTGCTTAAAGTCTTGAAAATTGTTGTTAAACAGTAAACTAAGTTGCCTAAATTTTTGGGAATGCTGCATGATTTATGCTATAGGAATCCAAAACATTGATTTGCTATCTAATGTACAAAGTACCTATTTTATACATAGGGCAATAACAGGAAAAGAAAATGTTGAGAAATGGACCAATTAAATGCAAGGTTTGCTGGACTTGCTGTGATATTTAGGCCAAGATACATTTGGGTGATTCCTGATTTATCAATCTAGTTGATATAGAATCACATGCAATTTGCTCTTATGCAGCATCCTTCTCAAAGTCCATATGTTTCTCTTGTAAGAAATTTATGATGATGTGCCTTAAAGTTTAATTATTTTTTGAAAAATTTATTCATTTTGTCTTTTAGGAAAGAGATCCAAGTGAAGGTCCTGTACCTCGCCTTGACACCTGCTTGTGCATGTTATTGTGCATTACAACACTTGTGGTTGCTGATATTATTGAGGAAGAGGAAAGTGAATTGATTGACGAAAATGAACACAGCCCAAGCAATCACAGTAAAGAGAAGCAGGCTCCAGGAAAACGGCGAAAAGATTTAGTTACAAGCCTACAGCTTTTGGGTGATTATGAGGGTTTGTTGACTCCACCTCAATCTGTTCGCTCAACAGCCAATCAGGCTGCCACAAAAGCAGTTATGTTCATTTCAGGTCTCACAGTTGCTAATGGTTACCATGAAAGTGTGAGCATAAATGACCTGCCAATGAACTGCCGTAAGTGTTGTTAACATTTTGTGACTTAAATTAGAAAGTTACCAATTTGGGGAACATATAAGATAGTTTTGATATGTGTTTCTGTCTGGTCCATCTTTCTATATTTCTGCCTTGACAATTTCTTATGCAAAAGTAAATCTTTTCATATGGTTGATTAATTAATCATTTCTAAAATCTCCCTTGAAATTTCACACAAAAATTTGTTGATGTAATTGAACCATACTATTACAACCCTTTTCGGAATTGTTCATGTTAAATTCTTATTCTTAAATATGTAGTAGAATTTCCATTTTGTGATTAATCAATCATTTATGAAATTTCCCTCAAATTTGTAGCTTTCACAAAGAAATTTCATTCATATAAGTGAACTGGACTATTACAGCCCTCTTCTGCACTATAGATCTTAAATTTTTATTCTTAAATATGTTCTTGAATTTTGATTCCATTGACTTTGTGTGGTTTTTTTTTGTCTCAATTTTAATTCTTTTCTCTTTTTAGCTTTGCCTTCTAATCTTTTGCTTTTTCTTGCAGCTGGAAACCTGCGGCATCTAATTGTCGAGGCTTGTATTGCTAGGAATCTGCTGGATACATCTGCATATCTCTGGCCAGGCTATGTGAATGCTCACAGCAACCAAGTACCCCGTAGTGTTACTACCCAAATGTCTTGTTGGTCATCATTGATGAATGGGTCCCCTCTGACTCCAGCTTTGACAAATGCTTTAGCTGTAACTCCAGCTTCTAGGTATGCTGCTGCTTGGCTAGCACACTAGCATATCTGTTAATTTTTCTGTAGCCAGACTTGTCGTTCTAACAATTGTCTTAAGGTTAACTGATTTTCAATTGATTTGTTTGTTTTATTTTGATTTTGGTTTTATGCATAATTTTATTAAACATACTCACATAAAAGAGCTTGAATGAATGAAATGTCATTGACAGTAATTGATTTAATCTAATTGTATTAGTCAGTGACCTTGCTGTATTTTCTTCTGGTAAAATGAACAAAGTTATAGTCCAAAATCTAGAAGGACAAGGTTACGGATTGAGTGGCCTGGAAGATGTTCATTGCTCAAACATGATATTTTATGGTTCTTCTGTTGGATCAGGATATGTGGCTTGTACATTTAGCATCTGCAGAATCAATAATATACCTTGTTATTCCCACTTTGAAGTCAGTTTGGTATTTTGTCAATTCCCCTGATGATGCTATGCCATAAAGTGTTTGGGTTGAGGTGGGGGGTGGTGGTGTGGGCGGGGGCTGGCTTCAAGAAATATGTGTTCTTTATCTGAAGAATGTATCATTCTTCTCCTTTTCTTATCCCCATACTTTATTGTTTCTCTTTTTCCCCATAATATAGTTATGCAATTATGTATGTGAAGTACACTCACATACATGTATGTCTGTGAATGCATGTATTTCATTTTCCTCTTTCCTATTGGGCTGGGAAACAGTATGGTTGTCTCATAAAGTCTAGCATTCCCAAATGTTTTTGACTATGACCTGGTCTTCAGTTACAACCTTTTTCTCCTGAAGCCAGGTATATCAGATGCTCTTTCTTTTGTAAATATACCCAGTGGTAAGGGAACTTAACTAAGTTCATGGATTTGATGGAAGCTTAGCAGAGATAGAGAAAGTATGTGAGATTGCGATGAGTGGTACAGATGATGAGAAGATATCTGCTGGTACAATTCTTTGTGGGGCTTCTTTGGTTCGTGGTTGGAGTGTTCAGGTAATATGGCCTTGTGTTTGCCAACATAGTTTTGTATTTTGAAGAGCAGACTTTGTCACTGTCTTCTTATTGGTTCAGGAGTCTGTTCTCTCACTTTTCCTGATTCCTATGTATTTGATTGTGGATTTATTTTGGCTTCTGTTGTTTGTAGGAAAACACCATACTTTTAATTATAAAATTGCTGTCACCTCCAGTTCCTGCTGATCATTCTGGGAATGAAAGCCATTTAATTGGTTATGCTCCATTACTAAACGTTCTTCTTGTTGGAATATCATCTGTAGACTGTATCCAGATTCTGTCCTTACATGGCATGGTAGGCTCTGCTTCAACGCATTATGTTCTCACTCACTAATATGTACATGTGTATGGCTTCATGTTTAAATTTGCATTAATAGCTAAAATAGAAGTCAAACAAGTTCTTGAAGAGAATGGTTACTAAAAAAGAATATATCATCTATTTATGTCAAAGAAAGGAAATTTAGAGGTTCCTAGCTTTGTGAAGATTAAGAGAGAATTGCTCCTAAATTTCTTTATGAACCAAAAGGAAATCTGGGGAAGAAAAAATGAGGACCAAAAGGAAATTGAATTATTGTTGCTTTCTATGTCCATTGAAGCCATTTTACTACATGATCCTAATTATTGAAGCACGTCTGATTGCAAATGTCCATGCTTACTTAATAATTGAAAATAATGAAATTTGATGAAATAAAAAAATATAATAGCATAATGCACAGTCCACACAAAGGAATGAATATCCCAAAGTCTTCATGTGCTGTGAGCTGATTTTGTTCAATATTTATTGCCAGAGTCTTCATGTACTGTGAGCTGATGTTGTTCAATATTTATTGCCAGGTTCACCTGCTTGCTGGTGTATTGATGCCCATTTGTGAGGTTTTTGGGTCAAGCATTCCAACTGTCTCATGGACTCTTCCAACAGGGGAAGAGTTCTCTTCTCATGCAGTGTTCTCCAATGCATTTACTCTCCTACTAAGATTATGGAGATTTTATCATCTTCCTAATGAAGGTGTAATGGGAGACCTGCCGCCAGTGGCTTCCCATCGAAGCCCTGATTATATCTTGTTAGTTCGGAACTCTCAATTAGCATCTTTTGGAAATTCACCTAAAGATCAAATCAAAACCATGAGATTTTCAAAAATTTTATATAATTTCTCTTTAGATCCTTTATTCATGGACTCTTTTCCCAAATTGAAGCAATGGCACCGACAGCATCAAGAATGTATTGCTTCGACTCTCACTGGTCTTGGACATGGGACCCCTGTTCATCAGATTGTTGATGCACTCCTCAATATGATGTTTCGAAAGATTAATAGAAGTGGGACACCTTTAACTTCTTCGTCTTCTGGAAGTACTAATTCATTGGGGTCTGGGGTAGAGGATGTGTTGATTAGACTCAAAGTACCTGCCTGGGATATCCTGGAAGCGACTCCTTTTGTGCTTGATGCAGCTCTGACGGCTTGTGCCCATGGGAGGTTGTCACCTCGTGAACTGGCTACAGGTTTTTCTATTGAATCTTTATGCATTGTAAGTAAACTTTGAGCATATATACAGAGGCATTAATGATGTAAGTATGCTAAGAGCTTGTGAAAAAAGAGAGCAGTGGTTCTAATTATTTGGGTTGGATGTGAATAATATAGATTGTTGCATGCATTATATATATATATATATACATATATATATGGGGAAGGATTGGAAGTTTTTTAATTTTACATAGTTTCTTACAATGATTTTTCAACTGTTACATCAATGTATTTTTAATGGTTGAGATTAATTTAGCACTTGTATTAATTATGATGTATTAATTGCATAAATTAGATTTAATCTTAATTATTAAAAGTGCATTGATTTAATGGTTGAACATTAGTATAAAGAAATTGTGTAAGGTTAAGAGGCTCTCAATCCTTCCCTTATATATATATGTATATAGTGTTAGGTGAGTCAATCTCACTTACTTCAATAATGTAGTTATTATCTTATACAGAAGTTTAAATCAGCTGTGGGCAACTGCATGCTAATTTCTTATCCTAAAATGTTGTTTTTGCTCTGCCCATATCACTTTCTGAAAATTCTAAATTGGAAAAATACAGTTTATGAGATTAGTTTTTACAAAACTTATGATTGGCCTAGAAATTTTTTCTATTTATTCTTTTGAGCTTTGTATTAAATATATTTATTATCTGTCCTGTGGCCTGAAAAATATCTGTTCACATCTCTGAGGTAGTAAAGTTGTATGGGAAATCATTGACAGTTTATTCATATCTCTGAACAGATCATTTTATTGGCTGATACCTAAGAGCTTTTTCTCTTATCTCAGGACTCAAAGAACTTGCTGATTTTCTTCCAGCATCTCTGGGAACCATCGTCAGCTACCTGTCATCTGAAGTGACACGGGGCATATGGAAACCAGTTTTTATGAATGGAACTGACTGGCCAAGCCCTGCTGCAAATTTATCCAGTGTTGAGCAACAGATCAAGAAAATCCTAGCTGCCACTGGTGTCAATGTACCAAGCCTTGCCATAGGTATTTCTTCATGCTGTGTACTTCTGTGAGTTATTATATTTTCTTCTTGAATGCTCGTGTATGGACGCAATGAAATCTCTCCATGGGCTAAGTAAATAACTTAGCTTGAATTTTGAGTAACCTGTTTACATTCTTAAAACGGAAGAATTGGCTTCTGCTGATAAAGCAGCGGGAATGCAACTACTTTGGGTTCATAGAATGAGTTGGATGAATGAGATATCATTTCAAGAATATCTATAGGAAAATTTATGATTATAAAAAATCACTCTTTTGACATTATGCCTAAAACTTGTTTGCTTACAGGGGGGAATTCTCCAGCTACACTTCCTTTACCCTTGGCTGCCTTAGTTAGCTTCACAATAACCTATAAACTTGATAAGGTCACTGAACGTTTTCTCACTCTTGTTGGCCCTGCCTTAAGTTGTCTTGCTGCTAGTTGCCAGTGGCCATGCACACCCATCGTAGTCTCCCTATGGGCACAGAAAGTAAAGCGTTGGAGTGACTTCCTTGTGTTCTCTGCTTCTAGCACAGTCTTCCACCACAGTAGTGATGCTGTAATTCAGCTCCTCAAAAGCTGCTTCACATCTACTCTTGGGTTGACTTCCTCCCACATTTATAGCAATGGCGGTGTAGGTGCTCTTCTTGGCCATGGATTTGGCTCTCACTTTTCAGGTGGGATCTCTCCGGTAGCGCCTGGTATTCTGTACTTACGAGTGCATCGATCTGTCAGAGATGTGATGTTCATGACAGAAAAAATTGTTTCTATTTTAATGCATTCTGTTAGAGATATTGCAAGTTGTGGCTTACCTAGAGAAAAACTGGAGAAATTGAAGAAGACCAAGTATGGAATGAGACATGGGCAAGCTTCTCTTGCTGCAGCAATGATGCGTGTCAAGCTTGCAGCTTCACTTGGGGCTTCATTAGTTTGGATATCTGGTGGATTAGGTTTGGTTCAACCTTTGATGACACAAATTTTACCGTCTTGGTTTATATCGGTCCACGGACTGGAGCAGGAAGGTGGGGAATCAGGAGGCATGGTTGCTATGCTGAGGGGTTATGCACTCGCGTACTTTGCAGTGTATTGCGCAACATTTGCCTGGGGTGTGGACTCAGAGTCACGAGTATCAAAGAAGCGGCCAATGGCTCTTGGGACTCACTTGGAATTTCTTGCGAGTGCACTAGATGGGAAAATATCGCTTGGTTGTGATCGAGCCACTTGGCAGGCATATGCGTCAGGATTTGTTACCCTGATGGTGACTTGCACTCCAACATGGATGCTTGAGATTAATAAGGATGTATTAAAGAGTCTGAGCAAGGGTCTGAGGCAGTGGAATGAGGAAGAGTTGGCCCTAGCACTGCTGGGAACTGGCGGGGTTGATGTAATGGGTGCAGCTGCTGAGCTGATTGTTGAAATTGGAAGTTAAATCCTGTAGCTTGTGATGCTTGCTTTGATTAACTTAGATGTGCTATATCATATTCTTCATCTAGATGATTTTTGGTTTGTTTATTACTTTTTAAATTAATATAGTTAAGAGATGTAAAATCTAAGCATGTAAAGTTGGAACAGGACATTGTTGGATAATCAGCTTAGAGACTTGCCTAGTTATGATTTGATGGATATTGCTTGAAGAATTTCTTGCTTGCGTGGTACAGTGTTTTGTTTTCATTTCGGTGCCACTTTGTTCTAATAATGCAAGATTGATTTTTGACATGCTTTTCTCTTTAACAATAGCTGCTCTCTTCTACAACACGGCCAAGTAAACAGCAATACAAAGCATAACTGGAGCTTAAATGTTAGAACCGGACAAGCCGTGTGTTCTAATTTGGGACAGGAAACGAGGGAAAAGAAGGGCTTTTAGGCGGCAGCGTAGGCGGGTTAAGGGCAACTTGGTAATATGATAACTTGATAAGGGTAATTTGACTAGTATCTCAGGGCATAGTTCCTTCCCATTTAGGTTTGTAATTTTCGGTTCTTCGGGTATGAAAATGGAGGCAAAGGTTTTCCCGCTAACATGCGCTACTCTTCTGTTATCGCCATGGGTACCAGCTAAAGCTAACTTTAACGTGCGTATCTCTTGTTTCAAGACTAAAACCCCACCTGGAGTAGGTTAGTCTTTTACTCAAAACCCTTCTTCAATCTTTCACTCTAAATAAAAATATTAGCTTTTCCTCTGCTTCTTTCTAAAAGGAAAATTTGCGGCTTTGATTGAATCCGCAGTTTTAAGGAGGTGCGCGAACAAAGAAGAAATTCTCTTAGAAGGCATGCCGCCAGAGTACTACGACGATGTAAGTGCCTCTTTATGTTTCTTCTGCTCGTTTCCTGACTTGCTTTGTTATTTCTTCTTGTTTTCTTCTGTTTGCTATGCTGATTTCATGATTATTTTCTGTTGATTGTTGGGTATTCTTTACTCCATGGGGAGATGTATAATTTATTTGTAGATTATCTAAATCGGCCACCAGAGTCATTAATTTGTATTTTGTAATAAAATTGAAATGATGTCATATTTGCGTCTCTGTTTAGTTTTCGAATGAGACTTGTTAGGTTGATAACAGTTAGCAACTTTTGGAGTTTGATTTTATTCCTTTAGATTGGTCACCTTTGAAAAACTGGGCATGGTAAGTGATGTTCGACACTTTTTTTGTTGAAAAGGGATTTCATTAGAAGACAACTAGAGAAGATTACAAATTTCTGCTGTGGCGTCTTCCAGCCAAATTACAACATCAGTAAATTTAAAAGACATCCTAGCAATATTGTGAGCGGCTGAATTTCCATCTCTTGGAACGAGACGAACTTTAAAGTTGCTGCAATCCTTAACTCTATCTTGGATCTCTATATTTGTCCAGTAAATGTCCTTAATGTTACTTGTTGTTCCTAACACCAAATTGACAACACTTTTGGCATCTGATTCTATAATTAAAGGAGTAAGCTCAGAGTTTATAGCAACTTGGGTGCCAAAATTCATGGGTTCTGCTTCTGCCAATTCTACATCTCCAGAGAAGTCTAATTTGTTACAAGCTACAGCCATAACCTCTCCCTTGCAATTCTTGACAACCATACCCAAAATCTGCCACCATTCTTGATGTTGAAATTGCTGCATCCGTACTGACCTTGAACCATCACTCTGGTGGTGGCGGCCAAGCATTGTGTTTCTCCGCCAGTTCATCACTTTGAGGATCAAAGGCCTTCTTACACATTGATTGGAATGGTTCAATCAAGACCTCAGCCTTACCAAGTGATCTCATTGGGTCCTCACCCATTTTCTGAAAGAGAAAATTATTCCTTGAACTCCAAATGACAAGAGTTTGGTTCTGCTGTCACTGTATTCACAATGATGTGCAAGCTCAAGGACAGATGTGATTTTCAACTCAAAGTGCTTTTGATATTGGATATAGTTTTGTAAAATCAATCTTCTTGTGTTTTTCCTGTTTCTAACATCACTTGGCTAGGAATGGCAAGCTCGTCAACGAGAAAAGACAAAGGAGTGGCATCGAAGACGTCGAGAAGAAGAGGAAGAAGAGGAAAGAAAGGTTGAAGAGTACCGTGAAATTGGCATGCGGTTGAAGGGATACCCGGAAGAGGATGTCAGAAAAGCAAGAAGACTAGTTTCTAGCTTTATTAGAGCTGAAGAAGAGGTGGAGGAGGTACACAATCCAATATGCTTCAATGGCAGTTCTTTCTTTTTCCCCTTCCAAATTAAGTCTTTAAGATGATGAAAATGCTTTGATCAGGATGCAGTGCCTATAAATCATTGGTCCTTCCATCTCGGTGATCAGTTATCACCTTGATAAATGGCAATGGCAAACATAGAAGTCATGTTATCCTCCCGCTTGAAATATCAAGCACCTATAAATACTCTCAACACTCCTGCTCACGAAATAATTGAATCAACCAAAGTTTCATGTTATAGATAAAGTTGCTTACGATCTGAACATCCCAATTGGGACAAATATATCTCTTAGAGTACGGCAAGAAGTTCAGAAACTGTTGTCCTTAAGGGGATTATGAGATATAATGTCGAAACTCTGTCAGTACATGATAAGCAGAAGCATACTCTTGAGCCTGAGCTGGATAGTAAAGTGAATGTGCTTCTGCAGCATAATTTTTCTGCTACACATCTTTTTGATTTGTAAAGCATGCTTTTTTTTCTGCACACAGAATTTGATGCAAAAGTATTTCTGAAAATAGCTTAAGCTTCTGCAGTCTCTGTTATTGCTATGTACATACTTTTATGTTTTATCTCTGAACACGTGTTTCATTGTCCTTCATCCTTCACGTCTCTAGGGGGCCTTTAAGTGATGGTTGATTTGAGGTGAAATCATTGAAATTAGATAATTGATTTTATAAATTCTTTCTATGTAGAAAATTGAAGAGGCTGCTGAGAAAGGTGAACTCACTGAGCTTGTTCTAATGGTTATATGGAATCGCCTTGAGCTTGCTCGACAAGATGTAAGTTACTGCCCTATTATTGTAAATAAGTTAGCCTTTGTACCTTTACAATTTCTTGGCTCACTGGACATTTCCTAATCCTTTTTCCAGATTCGTATTGCTTTATGAGGCAGAATTCATTAACATTTTCTGTCATTGCTAATTTAAGGGAGCATTTGATGTGCTACTGTTGATGGTATCGTCATAATGTTTAGGATTGTTAGTTCTGGCTTTTCCGTATCATTGACTATGGTTTCAGGGATGGATATCTTTTTGAGAGGTTTTGTCATTAAAGGATTTTCTGCAAATAAGTTTGAATAATTTATTAGTATCTTTCCATGTCATTTTTGGATTCCAGTGGTCAAATTCATGGCTCTGAATTTGATATCACAGAAGAACCTAATGAACTGCTAAAAGACAAAAGTATATTAATTGGGTCTTTCACTTTGATAAAGGGCATTTAAAGTCTGAAATTTCAATAGATTGTGTAGAATATGTGACTTCTCTGAGAGGATAATACTGTCTCCGTGAAGGTGTGATCAATATGAGATTAAGATGTCTATTCTTGAGTGCTTGTTTTCATGCATAAGTATATGCATGCATGCATATATATTCCAATAAGAAGATCTGTATTGTTACAATTTTCAAAAGTTGGGATCTTATTGCTGATTCACATGCTGGCCTTTTGTTCTGTTTTAATTCTCATTATTTGTTACTATTAGATGAGATCTGCTGGTTTTAAATTAATTTCCTAAATACAATGATCAATACCACTCTTGCATTTATAATATTGATTCACTTAGTTATCTCATTTTTCCAGGATGAAAAGGATGCTATAAGAAGTCTTGATTTGTTGTACAGAAGGGTTGAGGTATGCACTGCACTGAATATATAAGTATCTGTGAGTCTGTGACAAAGTTGTTACTTTCAATGAAGGGATTTGGGCAAATGTGGAGTTAAAGTTATTTTTAAGTTTTGGAGCTTTTCTGAAAATGATCCAAACTGTTCTAGACTATATGACCCTATTAATGCTTGACTTGTAAAATTCCTAAGATTTGTTCCCTGACATTGGTCTAATGTTGAGTACTATATTCGTCCTTTGTTATATTTCTTTTTAGCTTAGGGATCGTCTTGAAATACTGAGGCATTTTTGGTTTATTATTTTCTGCTTGTGTGTGTTGATCACGTATGATGTCTGCCTTAATTTATCATCGGTTGAAGCATATTACTTATTAAACAATGAATCTGGGTTCCTAGAGCCATGTTTGTTAAAGTAAAAGCATTTTTTTCCTTTTTAACAATTGTCCATTTTAGTTTTCATATTAATTAGGAAGATTGGGTTGAAACCTTCTGGACTTTATTATTTCAATCCAAGTAAGGAAAAGTTAAAAAAGAAAGTCACTAACATTTATTGAAGTTCATCAAGTTATACAAATTATTCCAGTTGCCATCTAAAGATTATTCTAGTGTAGCCCATAATGCATGTGAAAATTTTCATTCTCAATTTCTTGGTTTTTTTTAACCCCTCAATTCTTTCTTCTTTACCGATATTAGAGAAGGAACAGATTCATCTAATTGTCACTTAACATTTTTAGACTGAGATTTTGAAACGGGAGGCTTCTCCTGCCATGAGACTACTCAATGATCTTTTGAATATGCATGATGGTTTTGATGATGAAGGGTGGCTGAAGGAATGCAAAAGGTGCATGGTTGACACCTTTCCACGAGAGGATCCATTTACTGTTCTTGTGCCAGCAGGGTTTGACATTGATAAGGTATGTTGCAATATGCTGATTGTACAACTTTATATTTACCTGATGTAAAAAATAGACACATACACACAAGAAATAGAAAAATTGGAAAACTGTAAAAGGAAAAAGAAAACAATAACCATGCAGTGCACAGAACTATCAGTAATGTTACTCGTTTGACAGAAGCATAATTTCAATAATTTTTTTGGGACAGGTAAAATGAAAAACCATGGTTCTTGGATTAGAGAAGAATGGAAAAAAAAATTTGCTCTTAAATGCTTCTTGTAACTCAGCATAACAGTAACATCTTGTAATTGAGTTGTTCCAAGTATTGATTTCTCTCTGGTTCAATGCCATAAATTTCGTTAGGTTTCAGTTGCTCACTGAATTTGCCTTTTATTTTAAGCCAATGATCTGTCTGTAGGGGTTTTAAGCAGTGGATATGTGATTACTATTTGTTAATCAGCTTCATTAATCTCTATATCAGCATCAAGGGCCTCTGCCACAACCCCCCCCTGAAGCAGACAACACTCTCTTGAGGGTAGATTTTGTCAGAGAGGTAGATACATTGTTAAAAGAGGTTAGGTTGGAACAAGATGAAGCACAAATTACGCAAGGGCTTGATCCTGAATCTGTTGCAAGTAGGTTGAAGCAACAGGAGAAACAGCGAACCATACGCCAAGTTGAAGCTCTGTTAGACCTGGCCATTAATTTGACGTGGTAAGCGTTCTTTGACCTTTATCTAGGAAGAGTAAGTGGAAGGAGGCAGGTTCAGCGTTTTCATTTCTCGTTGACAGTTCAGGTTGTATATAGTTTTCTGTTGCAGAGATTGCCGAGACTACCATAAAACTTGTTTGTTCTATTCACCATTTACATGGCATTTTATATTTGTGAGTGTTGTGTACAACTTGCTTTACAGGAAATTTTGAAAAATGAAAATGCACATCTTCTGTTCATAGCGCACACCTTTTTTCAATTGGCGGCGTTCATCGTTTGCCCTTTTTAATTCCAACGTGTTCATGCTCGTTTCTCATGTCACGACAAATGTCACTATTCATTAATCAGCAGCTGTGTGCTGAAACCAAAGCTGGTATATTGGTCCACGTGTTGTTATGAAACTTGCACATGTTTAGACAACCCATGTGGCATCCAATCAGTGTAGTTTCAGAGATCCTCTGTGCTGTGCTCACTGCAGTAAATGAAAAAGGCAAAACAAAGAGAGAGAATTGATAGAATTGTTAACTAATAAAATAAAAATAAATAAATAAATATATATTTTTTTATTTTATTAATTAAATATTCTGGCTTATCAGCAATAATCACTGTCTAATTTAAAACAAATTGACAAACTAATCACTGTCAGAAGCAGCGATAGACTTTCTAAGGCACCCTGACTCGCTATTACGTTTGACCTTTTTATTAGAACAATATTATCCATTATTAGTTGAGAAAAACCGCGGGGGAAAAGGAAGAGCTGTGTCAGCTAGACAAAAACGTGTCATTCCTTCTGGACTGACAAGCCGCATCGAAGGCAATATATAGATCACCTTTTATTTGAGACGATTCAGTTTCTCACCTTTGTCAACCTTCATCCTGACGGCCAGGAATTTGCAGGATGGATCTTCCCATGTTGGTGAAGACTGGTCACTCCCATGCCAATCAATGTTTTCTTCTTTCAAAAAGTTCTGCGGTTGAAGAAGGTCACCACGCTTCAGTCTCGACAAACTCAAAAATGAGATAAAATTGTGTGGTTTGAATGCCAAAACCTGATGCTAGAGGATTCCAGTTGAAAGGTTTTCTGTCCATCTCTTCCAATGGGGAAATCCGGTTTCCTTCGTTACCACATGATGTTGGTCCCAGTCCGCAATGATTTTGACCTTTTAGATTAGGGGATCAAAGGGGATTGCTTCGACCAATGGAGGGCGAGTCAAATATATTCACTATGAAACCCTCTCAACAGAGACGATGCGTTAATGAAGCAGAAACCATCAACGTGAAACTCCGTCACCCAATGCCTAAGACTATCTGAAATCATCTGTTGAACTGCGGGATAGTTACAATTCAAACCATTCCTTAATTCCAAATTTTCAACTCCGTTCACGTTCCCGTAGCATTAGGATGATCATCAATTCCTTGTAGTGCTCCACCATCAGCAGTATGGGTCTAAACAACTTCCAATAAAACCTCTATCCCAGTGGCATGCACCTTCATCTCCTTCATTGAATTAATGACAGATATGGAGTCCTGAAAATACCCATGTAGGTTCATTGGTGAGAAGAAATGACATGCTAAATATGGTTCTTTCTCTTCACCAAAATTGAAATATTGGCTCTAACGGGACTGCATTTACACCAAGATCCTTCAAATAATGCCGCATCTCTGTAACACCGGAGAAGGTCCCATATGTGTCGGTAGCTTACTAGACTTGTGCCCAGTACACGCATGACATTCAACCGATAAACCACTGATTTTTTCCATTGGTAAGTTCAGACGAACATCACCACTCCAGTCGAAATCAGGTTCCTTGCATAATCATCCAAGATACTTCAGAAGCAAGCCTGACTCATGATGATTAGAAATGGAATTCTCAATAATTTTAGCATACGGATCCAGAAGAAAACTCTTTGCATGAAAGTTATATGTCTCCCTGACTAATAGCAGTAGCTCACAGAGGTCCAGGCACTTTCCATCGAGGCATGCCGGACATATGGATGGAGATCAAGCTCTAAAGCAGACTTATCTGCTGTGGTGTCATCTTACAAGCACAGAATCACACTTTGTGCATTCCTTGAAAAGATAGCAAAATTCTTGGAACCATAGGTTGAAAAGGAGAGACCCAATGGAGAGGAACTCTGTATGAATGCGAGTTTTGGCTTTTGGGGCAAGATGAGAGAGTCCAAAGGCAAGAAAGATGATGAACCAGACCCATACACACCCCAAATCAGCACCAACCTATTGTCACCACTACCTGGTCGCTTGGATGAAACTTCAATATTCACTACTTATTTGACATTTTTCTTTCTAACAGAAACATTCACCAGACCGCCGAGTTCTGTTCTAAATAGTTAAGTGGATGCCTTCTGAAGCTCATCAACTTCAGTACTTCAGTCAATATCTTCTCTGTTTGATCGACAGAAACTCATGGTGCAGCATATACTCTTGAATCGACACTTTAACAAGGGAAAACAGGGTCGTATTGCAAGTGATGGAGCAAGAGTTAGAAGAATTAACTAACCAAATGGATATATATCCCATAAAAAATGAGAATTCTCATTGTGTTTTAAATATACGGACCGAATCCCCTGAGAATTGATTTCAGTATATCTTTCACATATTCTGATTTTATAGAGTGGCCTGCTTTGATGTCCATACGAGTGTGTGCGTGCGTGTGTGACAGCAAATCAATGGAGCAAGAGAAAGAAGTTTGGAACCATGCCTTGACTATATGCAGCAGAATAAATCCAGCATTTGAAACACACACGTCAAATGATATAACGACCATGTCAAATCCTAAATGTACTCATTGTATTTGCTTATTCACAAAATCACATGTACAATCAGAAGCTGCTGGGGAAAATAAAAACAATTAGGCAAAATTATAGGCATAATAAGCATGTGGTAAAGGACAGGAAATTTGATTGAAACTCAGAAGACACTCATCAACCAGCAAAACTGAACCATACCCATTTGAGATAAAAAGAGGCAGATATAATGTGATCATACAAGAGTAAGGTAGAGAATAGATCTGACATCATTTGATTTCAGCTGTTTAAAAAGCTGAGGAAAGATTGATATTCCATGAAACGATGATGTGAGAAGAAAGAAGGGTGGCCAGCGGCAGAGAGAGTGTGCAAATCGAAGCTAAGAGACGGCGTTAATTTGTCCTTCTCTGGTAAACAAATAGGTTCCCGGAGGACTTTTGGAAATTGCCATAGGGACTTGGGAGTATTAATTAATTAAAACCAAAAAAAAAGGAGCAAAATGGTGAACTAGAATTTTGAAAAATTACAAGGGCAGATACAGAAAACGACAGCGTTGCAGGTTTAAATTCATTCCATAGTGGCTTCCCATTTCCGTGGATTACTTGTAAGAACGGTGCTGCTGATTGCTGAACAGCCCATGAGAGAGTCGAATTCTAACAATTTCTTATTTTTTCTTTCTTTTCTTTTTTCCTCCCTTATTTCTGGTAAAAATAATAACCACATTAAGAGTGGATATGAATGATAGTAATACAGAATGGTACCCTGACATCTCAACGACCAGATTTAGTACTGCCATCAGAATCACGTCTGCTACTCCAACTTCTCTTTGTTACAACAAGCGGGCTGTCCTCGTCCTCATCAATGGCCTGAGCTCTCTCCAACTCACCGGCCTTGAATACTGGGTGTATATATGCAACCTGAAGATAGTTTCTCAAGTTCAGGTTTGGTTCTGTGGCCCGTTCCAGTGTATCCTTCACCATTGCCTCCTGTATTGTCACAATGCGTGCGGTAAATTGAAGGTCATCGTCAAATAATTCAATTTCAAGCAAAATGCATTATATACAATTGCTGACTTAGGTTTCCAGTGGTGAAGAGATATATTAACAACGAACCTCTAATGGAAGCCTTACAAATGCAGACTCATAACGGCCCTTACAATACATGTGGAACCAGATGGTTATAACTGGAAGAGGGATCAGCAGAAGTGTGGAATTTTCAGCATTCTTTGTGCTCAACAAACCCATCATAAGAAGTTGAGATATTATTAAATTGGTAATTATACGCCAATGCACATCAGGCCAGAATGCTGCTCCACTCTCATATATTTGGTTATAAACATTGATAATCTAGCAAAAAGAAGCAATAACACAATCAACTATCAAATTTCAAAACTTTGAACATAACCAATCCATAAGCAGTTTCGCTTCAATGAAGAAAGTGGTCTGGCACATATTTTCATCGAAGCATTAACAATTCAAAGCCCTAAACTGCAATTCAAAAACAAAAAATGGAAAAAAGTAGGCCTAAGGTTACAAAATCATTTTTGCCTGCTCCAATGAACAACTCAGTAGGGTATTTCAAGTTAATTTTTTATGAATATGAAAATTTGTCACCACCAAGTTGCAAACAGTACAAATAGTGAAACCTTAGACCAATCTGGGCAGAATATTCCTGAACACCTGTATGACCACCTATATCAGCCTAATCTTGAGTACACAGATATGTTATGCCATTTATTGTTTCTATAATTTCATTGGGAAAATAATATACTTTTCTTGAGAGAAGTGATCTTTCCTAGTGAACTTGAAAACAATAATATTTATATTCCTTTTTAAAATTTCAATGATTTTATTGAAAAGAAGTTCCTATCAAAATGAAAGAAAAAAAGAGGGAGGTCAGATACAATATTTTTAAGTCAACGTGTTTAAAATGCATTATGCTGATTGATTAACATGGAGAAGTTGGCAGTATAGTTATAATTTCTCTGGACAAGCACCCATCATCTGTGCAAGAAATTGTGTATGCATTGAAGCAAAATAATCGAGATACTGAAAATCTATGAATGGGCAAAGTTGGGTATGTTGAGGTAGAAAGTATTCTACACAGAGCCCTATCAATTGGCATGACAATTACACAACGAAACCATGTGCAGCAAACGATCCTTACCATGTTAACTCTACAAGTTCTTTTCATATATACGAGGAAGGGAGAGAGTGGGACAGTGAGAGATATATAAACACACTCCTTGAAAGATAAAAATGTGAAATTCAATTTAATTAACGCACCTGATGACGATATACCATGTAGGAAAAGGCAAAGAAGACGATAATGAAAGGAAGAAGTATGGGTGTAACAGCAGCATACACAAGTCCAAGCAAGATATAGAACTGGATCCGAGGTTCAGATGTAGCAAACGTCAAGAAACCAGGATTCATTGCCTCTTCCCTGTCTTGGTCTGTCTTGACCAAAAATGTGTTCTTCAGGTGGAACATAACTAACGGAACCAATCTTAGGATCTCGGCAGCAATTCCAGCCCAACCATCAATCATCGTATAGGTAATGAAGAAAGTGGCTTTCATTGGGATGGAAACACCAACAGTTTTTGGAATCCTGCGAAGCAGTAAAGGTTCATGTCATTTACCTTCATTTAATCAGGAAATCACTAACCATGTGTAATAGCATGTGACATGGAGCACTGAAAAAAAGCTATGGCGCTGAAATTCGGACAAGATGACCAATAATCATTGCTTCATAGGAGTCAAAAGCAGAGTAATAACTGAAAGCATGGTAGTTCAGCACCCATCAAAAACACACTAGGTTGCATATTAGAATAATGCTTTACAGAAACTGTAGATATTAAAAAAAATGCAATCTGTGGAGAATTTGATGATCAATTAACGCCATTTCTACTAAGAAGTTGCGAGAGAAAATTGAGGACGAGATAAATTTTGGACCCACAGTTTTGAGTAATCTGCTTGGCTTCATATTTCAAGTAGGATTTTGGAAGTATTTTTCCTATAATTCGCCAAAATGGATGGCATCTTCTAAACCGACTGCCTTTCAAGGTAAACAATTATAACTAACAGAATAGTAAAGCAACGTACTCCGTTGGAGGCTGGTTAAGAAAAGACTCAAGCTGCTGGAATGCTGTTCCTGTTATTATGCTTCCGAGAAACATATTGACAAGTATGAACAAATAATACTTCCCAGCCGATCTCCTCTCCAAAGTAGAGAGCGATGTAAATCCTTCTATCCTGGACATAGTCATGAGAATTATTGGAAGTACAATAAGGAATATCTTCAGTGCAATCCCAGGAAGAACACCTTGAATTAATGACTTCACAAACTCACTGCAGAAAAAAGAAATCCCAACAATTAAGAAATTTGAACTCCACAAACTTGAAAACAACATTACTGGGGTGAAGCAGTCAAAAAAACCTGGATATTGTATGTTAGGTTCCATTCCATGACAAGCAGTAAGTTGCAGACATGATAATCCATTCCAAGTAAATCCAGTTTAAATACCAAGAGTGCATAAGTTCTAACTGGTTTCTTAAGATCACAACATTGCTACGATGTAAATTTTTTATTGTCTTGGTTAAGTCAGAAGATGCAAACATTGCTCAATTGTTTCTTCAGAATGGTGGAAGTTAAAGGGAAATTTAAAATTTCCTTCATTACCTTCATCATAATGAAGGTCACTTTTAAAATTTAATATGTCCATTCATCAGAATGGTTCGCTTCAGTAGGATAGTATGGACAAGATTAAAAGAAACTGATGCTCTAAAACAAAAGAAGATTAGCATTTTATACACATGGTTGCTCATAATTGAAAGAAACAAAAAATACACGAAGAAAATAAAAGCTTTAAGTGATAGATGCAGGAATAAACTTACACATGTATAAGTGGCTTCAAGAAAGGTAAAACCTTTTCAATCCCCTCAATGTTGGCAAGGGATTGAACAAATGTTATAGGGATTATGAAAAAGAAAATTAAGAAAAATAGGGAAACAGCCATGAGTAATCTTCGAATGGTTAAATCAACATATGGTATTGAAAGATTATCCCAGTAAATGTCACGTGGCTCAGGAGCCCAATCTGTCAACCAAATTGTAGGGTTTCTTGATTGCTGAGTTTGAGCGCAGACTGCTGCTCCCCATCGAGATTTGAATGAAACAAATGCTGCTGGAATTATAGATTTGACATCATTTATAACCCTTTCTCTCTCTGCTTTCTCCTGCAAAAAAAAGTGCACTTTTTACATTTTCAGGGCCATGCAAACAAAATAGTAGCCAATATGCCACCTTCAGCTATCGCTTTCTCTGTTTCTCACGGATGCAACTCTGATCTCATCACATGTTCCTAGTTTTATCTTATTGTCTCGTCATTCATCCCGTTTGAGATAATTATGTTCAAAATATTTTAAGACTTTCATAAAACAACTGTCTTGATTTGCTTTAGAATCTCCATACATTTTGCTTATTCTATCGTACTGGTGTCATTATTCACTCTTCTATGGCGAAATTCAAGCCTATATCCTGCCCCAAATTCTTCCTACCGCGTCCGGGTTTGTTCTACTGTACTAGTAAGATTTTGAGTGCATATTTAACATTTTTTCAGTCACCCTTAATGCTAATTGCCATATTTAATATGGAGCTTAAAGACTGTCAAAACTTCACTCAGATATCAGATTGGGAATCATCAATTAAGTGAGAGAATGCTACAATCAGTCAGCGCCTCCTCTTATCAAAACTATGGCCTGGTAAAACTATCACATGAACTGTGAAGTAGGTGGCTAACACAAGGAATCAATTGAAACTGCCACAAGCTTTACCGACAACTGCTTGAAATATAGCCCACACAGCAACAAGAGCAGCAGCAGTTAAAAGGATAATTAGGAAAGGATAAATTCGTTAACAGAGAAAAAAGCTTCACGCAAGATGCCAAACCAAATGATAAAAACTATATTGTAGCATATTGAAACTTACTTGTTCAGTTAAATTTTCAATCTTGGCTATATAGAAGTCAATTGCATCCACTTGATCTCCCCAAAGACCCCAGAAACCTGTCTATACATATAGACAATGTGATGATAAAGAATATAATTTAAAGCAATTTTGAATGAACAAATTAGTTAGACTGTCACTCTAAGAGAAACTTAGCAAACAAAAGACAATTGAAAGTTCATCATGCACTAAAAACCTTTGTGGTTGGTTTCTTCAAAGTTCGCTCGTAAGTATTTCGATAGTAGGTTAGCCAATTTTGCAAACCCTTCTTCTCTGCAACCAATTTTGCAAGCTTATTTGCATTGTGGACAACCTAGAAAGTTGACACAGTGAATCTTCAGTGCATTCTAAGAAGTGGATTGCATGCAAACTTGAAACGCAAGAGGTGAGTATAATCTTTACAGCATTATGCTACTAGTTTACAAGTCAATATCCTAATTAAAGCAGCTGATAAAAGATTCTTTACAGCTTATGCTACTAGTTTACAAGTCAATATCCTAATTAAAGCAGCTGATAAAAGATACACACCTGATGAGTAAGATAATGATCAGGATGATTTACACAGAAGAAATGTTCAACATGCTCACTAACTGATTCATCTGGATCTGGAGGAATGTTTCTCACAAGAACCTGCCAACAACATTAAAATTAATAGATGGAAAGCTGTTATCAACATTATAATGATAAGACATTGATCAGGGTACCAGACGCCCTCACAGAAATGAACATAACATGTTCACATAGGGCTTCAATCAAGCTTGGTAGCTAACACAAAACCTCTAGAAATTAACAAAAACAAAAAAAGGAGGACTAAGTGGCTTACCATATTCGGTATGATAAGGAGAACAATAAGAACATTTGGAGTGAGAAAAATCTAAGAGAACAGTAGTATTCTTTTGATGAAGTGCCACCATAGTTTATGACCACTAGATTTGGTTTTATTCATACGTTAGAAACTGAAGCTCCAACAAGCCCTAAAGTCAATTGTGAAATTCTATATGCAACTAGTTCAATGATGTGCATCTGGCTGCTCCGTTGGTAGAGAATGCCTATCTCATAACATATCTGCCTTTAATTATAAACTAAAATTATTTTTACCCATCAGAAAATGTATCAAATTCTTCAAGCAAATAAACCATAAAAGATAGATAATAGTTGTCAAATAGAGCATATGTTCAATTACATTTCGGAAACCTACCGGACACAGCAAGATTGTATAGACATAAAAACTGGAGAGAAAAAAAACTGCAGAACTGAAAAATATATGATAAACTCACCGTGAATTGATCAGGGCGACGCTTTTCAGATGCTAGAAATCGCAATCTCATATCTGCTATCATCTTGTATTCATTTCGTAAGCACATAGAATGTCCACAGTGAGAAGACGTAGGACATAACTATGTGCGCATATAGCCTGAAAAGTGACAAGAGATTGTCTTACCAAAAGGTGAACTCTGTCATAACAATGTAAGAATGTATTCAACATAAACCCCACTGCACCCTTTTCCCCCCCAAAAAAAGAACATATAAATAAATATATATATAGGTATGTATGTATGTATGAATGTATGTATATTCTCTAGAAAATAAACCAAAATATAGATGGATTTAGACCTAAGAATTCTTGTTTGTCTTGTACGTCAGCTCAAAAGTCAAACATTCTAAGTTACTTCCTGACTGATCTATATGAACGCAGCTAATGAAATCTCGAGCAACTGCTTCATTGACGTTGTCATACAAAGATTGAATTGCCATTAAGGTAACAAAGATTGGTTATAGGACCAGTGTAAGTCTAGCTGCAAACACGTGATTTTAAAAATGTAAATTTTATTAATATATTTTTTTAACAAAACAGAGGAAAATAGTATTTTTACAAAATAATATTGACTGAAGGAGGAAAGCCAGAAACGATAGAGCAGGGGCAATAAATCAATTCTCACCTTTTCGATCCAGCTTGGACGTTGGATATTGACAGTTTGTCAATATCACTGAATGTCAAATCTTCTGTTTGCTCTAAAGTCTTATCCGTCCAATTGACAGGCACCAAAACCGCAAAAGCAAGTACAGCTAGGGGGACAAAGATTTTTAACCTGAAAATTAGAAGTGTTATTCATGTCAGATGCTCAATCCGTGAAAACAACAAAAAAGAAACAATTTACACTGTGTTAAGATGTTTGTATATTTGCCCATGTGGCCATATCAGTTTCAGAAGCATTCTATTTGGTTCCGAAAAGACGTACATTAATCTGTCAATTTAAAAGAATAAGGCGGAGCAGAGCCATAATACGGTAAAATGGCAAAGAATTCATGTACAGTATGACGAGGACATATTTTTGTCAATGGAGAGCCCAGAAAACGCACCCAAGGAGGTAAATACGGAGGTACACTGCTGAATCTAGCCCTGCATGATCAACAAGCTCAGATTCTGGCATTTTCAAAGCATCAGGCATCCAATTCAAGAACCTTAAGTATGTTTGGAAGTCCAAGTTCACAAATTTGCTAACAAACGCTCCAGCGCGTGTTGGGCTGCTTCTTACTCCCTTGAGATACCATTTGGGGAAGTAAACCCGATCATTTACCGGTTGAAGTCGTAAAATTGCAAATCCCAGAAGGAATGAAAATGCCGATAGAAGATTAACAGCCGCTGAAAGCCCAATATCTTTAAGATTGGCCATTTCCTTCCTTTGAAATTATTGATATACTGAAACAATGGTGCAAACAAGTGAGAAAGAAAATTTTGGTAGACAGTTTACCTCCTTATTTCCTAATCATAATAAATTTTCCTTCCAAAATTATCACCATCATAATTTCACAACGATATTCACTTGTTTGTGATTCACAAATTTGTGAAATAAAAGAAACTAATTCCGTAAAGAGACTCTTATGGTATAATACGCAACTTAGACAATCGCAAATTCTATACTCAGGTTTGCCCAGTTTTCAATTCATCAATCAGCAATCTACAATTAACATTTCATCACTTCGGCTCCAAACATACGAATGCAGTGCAAGCCGTGAGACCTAAACATAATAACATTGCACAGTACGAGAGAGATGCTATAATTTGAAATGCATGTCTGTATATTCTTCTTCTTCTTTCTTAAAATTTTCACGGCGAGAAGAATATAATTTTTAATTTGCTATAAGGCTGCCTTTGGTGATATCTCAGCTGTATAATTGCAAACTGACGGAAATGAATTCATATTCTCCCGAAAAATCGGGAACCGGCATCTCCGAATTCCATAGGCAAAAACAACGGTCATATAATTATCAAAAACACAATTGAACGCCGGCCATATTCTCCACTGTACAAGGAAGAACGTCAACATATTCAAAGGAATTCATCGGTTCAAATCCTAAACATGTCTGAATCTATTACAAAACCGCAAAAGATTAGCGAAGAAAAGGATCAATACGGAAATGAAAATTTTCTTTGATTCGGGAGAATGCTAGGGAGAAAAAGACTTACAATACCTAACAATGTCTGGCTTTTGAGCCTTGGATTGTTCTGAAGGAGAAATGAAATTTGGGGATTCTGATTCCTCAAATTGTCAAAACCTTCTGGGAAAATGCATTTGAGCGAATGTAAGAGAAGCGGAAGAACTATGGCGGCAACGCGCACGGAACCCGGCCTTGGTTTTTCAAACTATAAATAGCGACAAAAGTATTTGAATCTTTTCTAGTTGACGAAATTGCCCCTTCTTTGTAGTACAGGTAAATTTATTACGTTAGTGGCGACAGGTGTCACGACGAGATTGGATACGAAAAATATTAGACGCTTTTCGCAACATCTTAAGCCAAGTGCGTCGATAACGTATTCTCGGTTGAAAATAGAAATATAAATTAAAAATTGGAAAAAATATTAAACATTTTTAAAATATAATTAATAATTGTTCTTGATTTTTCATTTGCAGCCTATCAATATCTTAACGTTGTTCATGCATATCCAATTCAAGTATAATATATTTTTTAAAGATAATATTGTTCGTACAAATTAATGTACAAAATCTTTTAATATAAAGTATAAACGGATTTGTTATCCTTCTATTATTTTAAATATCTTTGTTGGCTTGTATATGATAGGTCAATTTCCGTATAAGAGATTGTACAAGCGAACCAATTAGAACTTACTGATTACATCGATTTGAATCCGTTTCAAAATCTATTATTCTAATTACATCAGTACACAGGCCCCGCCACCAACGGAATCCACAAATCAATTTGTGGGATCATCCGCACGAACATCCTCTCCCATCGAGCTCATACTACTTCCCTCCATCACCGTCCGATCGTGATATTTGTAAATTCTATGAGGACCATCATCACTCTCCTCTCCGTCTTCGTCGTCACCACGATCTTCATCGGACGATAACGGAACAAGCCAACAAGTACCGTGCATGTGCCCATTCACACAAACAAAATACTCCAACCCACCGTCATGAGATCCGAGCCTGCGAGCCGCGCTCTTCGGGACAAGCCGAGCTGCAGTCATACTCCAAACGCGTGCCCCACAGTAAGGACATCTCACTCTATCTTCGAGCTCCACCTGTCGTCGGATCAAACACGCCCTCGTCGTCGATTTCAAAAATCCCCGAAAAACACCTCGGAAAATCCCTAAATCGTCCTCCTTTTCCCCCAGTGTATGCTCACATGGGTCGCTTACGTACAACAAATCGCCCCGACACTTTTTTGTCAAAAAGCTACGACCCGAAGTTTTAGAAAACCGAGACACTTTAACAAAATGACCCGCAGAGGGCTTACTCATTCTGAAATTACGAGTTGACTTACAACCGCAACAATAGAACATTAGCTTGGCCAGCGAGCGCCATCCACCTTTGATACGACCGTCAGGTGAAGCATTAGCCAATTTTTCCACCATACGCGGCGCACGATATACGCAGAGCTTGTGCCAGAGAATGCGTTCTGCGATGGCTTGTAGCTTACGATTGAGAGAGGCGATTACGCAGAGCATGCGAAGGTCCCAGTCGACGGACTCGAAGACGAGTTGAAGTATCCGCTTGTTCAATATTCCCGAGTCGCCTGACTCGAGCACCTGACAGAGCGGGTTTGGCCTGAGTCTCTTGTACGCAGTAGCACTCATTGGGACCGTGCGAGAGACAGTGAGAGCGTTCGTGCGCTGTTATATACTATTACGCGTGGTTAATGCGCACAAAAGGCTGAATGATAATGGACCCCGAGTCTTGTAAGAAAAGCATCATTGTTATCCCATCCAATGGATTCTGTTCTTGCACACGAGCACGCGCGATTTCTTACTGGTGAGAAGAAGGGCGCGTGTTGAAATAGTATTGCAGAAATGCCGTGTAAGCGCATCCAGGACTTACGTCAGCTGTTGGATTACTCTGAAACTGTTCGCCACGTGTCATCATGGTCTCTGATTCAGAAATATCTTTTTCCTGGCTCAAAAATATCTCCGATTCTACGTGTCGGATCGAAGAAAAGTGTCGGAGTGCCACGAAATCCACCCTAAGTATCCTTAAATAATCATATAGAAAGGTGGATCTCCACAAATAAACGAAGGACGCGTGTCAATGTTACCAGAACATCGATTGTCGGATACCATTTGTTAATATTATATCCCACTCTCGTTAAACAGCACGAGAATCCCCGACAATGTCGCAACTCAATAAGTTGGAAGAAGACGGTGACAAATTATATCACAATCTCACCTTTATTTTCTGATTAATAGATAAAAATATACAATGAATTAAGCTAACACGGCGACATGATTAAAATCAGAACAAGATAGCAATCTGGATCGTTTTGACCGAGGATGCAGATAAGACCTTGGTTGGCAGATTGTGATTGGATGATGCACTGCAGTGCGTATAGCACACGATGATCGTCAAGTGAATCTGGTATAAACTGCTGACGCGTGTCAAAAACGTGGCACTCGCTAACATATGTTTCCTTCCGGTGATAGCACAAGGACTGAACTGACTGTCTATAGAATTTTACTTGGACACGTTGACAAACTTTGAAGGGCGATGGACATCCACCGGCTTTCTCTGTCTGATGTTGAGCGCGAAATTAGTTAAATGCGGATGCTTTGTGTTTGTGTTTGCGCGTTCTTACACGTGGTCGCATATTACTGTAGCCCGACTGGAGGAGATTTGAGAATTGTTTCGCTATTGTCTTTTTAGCCTTGTTACATTGACACTAGAATTTTTGAAAAGTGTTTTCACACGTGTCTTGATATTATAAAATAAAAAACACTAAACTTTAATTGGTGTTAGTTGATGGTACATTTCACTGTATGCCGACGCGTTTGTATGGAAGGAAAACCCAATTCATTCCTCGATCCACTGGATTTTGCTTAACAGTATAATGCCGGCAAATATCGTTTGTATCCCTATATTATGTCTTATTTGTACTAGAACAACTTTATAGTATTCTACCCCATGATTATTACAGTGTTGGACCCTCCATCTAATTTGATCAATCTATTTTTATTTATGATACTACTCCTTATTCCTAGGTCTGCTCTTCCTCATGTAGTAATTGTGTTTCCTTGCCAAAATTCTTTCTAAAAATTTGTCTGTTTACTGGTATAGGTCTTGCATCGCAACCCAAACACTTGTGTCCCATCTTGCACGCACGCATGGCTCTGGCTATTATCTTAGTAACAATGTAATGAAATAGGAATAAGCCCATATTGACCAAGAAACGTCGTCGTTTAGGATTTCATATCTCGTTTGCTTTTACAGCTCACATGCAGACAAATAGATCCATATAGAGCAACCGGATGATGTATACTTTTTTAAAATAAAAGAATCAATTAATCGAATTATCCATCGAACCAAGTATATAAGAACATCGTGCAAAAGACTAATAGATTGAAAAGCTCGGCGTACTTATCCTTGATTTGGCGCTGGGCATGACTTTTCAAGGATACCAACTAGAACATTAAGGTCCTTCAACTTCTCCTCCGAATCTCCATCTTCACTTGTCAAATATTGAATTGGTTTCTCTAAAAACTTGCTAACAATATGTCTACTCATCTCCTCTGCTAGTGTCCCATCGCATGGTACCTCTCCCTTAACTCTACTGATGAACTTCTGTTTCTCCATCTCTCTCATCCTCTCCACTACCATACTTAACCTCATGATCACATTTTCGCCCTCTTTCTTCAATCCTTCTTCTTCCCATCTTTTGATTTTGGACGGACGGTCATCCTCTTTAATCAAGACTTGGTCGCCAACCAAAGTTCTCGGCCAGCTTGTCCTGAGAAACGACTCTCGAGAGACGTTGTTGTTGGTCACTCGTTTGCGATGACCTTTGGGTTGGGACGACGTTGGCGGTTTTACGGTGATAGTTAAGATGGCAAACGAAGTACTGTCTCTGCAAACCGTCAGCTGGTTTTTGTTTGTCTGCAGCTTGGAACAAGAACAAGGCACGGGCAAGACAACCATTGCAGTTTCTTGGGAGTTGTTCACAAAGACAGAGAAGAGAGGTCGCGAATACAGGGAACAACGATTGAATTAAAGCCAGTATGGTCAAAACAGCAAATAAAGGGTGAGCAGACGTCGTCGTTGACTTTTGACCGTACGCGTTCTAAATCTTATTTGAAGGTTTCCAATTTGGAGTCGGGGACGCAAAGTTGGTAAGCCCTCTTGTCCTTCCAACTCCAACGTGGCCACACATTTTGCACGTGCGCATGCATCCTCAACAAATTTGAGACACATGGTTCAACTGTGTCGGAAATTTCGTTTGAGATTGTAGTAGTATCACTTTATTTTAAAAGTAAAATTTAAATTGTGTTTGAAAATACCAATTTTCAAAAATCCACTGCACGTTAACACGTAACCAAGTCTAAAAGGTTTGAAAGGTTTTGATTGAGAATGTCTTTATATTGATTGGGCTGGCTATGTTATGGCCCACATGGTTAATTGGACTCTTCCCTAATTATGCAAAGGGTTTGTGCATAATGGGCCTCATACCCCACCCCATGATCGGCCCGTCTGTTTTACATTTTCCAGTTTTACTAGTCGCTAGTCAGATGTAAAACCAGGAACGTCGATTAGCCCACGCCTTGAAAGTATGGTCATCCACTTTCCTATAAATGATTACGAATTATGATCAACAAAGAGGAAAACATGTACATGTTCATGTGGATGATGTGTACGGCCATCGGTTGGCAGGTCACGTGCATTGGATGCTCAGTATTTGTTCATAAAAATGAATAATAATAGATATAATAATTAAAAGAAAGGGTAAAACGGGGCAAAATTTAACTGAATCTAGGCACGGTGCACGTTCGCAGACTACGCATATGTGGTTAACCTACACACCATGCTCACTTTAGCTAATCTCGCACCGAACAATTTCAATTCTCTCGTGTGTGCGCGCGTGCTTGCGTGAATAACCTTCTTCCACAATAACTCCTAGTTTACACAGAGACAGTCGGACACACCCCACACTGTTGTTTGCTTGCTGTTACACAAAACTAGGGTTTCTCAGATACTCACTCTTTTCTTGCCCTCGATTTTCTGCGTTTCAATGCCTGCAAATTTCATTGCCAAATCTTGCCTCCAGAACCCTAGACAGTGCCAAAGAGCTCCCTCGCGCGAGCAATTTCGGCGTATTTCTCAGTTCGTCTGTTTTGTCAAAAGTTCAACTGGTTTGTTGTCATAAAATTTTATCGATTGAGGGGTGCGATTCTCCGATGAAGCCGAGTCGGAGAAGAGGATCGGGCAAAGCTGCGGCCGGCGCCGCTGCCCGCCGCGAATGGAAGGTCGGCGATCTCGTACTAGCCAAAGTCAAAGGCTTCCCTGCTTGGCCGGCTACGGTATCCTGCACCTCTAATATATCTATGTTTTATAATTCATATCAAGAAAAAAGATTTTTTTTTAGGGATTGGGCAGTCCAAGAATATTATGTGGGTTGCTGGTCTATGCTTTATTAAGGATTTTGTTATTTGGGGTATGCTTTATGGATCATTATTGAAGGTTAATTTCTTGGCCGTTGTTTATTGATTCTTTTTTAACTGTTAATGCTTTTTGCATGCTGATGTGATAGAATTTATAATGTCAGTTCGTTGCTACATCAATAAAATGTGAACTTTCTGTTTTTATTCTTGAAATTTTTATTAATTAGTAACAATTTTTTTGGATAATTTAATCATAAACCGTATTGCTTTGTTGAAAAATCAAAGCTACAAAAGTTTCTGTTTATTTTTTTAAGACATTGCTTTTGGAGAAATTGATTAGTTTTTCTGCTTAAGTTGAAACGTTTCATTGAATTGAAATTTGAAATGTGATCTTTTTGTTGTGGAAATGGTTTAACTACCAAAAGATGCTTCTTCTTTAGCGCTTAATACTTTTGGCTTAACCAACTGAAGTCTTGCAGATACCCTTTATATCTTTTTTCATATTTTCTTGATTTTTGTTTGGTGGAATATTAGTGTTGCTTGGTCATTGGCCTTATTACTTGTTTCTGTTGGCAGGTAAGCGAGCCACAAAAGTGGGGCCATTCAGCTGATTGGAAGAAAGTACTGGTCTACTTTTTTGGAACCCAACAAATGTGAGTTGGGTTTTTTTGTTGTAATTAGTTTTAAACATGATTATGGGTGATATGATGCTCTTTTTGGCACCTCAGAGTGAATATATTACTTGATTATGCACTGATGAATTCTTATGGGTTATCATTTTGGGTTTTTGGTCGATTTATGATTGGGGGTAAAAATTGTTTATTTATTAACAATGATAGACATTTTCTATGACATGGGTCTTTCTGCTACATGTTGCTATAGGAAGTGCTCGGTGACTTGATGTGCTGGCTTGTGGAAGATATGCTGGCTTATGAAAGATATCTAAGTGACTATGTTTTAGATTTGCATTGATTTTTGCTATTCCAATTGATTGTGTATTTATTTCATAATTTCATTGTCCCATCATTGTCAATTTTACATTCATTTTTTTGTTTCTTTTCCAATTTGATGGTATTGATCATCTGATGACAAATTCAATGTGAAGTAATTCTTCTTCCCTCCATGATTGTTGGAGCAAGGGAGGTGGTAAATTGTTGTCATTTGGAATGGGATGGTTTTTTTAACACTATCTGTCAGTAATCTGTTTGGTGAATTTTAAATCAAACAACATTTTCTTGTTGAAAGTGTGCAAATATGACAAATAGTGGGAGTTATTTTGGTGTACTTTGTAGGCAAGGACTGTTTATATGAATCCATTTTTAAAACTACAATGCTCTCATGTTGCATGGTAAAACCCTTGTCTCTGTCATTGTAAAGATTTGTCTTTCATATCTTAGCAGGTTTATTGGGAAAACATTTGTATATTTTTTTCTGTTTGTTCTCGTAGACAATCATATGATGGTAAGATTAAAAAAATAATGAAGATTAGCATCTCATGG
The DNA here is from genome assembly GCA_019650275.1 of Xylocarpus granatum. Taxonomy (NCBI): domain Eukaryota; kingdom Viridiplantae; phylum Streptophyta; class Magnoliopsida; order Sapindales; family Meliaceae; genus Xylocarpus; species Xylocarpus granatum. The sequence goes on from BNST01002851.1 coordinate 181,943, forward strand.
TGTACTTGCCTTATAATGTGTTTGACGCATAGTCGTCCACACCATTAGTCCATGGTTACCCTTTCTCCCAATCCTGTTTACTGCTAGAGGGATTTGAAGAGTTTACTCCTACAAATAGTGGAGATGTATTTGGTAAGGTACTCTTGGCTGTTGCTCATGAAGGGTGTTGTTCGATACCCTTTTTGATTTGAATTTTTATGTACTTTTCTCTGTTTTGTGATGCTGCTTTTGGAAAACAGGATTTGAGGGGCCAATATTATACGCGAGAATGACTTTGTCATTTATGCATTTTGGAAAAATACGATTATATAAACCTGACCAAGTAATTCTTCTACTTTCTTCAAAATAAGCTTCTTTTGAAATATGCTACTAGATGTCATCTTGAATTTAGAGAATCCAATTTTCAATTTTTTGTTTTCTTTTACAAATGTGTTTTCAAAAGTGACCATGTGAAAGGATATCTAAGTAGCTCTAGCATTTCATAATACCTTTTTTCTAGTGGTTCAGGTATGTAAAATATCTGGTGGTTGACTTATTGAAATGTTTTGACCGGGAAGAATTTGGATTTGGGCTATTTGTGAATAAGGTAAGATGTGGGCTTGTCAATGTAACAATTAGTGGTAACATAGGGTGGATGGACAGTCATGATGTGGCAGTATATTCATTTATTTAATTACATCTTTTTATAATTAGACGTCCAAAAAAGAATTGTTTATGCAGGGGATTTTTTTATTACGACATAATATTCAAAGTCCAAATGCCTGGGATATTTTAAATGCTGCAATTTTGAACTTTGATGAGTGTAACAAAACATACCAGAAGTTCGTAGCCAAGTTAATTTGAGAAAGACATTCCAGCAACTAAATAAGGGAATAATTTCATTATATGGTGTTTTAGATTTACTTTGTTCTTGAAAATTGTGTATTTTGGATCTGATTGCAATTTAAAATTACAATGAGATTCTATAGTTAGAATTTTATTTGTTATGGTAGGAAATGCAGTGATGGAGAGGAATTGCTCATCTTTGACGAATGATTTGATGATAGATTTATTGATGTTTATCAATAAAGCAAAAAGTAACTGAATCAGTTAGTTTAGTTCTTATTCATTATATATTGTTGTGCGCTTGAAAATTAGTCTTGAGTTAATGAACTAGCTGGTGGTAATTTTATCACTTGGAGGAGCCTGTGCTTAAGCGGGGTCTCTTGCATTGGCACTGTTGGCCATAACCTAAGCTGCAGGTATAGCATTTTTTTACTTAGGTTTGGATTGATGTCTGGTAAGTTTTAGGACATTGAGACCTCAATGTTTGTTCCTTTTTGCTCTCCTGGAGATAGTGGTTTGTATTCTTGTCATTGCTGCAATTTTTTTATTTGGATGCAGTACTCTCTGCCTGGTGTTTTTTATTTTCTTAATTTCTTTTGGGCTTCTTTTGCTAGTTAGTGCACTGAGCCTCCAGGTATTAAGACTGCTCATTTTGAAATTATCCTTGCAAGGAGCTTTGTCAAACATTTTGTCTCCGTTGGAGCTTTAACCTACAGATATTTTAAATGTTTGCAAAATGTTTTTGATCTGCCTTGTCTGTTTATGGCCCATTCCACATCAAGGTTTAGGATGTTATGCTGTTCTCTCTCCTCTTTTTTCTAAGTTATAGATGTTTTCATAATAAGGTAATGGGAAAATATTTGGAAAGATTGCCAGTAATGTTTATGAACATGAGAAAAGGTGGCCTCCAAGTAAATGAAACTATTTTATATCTGACATCAATTATAGGATCTATGACATGTTTTGACAAGGCACGAAAATCCAGCGTCATGAAATTTAAAGACTGGGAAAACATTATAATGTCTTGCAAGGACTTGTGTTTCCTGGAGGTTATTGATATATTCATAGTTTGTATTTTCTAAGTGTAGGAGAATGTGTATATTATCATTTATGGGACATAACATATATTTTTAATGACACAGGATTTTATTTCATTACTATATCTAGACTGGAAAAACGTTATTACATCATGCAAGGACTTGAGGTTGCTGAAAGTGATTGACATATTGTAGCCTGTGACAATTGATTATAGTTGTTTATGTGTGCTGCTGTCTTTTGTGTTCTTTGTTGTAACTTAAATGTTCTTGGTCAATCATGTCTTTTTGCAATGAGACTTGGTGGTCTTAGCATTTTTTGTGGATATTATTGATGGATGTCTATATCTATTGTAGCAATTGGAACCTTGTGATGAAGAATATAAATGAGCGTTCGGTTTACTCTCTTGGGCAGTTTTTTAGAAGTAGCAGAAGTGAAAAGAAACAAATTTAATGTTTACTTTTTATGTGGAGTTACTCTGTAAGATAGTAATGCCGTTTATTTGTTTGCAAAGATACATTCATATTTACGAACTGTGCATTTAGCAAGCATTTGTTGGTTATACGCTGTGTCTGTGTACTAGCAACTGGAGCATTTGTGTTGGTGCCTTGTATGCATTATTCCCATATGGCAATTGGTTTACTGCAACATTTATTATTTTTATGTGAAAAACTGCTCTTATTATTGTGTTTGATTTATTACTCCTTTTAATGTTCTCATCAAATAGAAAATCATTGCTCTTTTTATAGCTTTTCTCTTGTGCTTGATATAAAGAATTACTGTTTATTTTTTTTCTCTGTGTATGAGCTCTATTTGTGTTAGCCTTGTATGCTTGATATTGCGTTTTGTTAACTTTGTCAATCTCTTATCTTGGTTGGTCTTTTTGCCTGAATGCAAATGCTTGATGATGTGTGTTCTTCTATTTTTGTTGGGTTGATTTTAGCTCTTCTTATGCTTCTTTCTTGAAGTGCTTTTCGTAGGAGCTAAATGAATTTAGCTGGTTGGTTTCCTAACTTTTATGAGTACTTTATCTTGCAGAGCCTTCTGCAACCCTGCCGACGTCGAAGCATTTACAGAAGAGAAGAAACAATCTCTTTTGGTCAAACGCCAGGGAAGGAGTGCAGATTTTGTTCGTGCAGTGCAGGAGATTATAGATAGTTATGAGAAGTCAAAGAAACAGGACCAAGTTGATTCAACTGCTGCTGACGAGGACACTTTAGCAAATGTTGGGAATTTGGCAGATTCATCTTCTCACTTTGGGTTGAAGGATCTCACAGAAGCTTCTGAAGCACCTCTTGATTCACAAACAAAGCCTTCTAATTCTACTACAGCTGGAGATGATCCATGGGCCCCAGGCAAGGATGCTCCAGCTGCAAGGCAATTAGATGTGTTTCCAGCTAAAGAGGTATTACCTGAACAAACTTCTGATAATTTGGTTGTTAAAGAAACCCCCGTTTTAACAACCTACTCCTCAAGGAAAAGATCTGGAGGTTTACGGTCCCAAAATATGCAGAGAAATGCACCATCAACTCGAAGGTCAAGAAGCTCGATGAGGGTTGAATCCGGTAAATTACGAAACTTCAAGATGACATATAATAATGATGTGAACAATGTTGGGGACATTTCAGCTGATGTAATCCAAGATGGATGCTTGCAAAGGAATAAACGAACCAGGAAATCTCAGGATGCCTCCGAATGTGATGACATGGACTCATCTGCATTTATGTCAAATGGTAGCATTGAGGACAACAATTCTGAGATAGTAACAGTTGAATCTGATGCCTTTAGTTTGAATGAAGGCAGCACTGTTGATTCTGGTTGTAAAGTTGAACACTCAGAAACGGTTGTTGAGTGTTTGGATGGAGATGGTGAGTTGAGCAAAGGGCTTGATTTTCAAACAAAGGCTGTTGTCATTAAGAAGAAAAGAAAGCCAAATCGAAAGAAACTCTCTAATGATGCTGCTGATCCTCCTGCTAGTAATGAAATGGAAGCAGAATTGGATGCACAGACACATAATCCTTGTTATATTTTGCGAAATACTTGTGGCAATTCAGAAGAAAGGCATTCCGAAGGAGATGGAGATGAGCACCTGCCACTGGTGAAACGGGCCAGGGTGAGAATGAGCAAGCCATCATGTGCAGACAAGTTGAAAAGTTCTTCACAGACTGATGAAAAACCTTCTACGAATGTTACTGTTAATCTTTTGGACCTAACTAACCCCTATTCAAATAATGATGATGAAATTCTCCCCGCTTTAAATAATGATGATGAAGTTCTTACTGATAGAGGTCCTTCTGTTTATAATGGATCTAGAGGTAATGTATTACCTTCAAAGCTTTGTAATGAAATTTCAGGAAATATGTCACAGCCTTGGAAAGGTACGAAAAACCAATTATTTGGCTGTTCAGGAGATGGTGAAGCTGCTTTACCTCCATCTAAACGCCTTCATCGTGCCTTGGAAGCTATGTCAGCTAATGCAGCTGAAGAAGGTCAAGCATGTGTTGAGGCATCATCAACCATAAACACATCAATTAATGGGTTTTGTGTTGATTCCATGGGTCAATGTTATCACGAGACCATGAATAGCAGAGAAGGAAACAGTTTAGGACTGCAGAGGGTAGAGTCTCTTGGCAATGATGCTTCTGGGTTCTATTCCAGTTCAAACCCCACAGGTTTGGAGGACTTAACCAAATCTTCTGGAGAAGCTCAAATTTGTGATCCACTCATTAAGAATTCTAATGGCCAAAAACATGAAATCGTCAGAAATGATGTAGGGCCTATAGACAATGTTGACTGTAAAGATTTTATTGGGTCATCTTTGTGTATTCATACCATTCAAACTGTGGTCAAAACCCAAAGTCCAGAACATATTTTGCTGAATCCTGACAGAAGACAGTCTAGTATGAGACCGGATAAAGGTTCCTTGCATCAGTTGTTGCCTTTGATGGATGAATGCAACACTGAAAATCTGCAGTTGGATGATTTTAGAGCTGAAAATGTTAATAAAGGGATTGCTACTTTAGAACATGTTGAGTTGAGTGTGGAACCTGTAGCTGAAGAAAGTGCAAAACGTTCAAATCAAAATTGTGCAGAAGTGCTTCAATGCAGCGTAGAGGGTATGGATTGTGAGAATACTGGGTCTTTGAAGTCGCAAATTGATGACAATGGTGATATTAACAGCATGTAAGTTCATGTCCCTAATTTTGCTGTGGTTATTCTTTAAAGGACTAATAGTATTTGTGGTATCTGTATCACAAAGATTCCCCTTCCTCTTTATCCTTCTTATAGATCTGAACTTCATGTGCTTCCGTACAATATAGAGTGTTTGGTTCCACGGTACCTTTTACCACTATTATTAAAAAATAGTTTGTCCTCCATTATTTTCATTGGCAACAGGACAGTAATGAAATTTCAATTTAAACAATGAACTTGTCGGTGGCATTGTTAGCTAAATTCTATTTACAGTATCATTTTCTCAATTTGAAAGCCTCTTTGAGATGAAGTTCAAGTATTAAATTATTTGATACACGTTCATCATTTGTTTCTGTTATAGGTAGTATCTTCTGTCTCTTCTGTTCAACATTTCCATACTGTTTTACGTTTTTTTAGGTGTGACGCACTGGAAGAAGTCAAACAGAAGGAAAAGCTGAAGGATACAAGTTCTATTTCCATTTCTGATGATCATTTGTGTGACAAGGGTGTCACCGGTGTTGCTTTAAGTTCCTCTCCTGTTGAGGGAGTGGATTCTTCTGCACGGATTGCTCCACTCAATATCTCTCACTGTCACATATCCACTTTGGAAAGTGCCAATATCGTCCCAACCAGTGGCACTAGTCCCTATGTCCATTCACAGCACAGGAAAACTTTAGGTGCCCCAGTTGCTGATGAAGGCAAAATTGACACAGCAGTGTCTCAAAGACCAAAATTTGTTGGAAAGTGGAGCAGCTTTTCAGAAGCACATGCTATTCTATCTTCTTTTGAGACCGTGCTCAGATCATTGACTAGGACAAAGGAGAGCATTGGTCGAGCAACACGCATAGCTATTGACTGTGCTAAGCTTGGTGTCTCAGCCAAGGTACAAAAAATGGAATTTTTTTAATATTTGAGATATCTTATTTGTTTAACTTTTAAAAATGTAGATTTTAATGCAGTTGGAGGGAGAGATTATGGTTTGGTTATGCCATTTTGCTACACTTTAAAAATATGGTGGTCCATATTGTATACCTGTAGGTTGAATACACAGATTTTGTCTAGTTCATTGATGATGAAAGTTTTCTTGTAGATCATTAGTGAAGCTTGAATTTTGTGCATCCTTACAAAAGATTAACCAAGTCACCATAGGTAATTGATGCTGATTTGCAAATTAGAGGTATTTATTTATGGAGTAAATAATAATAAGTTAAGATTTTAAGAAATTTTCAAAACATTTGAACTTAGTGATGATATTTCCATGTGTATCTGTAAGATTTTTATATTCTATTGTTTTTCTAATTACCTTGATTTGTGTACAGCTTTCTTCTAGTATTCAAAAGAAGTTTTGATTGGCAATGGGCTTCATATAATATAATGAACTTCATTTATAGTTATGTGAAATGTAATATCATAGAGAAGTTTTAATTTTTCATCTTTTTTCAAAATATGCAATTAGAAGCAGTCAATCTGTTCGGCAAAAGTGAAGACCTGGTATGAATATGTTTAACGTAACCTTGTGTGTTAAATTTATAATTATCATATATGGTGGGCCTTGTAAATCTTTGATGCCTTCTAAATACTTGAACTTTTTGTTTGAGAGAATAAAATCTATTCTTTACCCAATTCTTGTGGCATTTTGGTAAGTGGTTTAATGGAATCACTGTCGGGTTTAGGATTGTTTAAACTATTAACCCATTGTCTGGTTCAAGATTTTTGTCTGTGCGTTTTTTATTAATAACTTGCTTGCTTGGATTCTCTCCTCTTTATGAGCACTGGAGCATTTTGAGCTTGGAATGCATCCATTAGTTAGGATCCAGAAGAGTTGATAAGCTTTGGGACGTAATTGGTGATCATTTGAAATTTTCTAGAGCTTCTAGTTAATAGTATTATCTTCTGTTCCGATGTTTTATCTTTGTCATTGTAGGTTGGTGTGATTACGCATTTAACCTCTTTCATGTTTGCTTAGATTTATTTTCATCACCCTGATGTGGCAATTTTGTTTGTCTGTTTGAAATGTCTACAGACATTAGATCTTTGTTGAATTTAATCAGATATTGCTCTTGGCATGGTTATGTTGAATGCTTAAATTTCACTACTTCACAGTTTAGTACTTTTTCTTCTCTGTGAAGTCATTATGATAATGCAGTTATAATGGAAATAAGACCACATGAGCTTTCACATGAAAATAGAGTTGTTATGAATCAATGAACACATTCAACTCAGAAAGTTCTCTTGGATCTTCATGTTTTCTCTATAAACTAGGTAATGGAGATTGTAGCCCATTATTTGGAAAGTGAGTGTAGCTTACACAGAAGGGTGGATTTATTCTTCCTTGTGGACTCTATAATGCAGTGCTCTCGAGGTCTGAAAGGTAATGTATCAGCAGTCTTGTTATTGCACTCTTCCTTAATTTTATTGGTACTTTCATTTCATGATTGTATTATTATAAATTATGTGGATCAACTACTGTCTGTTTATGTGGGTTATAGTTTTGTTGATATTGACTTGGAGTACTCAGGTGATATTGGTGGCATATACCCTTCGGCTATTCTGGCAGTTTTGCCACGGTTACTGTCAGCTGCTGCTCCTCCTGGAAGTGCTGCTCTGGAAAACCGTAGGCAGTGTTTGAAGGTAAGGGATGATTTTTCCTGATTCAATGCTGTAATTTTAGTAAATATCTTATGATTTGGTTATTTCATAACCTTTCATGTTCTTTTGTATAGGTTTTGAGGCTTTGGCAGGAAAGAAGAGTCCTTCCAGAATCTGTTATTCGTCACCATATGCGAGAACTTGATTCCTTTTGTTGTTCATCTTCTGCTGGGGCCTATTCTCGCCGCTCAGCAAGAACAGAGAGGGCTTTAGATGATCCTGTGAGAGAAATGGAGGGCATGCTTGTTGACGAATATGGAAGGTCTGACCTTGTTTCAACAATTTTTTAGTCTGAATCAATTTAAATATTACTATATCATCATTTACTGACACATTTCTGTTGCATCAGCAATTCAAGTTTTCAGCTTCCTGGATTTTGTATGCCCCGTATGCTTAAGGATGAAGATGAAGGAAGTGATTCTGATGGAGGGAGTTTTGAGGCTGTCACTCCTGAACATAATTCCGAAACCCCTGATGAACGTGATGCTACTCCTGCAAATATCAAAAAGCATAGCCATATCTTGGAAGATGTTGATGGTGAACTTGAAATGGAGGATGTAGCTCCTACTTGTGAAGTTGAAATGAGTTCAACCCCTGGAGTCGATACCGCACAGACATCAAATAGTCAGTTATTGCCTTTTGTCCCTCCTCTGCCACAAGATGTGCCCCCATTATCGCCGCCACTGCCATCATCTCCCCCTCCTCATCCACCACCACATCCTCCCCTCCATCCATGTGCATTGTCTGACCCCTACTCTAATGGAGCTGTTGCCCATGTAAGTCCATTACTTGTTCCAATATCTAGAATTTTTTTGTTTGAAAGTAGTTTGATAGAAGTGGAATCTGTTATCTGCCCTTATTTTTTATTTGTGAATTTCACATATATTTGCAGAATATGCAAGATGATGCGCAACAATCTGCAACCCATCAGTCAGTTGTGCCAAGAATCAACCAAACAATACCTACCAATGCAGTTCATTATCATGCAACTGAATGTAGAGATCTTCAGATGCCAATGCAGATGCCAGAGTCTTCTGGCTCTTTTGGTAGTTGTCCTGTATGTCCATTGAATAATGTTCAACAAACTGATAGCTCGAGGTTCCATAACAAGCCATACCCTCCGCGGCCACCTCATGCTGCACACTCAAATCAGTTTTCATATGTGAAGTCTCGGAGGGACGGCCCACCCCCTACACATTCTCACAGGTTCCACTCTCTGCCAAATGTTGATGGCGGACACTTTTACTATAACCATGATAGAATGAAACCAGCTCCATATGAACACCGAGATAACTGGAGGCGTGCTGCACCCTTTTATTCTGGTAACTTACTATGTCAAAACATATTTCAATAGGAAAGATGGTAGGGAGTTGTGGACACATCATTGTTAGATCTGTTGATTTAATTGCCAATATTCTATTGTCTTTTTCCAGGTCCAAGATATCCTGACGAAGCCAAAGAATCTTATACATCTGGATCATACAATGGTCCCCCATGCGAGCCAAATAGATATCCAAACCGATGGGGGGCACATCCTCCCAGGCCAATGAACCACAGAAACTCATTCCACATGAGATCTTCTGGAGGTGCAGTTCCGGTGGGAATAAGAGGTTTGTAATCTTTCTACTAGGTTATCTCTTGAAAATAAAACCAAAAATTTTGTTTGTTGGCTAATTGAAGTTTCCTATCAGTCTTGTGAACTTCTGTTGGAGTGTCACCAAAGCATAAATAATTTGGTTAGCAGTTGTTCTGCTCTTGTTTGCACTACATTTAACATTGCTAAACTTAAAGAGGCTCAAGAGTATCACTTTTGTTTTTCATTGTTTCAGCACCAGGTATTTGGTGGCCAAGGTGAAAACGTATATCTGGACTCGAGGGACTGGTACGTTGTTGTAAATGATTTTGTTTGTCGATGTTGCAAGGAATTGAGCTGAAGTAGTGTAATTGTGATTAATGAAGGGGTGCGCACTGTTAGTAAAACTTCCTTTTCAATCAATCAAATCCACTTTTGCTTTTTGGTCTAAAGAGAAAATGGAGGTGCACCTCTTCGTTGCACAGAGAAGTGTTTTTGCTAATAACATAGATTTATAATTTGAAAGCTTTAATCCCTGCTAGTGACAAGCAGTATTGTAATGCTAATATACTTGTCATGGTTTTGCAAATGTTTTGGTACGAACAGTTTTTGATATGGGTCCTACTCTGCGGCTTGTTCAATGGAGTGAGTCCCTTACCAGGCACAGTCTCATGGCGGCAAGTAAATCAAAGTTGAGCTGAGCTCAAGGCACAGAAGATCAGCAATGTTGACATGCTGGTGCGTGCTGGGGGGTTGTATATATGTATTCTATGAAGTTTGTGCAAAAGCAAAAGCAAAAGCAGAGGGTGGTTAGATAGTCCGGGTATGGTAGTTATAGAGAGATGTGGGGGAGCTGTTACTAGCTCTAGGATGTCTGATATATACATATATAAAACATTTTTGGATATAATTTATTTCTTGGAAGCCCATGTAGGAATTATATAAATTATTATTTTTTGGTTACTGGGCGGATGTTGGGAACTTTTACTCGTTTCCGCATTTGGCTGTAAACAGTTATCACCTGTTCATATACATTTGAAAAATTTTACTGGGTTTAGCCACAACAGCTGTGTATGTCTTGAGTATCTCCTGGAATGAGGAGAAAGCAGTTCATTTTCATTTTGTTTTTCTACATTTTGATTTTTTATTGCGAAGTAGACGGCCGGTCGCTCAGCAATAAGAATGAGCCTTTGATAAGTTTGTGGGTGGAAATTGTGAAAAAAAAACGTTGATAGCCATCTAATAATTAACAAAGTCTCGGTTGGCTGTATATAATTGACCAAGAAGACGTCGTCAGAAATTATTTAGTGGCGGCGTTGATTTCAAAGAAGAAAGTTCCACATTTTTTGTTACGAAACGATGATTATAATAACATTAACAAGGATGTAGGGGACTGTGGCGGGGAATGACCCTTTCAATACTTGGTGAGAAGATTAAATTAAAAACGGGCCATTTGTTCCAAATCCAATCCCAATTGCAATCGAAATCAAAATGGGTGCTTCTGAATCAGTTCCCAAGAAATCAATGCATGACTTCACTGTTAAGGTATTCCTTTTTGATTTCTTCCGTTATTATTATTATTATTGTGATTTGAATGAAGCCAATTATTTTTGTGATAGTTATGGTTCTGGGTTTGGTACAGGATAGTCGAGGAAAAGACGTGGACCTCAGCCTTTACAAAGGGAAGGTTCTCCTGGTGGTTAACGTTGCCTCCCAATGGTTCTTCCTTTTTCCTTCTTCTTATATGCCCTTTTTTCTTTTTTCTGGAGGCTTAATCTTTCTTTTCCTCCTTTTTTCGGTTGGGGAATATCTTACTTCTGGATGTCTTTTTGGTATGTGGTTGTCTGTGTAACAGTAGCTTTACTGATTCAAATTACACCCAGTTGACTCATCTTTACGGTAAATACAAGGATAAAGGTTTGTTCTATTTTCTTTTTAGCTTTTTGTAATGTTGGGTCATCTCAAATATGTGTTTCTCGATGAATTATGCTTTTTTTTTCTTTTCTATTTGTTGTTTGAAGTGCGGAATTCTATCCGATTTTGCTTGTTATTGCTATTATTACTAGCTATATTCTGATATAACCTTGAGAATGCTACCGTGAGTTCTGTTTTCTGGGTGGTTCGTCCGTGGCATGAACAAATGGTCAAACATTTCATTTCTTCTGTTATATTGAGGACTACATAAACCTATAATTCTTAATTTGCTTCAGTCATCGATTGATTTGCATAATATGCCACTTCTTGAAGTTTTTTGGTCTGGGTTTAGCTTATAATCTTCTCTCTACGTTCATTGGCCACTTGAGAATTTTTATTATCAACTGCTTTTAGGCTTTGAGATCTTGGCGTTTCCATGCAATCAATTTCTTAAGCAAGAGCCTGGGACCAGCCAGGAGGCCCAAGTATTTGCCTGTACCAGGTATAAGGCTGAATACCCAATTTTTCAAAAGGTAATATACTTATGGTTATAAAAGAAGAAACCCAAATTCTGTTCTGGATATAAACATTTTTCTTTTGAAGTTGCTTAATACTGTTTTCAAAACCAATCGATGATCAATCATTGAGTTCATAGTTAATTTTCTTTTCCTATGATTTTGCCCATTTTATATGGTTTTAAAGTCTGGCAATTTTTGTTATTTGCTAAATGTAGTAATTTGAATTTACTAATGTTGATAAAACTTTCTTAGTTTGAAGTATGCAATGATCCTCTAACAAGCCCGTTGCCCCCTTTTACTCTGCAGTAGGAAAAGAGAAATCTTTTTGCCTTCAAAATTTATCAAAATTGTAATAGTTAGAAGCAGTGGCATCACTAGTTCAAAATTAATGTGATTGAATTCATGAAACTTTCGCATAACATTTGATACTCACCTTATGTAAAATCACCCCAATTATTAATAGAGAAGCCATTACCCGACCTATCAAGTTGTAGCTCTGAATTTTCAGCTTGAAATTGGTCTGGCATGTTACTGTTTTAGTTAATTTTGTCTGTGTTAGTCGCAGATTTTATATTGGTTATTGATTGCTTCTTTAGTAATTAGTATGCCATTCCTTTCTAAATATTAGGAAAATCAAGAAGAGCAGAAATGAGGTTTGCTATGCTTCTTTCTGGTTAATGTTTGCCTTTATTGAGGACAAAGCTCATTCATAGTGCAAAATCTTATACAAAGTCCGGTGGTTGTCCCCATGCATCTTTTACTTAGTTCATGAATTTCCAGATATGTAAAGGATTTTCAATTTCACTGTTCATCAATCTTTGAAGGTTAAACTGGTGTTTGGATCAGTTAGACTGATCTTTGGATTGATTTCATAAGTTAGTTGATTTGTTTACTGCTATATTTTATTTGTAGTTGATGTCTGATGTTCAATTGTCTTATAATTAGGTGCGCGTTAATGGTCCAAATACAGAACCAGTCTACAAATTCCTCAAAGCAAGTAAATCTGGATACTTTGGGTCTAGAATAAAATGGAACTTTACCAAGTTTTTGGTTGATAGAGAAGGGCACGTCATTGACCGCTATAGTCCAATCACTACCCCGATGGCAATGGAGGTACATGTTTGTATACGTGCGTGCTCACATGTATACTTTGTACTTGCAAACATGCTGGTTGCAGTCTATTCTTGTTCTTTTCATCACTAATTTTTGACTTCATTGTGGGTTTTGGGTACAGGCTGACATAAAGAAAGCACTGGGAATGGTCTAGGAGGTTTCAAATGATCTATTGATTCAGTTTTCTGGCATGATAAAAGTATATAATAACCGTTGTAGCTGTTCTATTCCTTTGTATTCTTTGTTCAATTCCTGTATCTAATTTGGATTTTATTTTCTTTCCTAGAGCAAAGTATGTGCTTAGCATATACTGGATTTTGTACTCAGATTGTAAAAATATATGATCTTGACAGTTGTTCCGTATAAGGTTAGGGTATATTTGTAACTGTTGTACTTTGGTTTAGTTTTGAAAACACAACCATTTAAGTTCAGTGGATTATTTCGATCAGAGCAAGACACGTCTCTGCAGCACTAGTACTAACACCTAATTTTTATCCAGAATAACCTGTTCCATCTCTCGTAGCAGCTAACCCAAGATTTTGTTCAACATAGCCGTAGTCTAAATATCTCTAGTGAGAGTTTTGATAGATCTCTTAGGCTTGTTTGACATTTTAATATTGTAGATTTGAAATAGAATCACTACTTGAAAATGGATTGTTCCGACAATATTTAGTCTGTTATACCTTTTAAGGTTAAGTTAAAAGATAGCATTACAAATAGGTTCTTTATTTTTTCAGACAGCATATGATTTGAACTCACCCTGAGTCTCTGCTGTATCTGAGAGATTCTGAAACAGTAATTTGCTTTTCCTATCATCTGTCATCTACAAGAATGAGTCCAATAGAGAAGTAAATGATATGATATGACATGTAGATGGTCATCGATAAATCAATCCGACATTCAAGATTTTCAATGAATTTGCTTTCACAGTCACATGCGGCGTTCGCCATGGATAAGAGGAGGTATAGAGTCAAGTGAAAGAGGAAGAGAACAACCTAATTGCCCCACTTTGCAATGACATGGGGGCACAGTACTCACGTGGACCTGGTCCCACCCGGAAGATTCTTTTTGACCGTAGACGATGACACGGGAGTACGCGTGTCACACTCCCACACCAGCAATTCAATCTTGTATTGGATGACACAATAGTAGATAGGTGCTGTGGCTCTGCTGAATGTTGATAGCAACAGCAAGCAAGCAAACCCAACAACAGCAAGCGAAACCAATTGCAACATGAAATTAATGACTGCGTTTTAGAACACTTCACTTTCCCCGGTAATCATAAGTGGCCGGTAGCTCTGTCGGATTGACCCGAAACCTTCCACACGTCCATTTATTGATGTACATATACATACATACATACACACATACACTCAACTTAATACCTATAGCTATAAGCTCATTCGGGACGTACCATTAGGCTAATCTTTTTATGGCCATGAATGATGATTGACATTGATATTCATCATTCCTGCAATGAAGAAACTACATATTCTCACGACGTATCGATTCTTCACATCTTTTTGGTCATCAAGTTTAGGAATACTGCCTCATGATTTGTCAGATAACTAACCAACTCAATTAGTATTTAAATTCTGTATGTAATGTTCATATAATAATGTCGATTTATGATATATCATAAATGGATAAAGGCAATCGCAAACTCATGTTAGGATTAAATTATTAGTATAACTGACAAATTATTGTTCGAGGTTGAGTGCTGTATAGATTTGACTCAGGTCGATGTATCAATTTCTAACAACTATAGTCCGATATATGAAATATAATGAAGGTGTTAAGTCGTAGCTTTCATTAATAGATGGAGTCTCTTCTGTTCCAATCAATTGACACTTGTAATTGTGGCTGTGGATAGGAATTGATAAGAAGGAATATTTTGGGTGGCATGCATACAAACCAGGCATTAATCTCCCACATTTAACCAAAGTTGCGATACCGAATGCTAACGGCATGCATTATATTGTACCAAATACATAATAAAAGTGATTGAAGAATTGCGCATGAACATATACAGGAATTGAATTCATGGGAGATGGCCATTATTTAGAAAAAGCGATGTCAAGTTCTTATCAGGATGGCTCGGCAAGGAGGCAAACTAATATTGGTCTGCTTTGTCTTTTAATTTCAGTGGTGGGTCCTTAGCCATTGCCCTAACCAGCCACAAATCCCTCGAATATCTTCAACAGAAGTAGTACTACTTCTCTGGCCCCTTGTATATAATGGCCCAAGTCCTCCGAGAACCCTTCAAGTTTCACAAGACAGACTTCCATTTCTCGGACTTCCAAGCCATCAAAAATCTAGCAGTTCAACTGTAGTGTTGTTTCAAGTTTTGAGATGGCAGCAAGCGCGTTTTCAGTGAAGAATATAAAGATTCGGTCATGGCAGAAGCTTTCAAAACATATTCGAGAGCAGAGGGCACGGCTTTATATTATTTGGAGATGTTCTGTAATGCTCCTATGCTGGGATGACTAGTTCTTTTTCTTCACGGAGCTTGTTACAGGGAGATCAACAGCAACAAGCAACGGGTCTCACTGTTCAGTTCCAAATAATAAGCTAACTATATGACGTGTAAATTTTTGAAGCTGGGGAATTGGGGCTGGGTTGGCTGTTTAGGGTTTAGTATGCTGCTAGGGTCACAGTTTAAAGGAACAGAAGAAATCCCATCGGCGACTGGAATGTCTGTTTTATTGTAAAATACATGTTTGACGATGTATTTTATACTATCCAAAGGATATAACATCTTAATTTACAATAGATTTTGCAAATTAGTATGTACTTCTTTCTTTCTTTCTCCTTGCTAGAATTGGTGGAGATAGAATCGGCTGACAGCGAAGCTAGGAATAAGAAATTCAGAACCCCATTTGGTTAGAAGCACAAAAGACACCGAAATACTTTACCCGTACCTGCATACATCACCTACAACTCAGTTCCTACCTAAATCGCCCAACCTTCATGCTCTCTCATTCTCATGTTACTCTAAGAAGTACTTAATGAACCGAGATGTGCCTTAACAGAAACCTTTCAGTCTGTTTGATTTACAACAGGAAACACAAGATATGAATGGAGGATTGTAATTTTTCTAGTTAAGTACAATGATCACTCTCGCTGTGGGTTTGATTTGAGATCGAATGAATTAATATGTAGATTAGTAATTAATTACCATTTAATCACTTAGGTACCAAATTTGAAGCTAGAAAACAACTTCATATATATTAATTGAATTTCTATGTATGGCCTTGATTTGCATATAGATTAAGATTTGTATCATAGTGAGTGAAAGTTGATAATCATAACATGCACTCGTTAGGGCAATGGTTCAATCAAGACCTTGGTAAAACATGAAAATCATGGAAATATGTTGCAATCGATTTACCACGTGGTGAAGTTTCTCATGTCTTGCTTGTGTTGATCTTCAATCCCATTTTAAACTATCCCATGTTTCTAATCCTTTAGGAATGGAAATACGATATGAGATTTTATTAGTCATATTATACAGTTGAAAAATGACAATATCCACTTAAATTTCTTGGATCTTGTCTTGAAGCCGCAACTCAGTGGTAGTTCCACAGACATAATCTAGCTGAAATTTGGATTTAACATTAAATTTGATAAGTCATATTTTTAGAATTCGTTTAGGGTTTTAAAATTCAGGCTCCCAACTACATTCAAATAGAAAGGGGGAGAAATAAAAAAAAAGCTGAGGTAAACCCCTAGTATAAAAATCTATGGTGAGAAACAATAACATGGAAAATTGGACTTTTAGGTGATTTTGTTGCCATGTTAATATTGCTAATGCGGATGTGTTTAGCATTTTGTTGCTTTATGGGTACATCACACGATGAAGATAAATGCTTGGGCCATTTCCTTCTCACGTCTAATGCGTGTGGATTCATGCATGCATCATTACCATTCAACGTCCTTCTATCGATTGTACTGTTGAATCTCTATTATAACACAGAAGAATATCCTCCCCGACAGCTTGGATTTTTGTTGAATTTGCATTCTTAAATATCGACATTCTCATAGGTTTTGAGCCATGTTCTTGTTCTTCTCTCTCACTCTCGCGTGTGCATTACCTACATCCTTAATCATCACATCAATTCCCACACTGTAAACCTCCAACCTGTAATGGGGTTATAAACCATTTGATCCATCCAAATTAGCATACATTGTCTACATTGCTTCACCATCTGGTAGGTCTTCTCTCTTTGATGTTTTTTATATTTTTAGATAAGGGTTTTGCCAACTTTCCACATTGCCAAACTTTACCACGACATAAGACTCAGTATTCCATGTGCCCTGAACCCACGAAGAGAATCTTATGAACGGTTGAAAATGACTCGAGAGAATACCTGTTACACTCTAATACCACCGATTTGGCCCAGAATGATTCAACGTGTCTGCAACTAGGGCTGTAGAAGAGGCCATTGTAACGTAATCGTTGTAGGTGAGGAGTCATGCTCCGTAAAGATAAGGTAGTAGGGCAGAACAAGCAAGTAATGAAAGATGAGGTGCACGTAAATGAGTTCGGAACTAGTCTCCCTGTCTGTTTGTCTGTCATTAATAATATTATTGCAAGAAACGATAAGTGGCCAGCATACTTCGGATTGACCAAGACGATCGATGTGTTGGTTTTAACCTACTCAGACATGCGCACGTGATGATGGATGGAAATTATTAGTACTAGTTAGCCGGAACTTGGTCTGGTTTTTGATGTTTCCAATCCATGGCCCCAATCTGTGGGCTCTTTAAATGAAATAAACAATCTTGGCATAATGCAAATTTAGGTCTATCCATAACCAAGCAAGAAAAAGTGAGCATTAGTGTCCATAAGTTATACATGGGAAGCTTTTGGTTGACCGTTGATATTTTTATTACATAATGATGCTTCGTGTTACATTAAGAACCAAACAATCATAATGTTATTATTTTATGATTGAAGGTCATCAATGCCACGAGTTTATCACACAACAACCAGCTTGATTAAGTATTATTAAAGTGTTAAAAGAGTGTCTGACAGTCATCCATGACTAGATCATAACTGAAGAGGCAACTGCAAGCTCAAGATAATACTAATATATGCATGTAATACCTAACACTGATTGGTTTACTAATTTTTTTGAGATTTAATATTTGATTAATTAAGATATCTGGAGCTTTCAATCAAAAAGAAAAAAAAAGTTAATTACAAACTAAACGGCAATTAATCTTTCACTGTTTCCATTTTTGACAAAGTTTTCGTTAAGGCTAATGTGAAGAAAAGTGGCAATATTTTACAGATGAATGGTTGTGGTTGTGCAGTGGAATGCAATGCATATGTTCACAAAAGTAGGCATCTATTCATTAATAACATGAGAGACAGGGGATGACCCGCAATAGAGGAAGGTTGTTGACAATTGACAAGTCCTTATCGGGATAGCTTGGCAAAGTGGGCAGCGCAATGCCTTCTGCTGTGCCTTTTACCTTCAACAGGGCCAACGTTTGTCAATCACCACATATTTCCTTCTCAAATAATCTTCAACTCTTCCTCTCTCTGTATATATATAAGGCCTAAGAAGTTCTCGGTTTCTACAACTTACCCACTTGAATTCAACTGCCGGCGATTCTTAAATCTAGTTCTTTTGGCAGTTTTTGTGAAATGGCAGCTTTGAGGAGGATCAAGTCCAGGTCATGGCAGAGGCGTGCAAGGCAAATTAGAGAGCAGCATGGACGGCTTTATATTATATGGAGATGTTCTTTAATGCTGCTGTGTTGGCATGGCTAGCTAGATTATTGGAGCCTTGCAGTTCCATTATTGATGTTAAACAGCAGAAGCAGAACGATCAGGTTCTTAATACTGGTCAAACTCATTTTGTGGTTAAGAAAGAGCCAGAGGGTCAATTAGATGATTAGACGTAAGTTTTGGATACAGGCGGGCAGGCAGGAAGGTCGAGTCTTCCAAATTGTAAATTACTTGTATGTATTGTACAAACAAACAAAGCCTGATAATGTGACCAACCCACTCTTGCTGAGGTTCTTTTAATCACCTTGGTATGATACCCTTGAGCTCCTTTTTTTCTTCTCTCTAATGGCTTCGTGGCTTAAAATTTTCATAGACGAGCTTGCTTTCTGTTTTTGGATTTTGGTAGAATATTACTGCTTGATTTTAAACAGCGTAGTACTTACTACACAACAATATCATAAATTCCCCCACTTGCTCTGGATGGTTAGCCACACTGCCACAAGATACTGGGAATGTGAGTGGGATAAACTCAATAAATAACAAGTTAAAATCCATACCCAACTTTACCTTTTAGTGGAACAAAAAGTAAACACAAGATGTTAAAGGTCGATGCCAAAGCAAGTCGACCATCAAACATCCTTGTTATACGGCCAACACCTCATCACTCGAGCACTTGGATAGCATTCAAGAAAAGGCTTTCCGCTGATTTATTCAAAGCTAAACTGTACAACATAGATAGCCCATTACCTATTATTGTAAAACGTTTGGAATGTTTAACCAATAGAAAATAACTCTAGAATAATAAGCTCCGTTTGACAAAAGAAAAATCCTCCAAGGGTTTCCCCATTCCGGTCTTACCAAAAGTTTACAGGGCTTTTATTTTTATATTCAGTTATGTAGCACTTTCAAAGAAATCCCACCCCTCATCAGTGGGCTCTCTCCAGAAATCTCCAGTTCTTCCATCTTCGAGTTTGCTTTTTGGTGACTGGGTTTCGACTGACAGCGTGGGACTGACCTTCTCTGAGGTCTCAGATGTCAGGCCTTGCTCAGCAACTAGAGATGCCATGCTTTTCATAGATGAGCTGGAAGAGGCTAAGATGCAAGTAGTCTGGCTCGAGGATACTGACTTGCTTAATGGAACACGCTCATCAAACTTCTCTTTCAGCAATCTCACATCTTGGCATATGACAGAAATTTCTCCTCTGCCAAGAAAACAAATTAGAGAGTTTATCACTTATCTAGTCTCACAAATCCGTGCATAGTAACATGCATGCAAGAAAATACATCCATCTATCATCCACACAAACCATTATATCTCGAGCATCAAATGCAATGATAAAAGGATGCACAATCTTAAGATAAGGACATCATATTGCAAAATATGGCCATGAATCCAGGACAGCAACCTAACATGCTCAATATAGAAAGAACTACTATATTGTTGATTTACTAGAGTAGCAAAATACTTAATAATTAAATAAATCACTTAAACAAGCTAAACAACCAGGAAAGTTGGACATACCATTACTTAATAGTTTCAGATAATTTTACATAACATCCACTCATATTATTGTAGGGAATCCTATTAAATGACTGGTTTCCAATTATTTTCCATAGGGATCAGAAACCATCAACCCTTGTCTTAAATGAAAATCAAACTTCACTTCTCTTTACAGGAAGCCCTTCACTACACTATCCAGCATTTTCCTTCATCTTTTTATAAGAAAACAAAGATAACTAAACTTACTGCAATGAATCAACTATGCGACCACGGTCCATGAGAAACTCCTGTAACTGCAACAAAGTAAGATTACAAGTCTCATTTAGATTCTTGTTACACACTAGGATATAGACATTTGATGTAAATACTTCTAGCTACCTTGGAGTTTTCCTCTGCCTGATTCTGTAGAATCTTTGACTCTTGTACAACCTTCTCCATGATGGCTTCTTGTTCAGCAAGATAATTCTGGGCTGACTCTTCTTTTTCACGCTTTTCCTGTTCAGCCGCTTTCTTCATCTCCTCTGCTGCAGCAAGTCGGATTTTAAGGGCTTCGTGCATCTGCAGCAAATTGCATCAAAAAAAATAATCACAATATACTGGCCTCATTGAAGCTTCAAAAATCATTTAAATATGTTTTTAATGCGATTCCACATTTGTAAAGAAAATTGTTATGAAGAAATAGAAGAAGAATTTATGACAGTGGAAATATCGCTTTCTAGATGCATGTATACTTCATATTTTTACGGTTTAATAAATACAGAAGGAAAGTAATATAGTCATATATAAGCAATCAAGAGAGCACCAACTAAATACCAATTACTCCTCATGATTGTTACAAGATCGTATTGATCAGACAAATAAAAAGCAAATTTAAGATAATACCTCTTCCAGAATTGCAAGTGACTTATCTCTTTCTTCTGACAAGCTGACTAGGCGATTTTGAAGCTCCCTTGCTTCAGTAGATAGAATTGCTTTCTCTCCATAAATTTCTCCTGCATGCTGCAAAAGTTATGGATCCAGGGTCAGCTTTTCGGTTCAATAAACAAAGAGGCGTGCTAAGTTCAATAATCATTGGTTTGAAAATACTATAATATTACGCTGTCATTTGCTTCCCTTGCATGAGTCAGCATCTGATTGAGTTCATCCACCCTAACGAGAATATCCAAACCTCCCTTTTCTGCTTCCTCTTTAGCTTCTGCAGCAGCTTTCTCTTGAATTTCAACTTCTCCCATCAAATTCATAACTGACTCCATGGCTATGAACAAGGTTTTCTGCATGCGACTAATAATTACTTACAGTCCCATAAACAAAAGTACAAATATTTTGAAAGGAAAAATTGTCTACTCAACAAAAGAACATCTATTTCTCTATTACATGAAAGGAAAATTTTTCAAGTCAACAAAATACCAAATATATCTCTATTACATAAAAGGAAAAACCAATGTTGTATACAATGAATATGATCATACAAGTATAGGTGAAAATCATTACTTCATACTCTAAACACAGTCAATAAATAATTTTCCCAGTGAAATAGTAGTACTTACAGTTTCTGCTATGGAAAATGCATGCATTACCAAATTATTTTCATCCAAATATCAAGCAAATTATAAAGAACAAACAAACCTTATTATTTTTGGCATCTTCAATAATCTCTTCAAGGAGATCAATTCTGCACAATTGGCCAGATCTAGTAACAACAGTATTAATACTAGACTCATCCTCAATATCGCCATTTTCAGTCATGAGGTTTTCTAGCTTAGATGTAAGATTGGCAGAACCACTGGAATCTAACTTTCCACAATCGATGCTGGGGGTTACAGAAACAATTTCTGATTGAAGGACGCATTCTGGAACATCTGATGCATGCTCTTGAACAGATGATTGGACTGACTCATCAACAGAACTTTCATCCTTCTCAAGGGGACAATCTAAACTTGATTCAACTAGATAATTGAGTCCACAGTTAGATGTATCAACAGAAGTGGCCTCAGGACCATCACAATCTTTCCAATCAGTCAAGTTGCCCTCAGCAACACCATTCACATGTACCAAACAGGTTGATGTTAAAAAGAGAGTCTGTTCAGGATCAGCATTGACAATGATGGGTTGACCTTTGTCCAATGAAACTGAATTGTCTTCAGTACTAATACACACTTGACTGGAATCATCAGCCTTGACACTGATGCCTTGGCCTTTGTCCAGTGAAACTGAACCACTGCTTTCAGCAACCTGGACATTGATGTCTTGGCCTTTGTCCAATGAAAACAAATCAATGCTTTCAGTATTAGCACTCAGTTGACCAAAATCAGCATTTCCACCTTCATAATTCATCAGTGGACGTAGCATAGCAGTGGAAACCTTATTTGACCCAACTTCAACCCCAATTTCTTGAGTCTTCCCCGACAAAATGACTTCTTCACTTCTGCCATTCACATCATAGAAATGTGAAACAGTAGACACATTCAATGCCTTCCTCAGAGACGTTGATTCAGAATTACAAGCTTCTGCAAGATTGGTGTTGGTGGCATATTCACTGGTTATAGGTGCTAGTTCAGGGTATGAGCCTGGAGTTTTATTTCTTCTCCTCGTTACTAGCCATTGGCACAGAGTGTTTTGATCCTCGTGTTCAGCTGCATGTCCAATTTATAAATGCAAATAAGTAGACAGCCACAAAATAAAAATGAACAGAAGAAATCTTGTTTTACCTACCATGTAAATGAAAAATATAAAAACGATCGGCAAGCTTTCCAATCAAAAGAGCACAGCAAAAAAGAAATCAAAATGTAATGTTTCTCATCAATCAACAGGGTTCTATAACATTTGAACATAGAAGAATACGGGGTTTTTTAACCAAACTAACACTGCTACCTCCTTCATCACCATCTGAATGACCTCCTCTTGGACTTTGGTTCTTAGGGGATGGGCTAGAAGCACTCTGGTCCACAGGAATACCCTGTTTTGACCAACAAGGAAGAATATCTGTAAGAACAGCATTTGCAGCAGCATCAGGATCTTGGCTGTGTTCAATAGCAACAGCCTTCAATAGTCGCATATCAATCTGTGCACAGAACACAAGTATGCACCTTTCAGAAAGACAGTCAAGTGGTTGGATTAAACCCAAAAACCAAAAGAAAGAAAAGAAAAATACATGTTTTCCAAGATCAGTTATTTCAATTGAAGCTTTTTAAAGCTGCTTTCTAGCCAACAAATAAAGTAAACCAAAATACACTAAAAAATTAAGAAAATGCATCTGAGAAGAATCAGATATAAGGGTAACAAGTATCAAACAAATTTGTTCCAGCAAACCTCAACCAAATTTCAAGATATCCACATATACAGAAAATTAATTTAAAATTCTCATTAATAAATTTTTTAAAATGAATAATCATTAACCCACAAAGTTTAAAGGAAGAATTAATATCTAACAGGAACAGAGTTCTTAAAATAAACAAAATGAAACTCTCTCTTAACTCATAAAACCAGAACGCTCATATACATCCTCAGCAGTAAAATTTGAGCATGATTTCTCATTGTAACGATTAAAAGTTTCTACTGAAAACAATTGCATGCCGTGAACTCATAAACTAACTGTTTAATGCTTTATAGTTAATTTAATGTCTTCAGAGAGGCTGATACCTGAGGAAACATCTCCATTAAGCATCTATAAACTGCACTGAAAGCCATACCCAAGAGCTACTGTTCTGCATACATCGTATCATAAGAAAATTAACTAATTGTAATTAACAGAAGGCAATATGTAACAATCATAGACATTAAAAAAATAATAATAGTAAAAAAACAAAAATATTGAAGCAAATGAACAAAATTGCTGAATATAAGAAAAAAAATCCAACAATTCGCATATAAAAGACATTTGAAAATTTGTAATAAAACCAAAGAATATCAGTCAAATGACAGTAGCCGATTAACATAACCAGATCAACTTTAACAACAAAAACTAAAGAACCGCGAATTAATTCACTACCCGGTTGCTAAAAAAGGAAAAATCAAAGACAATTGTGAGAAAACTATGGTTTCACTTATCCCATATAAGAAACATTAAAAAAAAATGCTCAAGCTAACGATAATACCAACAAAAACAGATTTTAATACCAAAATCACGAAAGTCATTTCATTCTAATATTGCTAAATAAAAGTATAGAAACATAAAAACTGTCTCTTTAACTTTCAATAATGAAAAAAAGAAGCAAACTTAGCAAAAAGAAGACAAATATCAATTCAATTCTGATTATATTTTCCATTCGAGTGTTTTCTCGTTAAACAAACAGAGGAAAATACGAAGAGAACGGACCTTTCCACTGTTGAGAGAGAGTGCGTGCGCAAGAATGGCAGAAGGGGAAGCAATTGGTACGGAGAATTTAGCGCTCGT
The DNA here is from genome assembly GCA_019650275.1 of Xylocarpus granatum. Classification (NCBI taxonomy): domain Eukaryota; kingdom Viridiplantae; phylum Streptophyta; class Magnoliopsida; order Sapindales; family Meliaceae; genus Xylocarpus; species Xylocarpus granatum. The sequence goes on from BNST01002851.1 coordinate 206,396, forward strand.
TTGTGAAAAAAGAAAAAGCCAAAGGCAGTAGAAAATTGCGTTAAAGAGGAGTTCTCCGTCGCAGCCCCTGGGCACAGTAAGAGAAGATGTCTCTGTATTGCTGGTTTTAATGGGAACAAAACAACAACAATAATGCGGCTGTAACGGGGAGGCCTGCGCGGCTAAGAAATCGGACATTATTGTAGTTTTTCATTGTTAAGGAGGGCATTTTGGTCTTACCGGGTTCGTCTTTCCAAAAAGCCGAGATGATATTAGTATGATTGCAAACTAATGGTGTTAGTACTGACTCCAGCTTCTTGTCCAGTCAACTTTCAATCTAACGGATCAGCCGTTAGATTTGCAAAGGAATGAGGCAGACATGTGATAATTATCATTTTATGTAAATAAATTAAAAATAGTACAATTCAGTCACATCAATCACACAATTCCATTGGGATGGGATCACAAGATCGGTTATAAACCACGGACACAATATATCTAAACTGTGGAGCGTATACATCTTGGGGAATAAAACGGCTTCGTATTGGCGATGGTTTTCAAATACAGGACAGAGCTCTCACTGGGTGTTAGGGTTTAACAAGGCCTCTCTCACGCTCAAGGCCTCTCAGCTCGTCGGTGGTTTTTGACATTACAGGTATGACGTTCAAAGCCAAAAGCATCTTGTTTTACTTACAAAATCTGCGAACGACATGTGAACCCCACAGAAACCCTAACTTCACTCACCAAATCAAACAGTTTTCGAACCTCAAAGTAGTGTGGCGTAAAGCCCGGAAGCTAGACGAAGCCATAGAGAATGACAAACATTACAAGCTCTGTGCTCGCGTCGTTAAGGAAGTCCTCAACGAACCGGGTCAAGTCATACCGCTGCGTTACCTCGAAAACCGCCGTGAAAGATTACGCCTTAAGATAAAAATCAAAGCTTTTCTTAACCGTTACCCGGGTTTATTTGACACTTACTATGATCGAGTCAAACCCAAATCCGACGTTGTTTTGTTCTTGCGCCCCAGTGATAGGCTCCGAGTTTTTCTTGACGAGGAAAGAAAGACATATGCCATAAATGAACAGTTGATTGTGGCTAAGTTGTGTAAATTGTTGATGATGTCGAAGGATAAAGTACTGAGTGTTGATAAATTGGTTCACGTGAAAAGAGAATTTGGGTTTCCTAATGATTTTTTAGTTAATTTAGTGCCTAAATATTCAAATTACTTTAAATTAGTTGGGTGTCCGGGAGAAGGACAATCTTTCCTGGAGTTGGGGTCTTGGAACCCTGAGTTTGCAAAATCTGTGATTCAGTTAAGAGCAGAAGAGGAAGCCAAGTTAACAGGGATTCATGTCAGACCTAACTTCAATTGGAAGCTGCCACCTGGATTTTTCTTGAGGAAGGAAATGAGGGAATGGGTTAGAGATTGGTTAGAGCTAGATTATGTATCTCCATATGAGGATGTTTCAAGTTTAGAACAATCTTCAAAAGAAATGGAGAAAAGAACAGTTGCAGTTTTTCATGAGCTGTTGTCTCTGTCGATTTTTAAAAGGGTTCCTGTGCCTATACTGGGAAAGTTTAGTGATGAGTATAGGTTTTCAAATGCTTTTTCAAGTGTATTCACAAGGCATTCGGGAATTTTTTACTTGTCACTGAAAGGAGGGATCAAGACTGCAATGCTGAGGGAGGCGTATAAAGATAGTCAGTTGATTGATAGGGATCCATTGCTTGAGATTAAAGCTAAGTTTGTTGAGTTGTTGGAGGAGGGGAAAAGGGAAAGGGCAGAGCAGTTGAGGGCTCAGAGGGAGGAGGTTAAGAGGGACATGGAAATGATGGCCTTGAGAAATGAGGAGGAGGAGGAGGGGGAGGTATTGGATGAACATGAATTCGATGAACAGATATAGATCTGGAAGAATATTAGGAATACGATATAATGTGTAAGTCTCCTAAAGTAAGTCCCAATCACAAGTAATAGAAGGTTTAATTAAAGTTGGAATAATTGTTGATATTCAGCTGAATATTTTGTCTTTAAAATCTTGCACTATTGTAATGTGAAGGATTGTTGTGGCCTTTTCTATTACCTGTTGCATGAGTATACCTCTTTTCATTCCACTCTGAGCAGGCTGAGAATTTTGTTTAATATATTATAAGAATGTTGAAGTCATTGAATTCTGTTATGCTTTTGTTGCTCAAATTTCATGCCTTGTTTCAACCATGGCACTTTTATATGTTTGTATGGAATGGTTTCTTTTGACAAAACAACAATTAACAAAAGTTGGTTCCATCATGCCCCTTTCTGTGGCACAAGGATCAACTTAGCCCTTGGTTGTGTATTTCTGTATTCTGTGCATTCTATTTGATTGAATACGGACTGTTTAGAATTCGTTTCCTTATTTCTATTAGTTGTTTCTGGTGCTGTGTACAGTAATACATTTGAAATCAAGTGCGGTAATTCCTGTATTTAGTTACATACCGAATCCAGATCGGTTCTAACACCTAGTTAAAGTCACAAACTCTGATAGTTGCGGTTAGTTACCACTCATATTGCATATCAGATCTTGCACAACATTAGTTCAAAGTTATGTGTGCTCTTGTTATGTTGCATTCTTGTTTTGTAGGAATTGTTGAGGCCTTGTGTGGTTAATTGTGCTTAGGGCATTTAGGAAGCAATCTAATAGTTCTTAACAAAGATTGCATGAGCATTCTCAGTTTCTCAATGAACTAGAGTTTTTAGTGTGATTGTTTCCTATCAAATAGACTCAGGAGGGATGAAGAATTAGAACATTTTGAGATTGATGATGTATTTAGGACATTGTGGCAACTCTGATGCTGCCTTAGTAGCTTGATAGTTGGATTTCAATGTGCCTGCTATTTTTGAATGTTAACTTTTGCATGATTGTTGATCTTGTCATGGCTGATTCATTGGCACTAATGGAAACATGTTTTAGAATTGTTTTTATCACATCCATACATATCTGCTTACATCTCTTTCAGATTTTAATCTTGTGCATTTTTTTTTGGAGATCTTCACGTTAGCTGTATGCTAGTTGAGTTATAGGTTTCTACTGAAGATTTAAATTTGAGAAGAATCTGTCTAGGTGCATTCTCATGCTCTTGTTCACACTTCTGTTTGTATCACTTGCAGTAATTAGCCAATAATAGATGTCAAGTCTGTTTGATGTTGTCTGCAAAGGTCATTTGGGTTCGATATTTACTATCTCAGAGAAATGAAGCAGGTGGTTTCTGGACATAGTTATATCAATGATGGGAGAGAATGTCTGGTTCATCAGATGACTAATAAGATGGTTTCGTTTGTCAGATGACAAATAAGATTTGCAATGAAGTTGTGCTTTCCTAGAAGAGCAACCAAAGAGATGTTTTTCACTTAACCTGACTGTGCATGTACCGTGGAAGCAATCTATGTGGCTCATGCCCTCATTTTTGTACATTAACTTAAGTCTGAACTTTAAATAGGTACACAGTGGGTCAGGTTTTGGTATTGACCATCAGCTTGTAATGGTTTTTCAACTTCTTTCCTTCCCCGCTATACTAATCATATTTTGTTGACTTTGTAATTATTATCACATTGTTCTACTACCAGATGCAGAAATTTTATAGAACCAAACACAGGATTATACTTTCTTGCTTCACATGATTGGTTGCACTTAATTTACATGGATGACAGGATTTGCCTTTTGGTTATCATCCTTTTATGCATTTCAATCCTCTATTTTAATAGACAGATAGAAATCCAAGTTGCATGAATTCCATAGGTCAAGCACTGTATTATTTTACAAGTAGTGTTTTCTCATTGGTGTTATGGGAAACAGAGTTTCTTCATGCCAGCTATCGCAACATATTTTTGGTTAGTGATCTTTTTTTCAACACATTTAGTAGGAACAAGGTCGTTGGCATGCAACATCCTGGTAATACTTCGCCTAAAATGATAGCCACACAAAGTGAATGATCCATAGCCAATCAGAACCTGAAACTCTTCAGTAGTATCAACAAGAAACTGGTCTCAGTCTGTTGATCATTGCCATTTATTTATTGCTCACGGCCCGCTAAAATTTCTTTAACTAAAGGAGAAAAGTGAAAACTATGAATGCACTTGTATAAGTAGAAGAACGAACCAGTTTGCAACGCCAAGCCTCACTCATCGTATGTTGATGACGAATGCTTTGGAAATAAACAAGATTGTTCCAATAGCACTCTCTCTCTTCGGTGATAATCTCGGTAGTACTTCTCTCTCTTCGGTGATAATCTCGGTAGTACTTCCCCAGATGCAATGCCAGTTAAGGCCAAGGACATTGCTGCTGCCGCTACCACCACCCGGGCCGCTATGTGTCTCCCAGCTCACACTTGTGAACTATGCATGTGCAATGCTGCCGTACAGCCCAGCCCCACCTGTATCACCTCCTTCCCCTCCTCCTCATCGTCATCATCCTCACCCACCACCTAAGCATCCTCACCATGATGGTGGTGATGATGATGACAATGACAATGACAACGACAACAGCAGCAATGCCGATGAATTAGAGCATGGCGATGGTCATGGGCACAGACATAGGCATCACAGATACACGCCTGAGGAAGAAAATTGTTGCCGTTGGTTGAAGGACGTTGATAGTGAGTGTGTCTGTGACTTGCTGGTTCGTTTACCTGTCTTCCTTTCAAGGCCCGTGCCATTGTGGATGGCACTCGCAATTGCTGGTTGATTATACAGGTCGGGTTCTACTGAGTTTAAAATTTTCGAATAGTCTGTTTTTACCATGTTTGATGTGAATTTAGCTTGTTATTACTACTACATTTGTTGCAGTCTACGTCTATCTACTGGTACTTGTGATAGTTGTACTGTTTTTATGGCTAAATTACAACTGGCTGCTGTTTTAAAGATTCTTATCCATCTAAATATCAGGTGAATGAATGAGATTTTCTTGTTGAACACCGAATTACTGAATGAGAAGCAACCCAACATCTACGAGAGGATTGGCATCAGATCAGACGTTTGTTTTGACTCCATGAGTGACTGAAGTTTCCAATTTTCTTTCATTTCATTTTATAGATGGATTCGACTTCCATTTCATCCATGATATGAGATGGCGAATATTTTTCAAAGTGAGTGAGTGATTGACAAAAAGTTTATTCAAAGTTTATCCTTTCATCTTCAAAACGAATCATTGATTACTTGCATACAATTTGCAGTACTATCTCGTCTCATTCATATCACATCAGCTGCTATATATTCATTCCTTCTCGCAAGACCCTCTTTTTTTCTTTCTTGTTTCTTGCTTTAATATTGAATAATGGTAATTTTGCGAGCAGACCAGAAAATATCTTTAGTATATAGAAGAACCACTTCTCTTCTCTTCTCTTTTTGTGGTGGTCCAGACTCAGAACCAGAACCTATCTGTACATGTTGCGTCTTTGAATGAAAGCCAACCAAAATGCCTCTTTATTTGTTTTCTTCCTTTTCTTTTTCATTTTTCTAGCTAGACCCACTAATTAATCCTTATTAGACACAGTGAAAGAGGGTGTTATGACATTTCCTTGGTCAATTATTGACCAAAGACAAATAGAAGATAACATTATTGACCATTTCCCCAATAAATTAATTAACCTATGATCATGATTAACTACCATGGAGTTGAAGTTTGAGAAAAGCAAGAATTCTCTGGAGAAAGGCAAACCTTATCCAACAACAAGCTGGTCGAAAGTGATTCAACAAGCAAGAATTGTTGTTTTCTACTTTTGATCCTATTTTCCACTCATGATGAAGCACTCAGTTGCATGATCAATCCTAAGTTAAAAGTTCCCATAAGAACTTGTTTATATATTCACATCTCTTTGTTTCTTGATTTCGATGCTAAAGTAACCTCAGATTCTACGGAAAGTCAGCGTCTTCTCTGTACGGCATTATGCTCCTTCGTGCGGTGGATTGTTGCCGCTGCTACCGAATTTTATTAACTAGTAATGTAAGTTGTGCTGGCTACCAGGATGTAATTAGCAAACAGTTTAACAACTTCCATTCCGCTAATCCATGTAAACTAAAACACTGGAACAACAGAGGCTAATAGCTAGTGAGGACAAAAATGGATGACGTAGTAACCTTTCTATTATTGATTAGTAGTCAAATCAAAAATTTATTTTTGTAATTATGCCACAAGGCATTGTGTGCTGGTACAGGGGATGGGACCTCTGTGGACATATTGTACAGAAACTCTGCCACTATGGAAGTGCTTGGATCAGCTACAAGCTTTTCCCACGCCTCATCTGCTGCCTTGCCTCGCTTCCGAAAAACTTCTGTTGCATCCAGACGATGCATATTCCACCGTTTGATGTTTCTAAGCCGGCGTATCTTCTCCAGTTGGCGACAAGCCAGTTTGCATGTATTATCTTTTACTTCTTGAATTGCTTGTTTTAACATTTTAGCTCTGTTTTCTTTGTCGAGACATGGTTCTGTTCTGAAATACAGATCAAATTCCGGTACTCCGATTGCTTTCCGAATTCCCTTTGAATAATCTGCGTGGGGATCAAAGAATTTTCTGACTTCTTCCACCATCCCGTTTTCAACCATCCTGTCAACTCTGGTAGATACAAATGAATGTAAAACTGGCATTGATACATCAACCCAAAGGACACGACAATCATATTTTGATCGAAATCTGCAATCCTCATCGTCAACTAAAGCTTCAATGTATGAATTGGAGCCTCCGACTATTACAGGAAGCCGGCCTTGATGCAAAGTTGACTCAATGGCAACTGAAGCCATGTCACAGAAATTTTTGGCCGTAAAATCTGATTTAGGATTCAGTATTCCAAGCAAATGGTGGGGGACTCCAAACTGTTCTTCCTCAGTGATCTTGTTAGTGACTATGTCGAGTCCCTCGTACACTTGCATTTTATCAGAATTTATGATTTCAGCAGGAAATCGAGTAGCAAGGTCGATGGAGAGACGAGATTTTCCCGATCCGGTGGCCCCCATTACGATTAAAACCTTTTCTTTCTGTCGCCTGGGAAGCAAAAGATCCATTTTCAGCCTACCTGTTGGTATTTCCAGGGCAGGGTTTGTTTGATTCAGCATGAGCATGGAGATATTCATGTTCAACCTGTTTGACCAAATAACAAAAAGTTGAAAAAGTCTTTCCTTTAAAACAGAGGAAGAGTAAGACAAAATATGCATTCATTAATTAATATTTATGCTGCATGGTATTTCTGAAACTCACCCTTTTTGTGTATGGGATGCGGCAAACTGAAAAGTTGTGAAGACTCTGCAATGAAGACAGAATGGCAATTTCATTCCCTTCGAATTTCGACTCGCACCACACAGAGGAGAGGCGATGGTCGAGCTGGGGCTGGGCCCTGAATTTATAGGCAAGAAGAAATAAGCATGTCAACTTGAGTCGCTTAGGCTAGAAAAAAAAATAAGCATGACAGCTTGAGTCCCTTTCTATTTTAGTCAACTTTTGGCATTGCAAAAGTGATTTACAATATTCGCTTAGAAGTTCATTTCTTTCTTTAGTCAGTCTGGCTTAATGTCAACCTCCATTAAGGCGGTTGATAGATGATGAGATTAACAATTCTTAAACTATAATCTTGACCATAGAGCAACATGTAAAGTCGAGCAGTTTCTGGGAAAGCAGTGTTCGAGTTTTAATGATTTGATAATTCCTACGGTCATGTAATATTGGCAAATTGTAGAATAATAAGCTTAAACCAAGCTTAATTTAATGAATGCTTGTCGTTGATTGGTTGCATTTGTTGGCATTTTCGGCGATTCAGTGACTTTCCACGCATGCCATTGCACAAAAAATTCTCCTCAAAATTGTTTCTGCCATCAGTATATGCTCTTCTGCACTTTTAAAGCGATGCAAAGTAGCATTAATTAAATATGATTTTCACTGTGATTTCTATTTCGATAGATGGTTACACTTGAAATTATGATCAGGTTCGGAATGCAGAAATCGACAGAGTGTAAGGACGGACAGTACATGATCCTGGGAAGAATCTACGGTCATCAAGAATCTTATAAAGATTTTAAAGGCAAGACCATTTGCACAGCACTGGCTGGACTCAACCGTTAATGGTGCCTTTTTCATCACAAAATCTGATTCTTTCAGAGTAGTGGATTATGATCGTGAGTTGCAATAGACGTTTTGTACTGGCTTGGGTTGGCATCAAACAACTGTTCAAGTTTCGATCAACCTCAACGAGGCAATTATCAATCTCCACTCGCAAAAATTATTCCAGCAGCAAAGGAAAAGGTGCTATCCCCACCGTATATGTATGTATGAAGCTGTTACTGGTCACCTGTGATATATTTCCCATAGCTTTGAAGGATCAATAAGAACATTTTCCGTTGACGGGAATTAAAATCCGATCAACTGGCTGGGTGGTTAATATCCTGTGCTTGTCAGTGAAAGATGTCGGCTGGTCTTGTAATTTTGTGCCCGTCTATAACAAGCTAGGATTGGATTAACTATTGGCCGTGCATTGCCGAATGCCTATCCAAATGAACCTCCCCCAAACTCTATTTGTGATTAAGCCATTTAACCAAAATTTCCTTGTAATCATCCAAATTTCTTTTGTCTTTTATTAGTCTTTATGTCATGTGAGTGTGAACACTGAGCATGAGCAATGTCCCTCCAAGATTCATCTGAGTCTTTGGCTTGCGGTTATAATTGGTTAGTAGTAAAAGCCACAAGTTATTCTAGATAAGATAGTCAAATCCGAGTTTAATTATTGCAGTGTCCATTATCATTACATGATCAAAATGTACTGTAACATTGCATTTTCTTGTGAACAGTTATTGAAAGGTCTTGTTGAATGAGATGGGTATCTCACGCCACCTGAAATTTAGGGATATATATACAAGTCTTGGCAAATGTGGAATCCAGAACCCACCATTACACATACTTTGAAGACTAGGCTTGTAGCTCCCTGCTTTTCTGCTTTCCTAACCTGATGCATATGTCTCCATTATATTCATGCCAGCAGCAGAGAAAATGGCTTACGTATATAACACCAGTTCCATTTTAGCACTATATTGACGAGAAGACCATGGATTTTATGTTATCATTAATGGTAATTTTGTTAAGGAATTTGGACCCCTTGTCCTGCATGAACCAAAAAATAATTTAAAAATATTTTAAAAGTCAATGCATCCTATAACTCACTTTTATTTATATTTTCGGTTATATAAAATTTTAAATTAATGATCGATCGATTGAGAGTTTATATCATATACAATAGATTTTAATAAATATTTAAATAAATTTTAAATATTATAAAAAAATAAAATTTTATATATTATTTATCAGATTAATAATTTATTTTTATTATTTATTAAATTATTTAAAATATTAAAGTAGTTAGCATTATTAAGAGGAGGATGGATTTGAAAGTTTTTATTTTTATAACTACCTATTAATAGAGTAAGGATTGTCGTTTTGCCATGATCGTGTTTTCATTTAAAATTGTAGTTGATTGACAATGTGGATGTTATTAGTTGATGTCTCTTTTTCAGGAAAACTTTGGATTTTAAAGTAATGTTGAGGCATTTCATTTGAAATTCTCTGTGTTCTGAATTGAGATTTCTGATTTGTAGATGATACCATAACCTCGTAATTGACTTGGGGATTTATTAACTTGGTATCATTCAATTCATCCCAAGAACCTTTCCAGCTGCAATTGTTGTCCTCATTGGTTCAACCGTCACCACAGCCGCCGCGCGCAGAGCGAGTGCTTCATTTCGGGTACATTTGTGAGTCAGAATTTCATTGCAAGGGCCTTTAGGCTGGGACGGCTATTATTGGGTCGGCTTCATGTTTGTCTGGATCCAACACCAAAATAAAAAAGAAATCAGACGGGGATCGCATTGTGATCGGATGGTTCTGTACATTAAAAAAGCCCCGTACAGACAGGACTCGTACGCGACGACTTAGCAAAGAGAGAAGAGATTTTGTTAAAAATAAGATTCTGTGGGACCCACGAGAGAGAACAGAAGCAAGCGAATACGTGGCTGATTTTTGTTGGGACCGAACAGAACGACATTGGTAACGTAACAGCGTCTAAGAATAGTAACTCGAGTTTGTGGCAGCAAATTGGGGAACCAACGGACGTTAAGTAAGAGTGGCACACATCGAGGGATTCAGGGAGCGGGGATCACAGAAGCAAGGTGACGGCGACGCTCATCGTTCTTCGGTGATCGTGGTGCGAACAGACGAAACGACGACGACCAAGAGGAGGGAAACACTCAGCTGTGCCTGAGCCGTTGGCCCCGGAGGCTGTTATATTAAATGGCTGTTATCTCGCTCACTTGGGGCTCCGCCTTCAGAATCGGAGTTTTGCTCCTCCTTCTGGCCGTATTTTTCATTGCCTGCGTCTCCCTCCCCATTGAAAAGGCACCCGCTTCATTTCCTATATCTGTCTTTCATATCTATTCCCTCGAAATATTTTCCGTAACACCAATAAGAAGTATTTGTCATGAATTTAGGGCCATAGTTATGTCACTGTATGTTTAACATGTGATGATTTATAGGAAACAAAAATTTTCATGTTGCAGATATTGAAGCATTTTTTGTTATGGACAGAGCAGGATCTTGGGGATTGGGGTCCGCTTGTGTTGTAAGTCTCTTGCGCTGGTCAGAATTGACATCAAACTACAATAAGTCAATTGTGCATTATACACGTGATCTAACTCTACTGTCCTGGAATTTTGCAGGGCTACAGCATACGTTCCACTGACAATCCTGGCAATTCCTGCTTCAATACTGACAGTAGGCTTTTGATTCTTTTGAGATTGATCTTGTTACGTTTTCTATGGTTTCTTCTGATTTCGTTGATCAATATACTACTAGTCTCTGTCTTAGTTGTTTTCTTTTTCTCTTTTTATTTCTTTATTGGAAAGTTCAACTTCGTGTGCTTCTTTCTCCCGCATTTTCCAGGTTGGAGGTGGTTATCTTTTTGGACTGCCATGGGGATTCATGGCTGATTCTGTAGGTGCAACAACCGGTGCAACAGCTGCATTTCTTATTGGTAGAACAGTGAGTCTCTTAAACCTCTGCTTGGGATTATATTCTGTGTGCGGGAATGCAATATGTTCCTTTTAAGGCAAGCTCCTCATCCTTTAAACACTGGAGATACTGGGAAGAGAGAGACATTTTTCTTTTCAGGAGACATGCGCTTTCTTCTTCTTGTGTATTTGTTTTCATTTGTCCATCTACTGATATCGTAGTTCGTTCTGTAGTGCAGTTTGGAAGATCGTTTGTCATCTCCAAGTTAAACAATTATCCAAAGTTTCAGGCAGTTGTTGTCTCAATCCAGAAATCTGGCTTTAAGGCAAGAGTTCTAGCAAATACTTATGAGAATAGCTTGCAAGAATGTGATATTCTGATGTTATCTGTGTTTATGCTTCTTCTTTGCTCTGATTTATAACTCTTTCTTCCTTTGTTTTATTCTTCTGATTTATCTAACAGATAATTTTTCTGCTTCGGCTTGTTCCTTTACTTCCATTCAACATTGTGAACTATCTCTTGTCCGTAACCCCTGTTCACATAGGCAAGTACATGCTGGCATCTTGGTTGGGAATGATGGTAAGATAACATCCATGGTTTCATTGCTAAGTTGATCAAATTTTGAAGAACATTGACCGCTGAACTCCTGCTATCTTGTTTGTGACAGCCAAATACATTTGCTCTGGTGTATTTTGGGACAACTTTGAAGGATCTTTCCGATGTCACCCGTGGATGGAACGAGATTTCAACTACTCGTTGGGTTAGTTAGCATATGTCTCCTATTTTGATTGAGTATAAGCTACAACAGACAGTCTGAGAATCTACAATTGCATTGCCATTTATCTGAAGCAACATATTTCGTGGGATGGTTTTGCTTGATATGTGTTGGTTTGTTTTACCATTTATATGCTGCATTTGCTTGTGGACGCAGGTGTTTATGGCACTGGGATTTCTGGTATCTGGTAAGTCATCGTTCAATTCTTGATTCCTGCAAAATTGAGTTCTGTCCAAGTACCGGCTGATTTTATTTTCTGTTGCTTTGTGGACAGTGATTCTGATGATGTACGTGGCTAAAGTTGCCAAGGATTCTCTAGACAAAGCTCTGAGTGAGAATGCTGAAAAGGGTGTCAAGGCCTTATCAATGGTGCCCAATGTGGCAGAATCTCCCATAGAGCTTCAGAGGCCTCTTGTTAAGATAGATCAACGAGGATAGATTATGATTATCACATACAAATTGTAATGTTAAACTATCTTTTAAGTTTAGTTCTTTCCTCGCTGATTTACTTCTTTGGTCAATTCAGATTCGACTTGTTAGGACTGAAAACACAGAAAATGCAAGAGAAGAAAGAGCCCTTCTTGAAGTAGTGCTTCTGATTCCGAAAGATAGCAAACCCTTCTTTTTGTGTATCAATGAAAGCTATTTCAGAAGTTGTGGGTCTGCATTGTTTTTTCACTCTTATTACTGAATAAGCTATGAATTTTTATAGGTAAAAGATATCTAAGAACAAGGAAAGGCACCAGCTAGTTTTGGGATGTGGAGGGCACCTTGAAAGCACATACACTGAGAAGTCATCTTAAAATGCTTTCTTGATTGTCAGGCATACGTGCACATTTGTCGGGATCAATGCTCAAGCATATTCTCTCTACAGAATACAGAAGCAGTTCTTGCTATGCTTTGGAGTCTTTCAGCTATTTGTAGCCTGCTACGCTGAATAAAAAATAGAACTTCAGCAGCCAGAGCTAGGCTCTAATCATATTACCTAATAATCTTGTATGATTTGAAAACAAGACAATATATGATCTTATTTGTTAGCCTGTTCAGTTTCACGATCGTGCCACTCGGACATGGAATGGTTAAGAAAGGAGTTTCGCTTACCTGATCAGATGCACTAGTGCTTTGTCTTGAAGCACTGGAACGTGGTTTGGACAGGACAAAAGATGGACACTCGGGATGAAGTTTAGACACATTGCAATTATCTTCATATGGTTCGTGTCCCAGAATTATGAATCTGTTGCAAGATTTTAGCATCGGACTATCAATAATAAAGTTCTGGTGAAATCGTCAAGACTTGATGACTGCTCGAGGCAACCTGCTCAGCTTGTGTTTGGAGATGAAGATACTAATGAAGGAAATTTACCTGAGAAAGGATCTGCAGCTGAAAGCTCATAACGTTGTTTGCTGATTCCAATTCCTTACCAGGGTTCTGAAATCTTATCTGTACAACACACACAATTAAATCTTTTGACCCTTGTTCTTATTATCAAAAATTTATGTCAGAAATGCTGTAAATGTTAGTCGCCATTGCTGCAAATCATCGTATCATAACTCAGTTATGGAAACAGTAGTCATATATTAAGTGGTCATTTCATACCTCAACCACTATTGCATTTAGATCACAGTATAATATCTTCTAAAATTATCTGAGCTTCATGACTCTTGTTCCATTGAGTACATTAGCAGATGGAATTACCTTTGAAGCATCCATGTCAAGCGAAGGATCAGCAGGTTCATAACCACTGGTGCTTCCTAGGTTGTTGAACAGTAATTCTGTTTGGCTTTCAGAGACTCCATAACCAGACTGTTCGCCACCAGTAGGTGAAGTAAAAGTCTCTAATATATCAGCACCAGTAGCATGTTCAAGAAATGTCCAACTTTCTGCAAGAAAATCTACATAATTGGGAGGTGCTTTCTGGCGGTAGGTCCGCCAAGGTAAAGGCAGCGCATTAGACTGTTTGCCACCATTTCCAGCTGCCACAGCAAAGTGCTGGTTTGGATCACTTCCAGGTCCACGAGAATCATCATTGGCATTCACACCAAAATTTGATGACATCAATCACAGAAGGTTATCATATTCACTTTGTCCTTCCAACTAACCAAAGCAAAACCTTACACGCCTTTACTATTGACAAAAGCAGCATATAACATGATTTATTGGGAGTAGTGAGTACCTTAAACAAAAATAAACAAATTTGACCTACGAAAATGACATTTTTCCAACGAAAGAACTAGAATACATATTAAAACACATTGCAAGTTTAGTTATTAGGGAGAACTGCTCTAGACAGCAGATACTTAGAGAGACTCTACGCCTAACACTGCCGGATACAATTTTATCCAAACTTCTAATAGTCATATGAATAACCGGAAATTGTTAATCCTAATAAACAAAAAAGGGGAAAAGATGCCAGAAGTAACCTGCTCCATAATTCAAACTCAAATACCATGTGGATGCAAAACTTGAATCTTACTGTCAACGAAGTGAAACAAATTTAAAAGCAGACAAAATAGACAGTATAAAATGCTAAGAATTCAAGAAACAACGTATTCATGAAGTCACTACTAAAACCACAGTATACACTAGTAATAGATGCAGTAAGCCAAGAAAGAACAAGACTGATGTATGTATTTGCAACGTGCATATGTATGCACAAAAACACAAATAGTCCTCTGCTTTACCATTCACAAAATGTTGCAGGTTGCTCATCCTTACAAGTGCATTCTGGGGTATTATTATGGTTTCTGGTATCATATAATTTCGTTCCACAATGTTCACGATATATTAATGGTGTATTTCATAGTGCTCTTAATTCAAATAGAAAGATATTTCAAAGCAACTGTCAAAGAAAGCACTTCAAGGGATTTTTGATCCAGAAAATGAATCATAGTTCCAGCGCTGCAAAGAAATTACACAAAAACATTACAAGAGAGTGAAAAAAATGCATCCAAAACAACAAAGGATAAAGGTGGAATGCAGAGTTTCCAAGAAAGCATCATGTTTTTTAGTTCTTTACTGGCTTGTAACCCATCAACTAAAAAGACGACACATGAAGCATAAATTTTGGTTTCAAAACTTCAGGAATTGCAGAAAACAAACCGAGCCTATATTCATGTAATAACAAACCGAGGACATAGCCAGTTTCTTGCTCGATTAATGACTTACATGAAATTATGCATAAACGAGTATATACTAGACCAACCAAAAAAATAAAATAACAGATTCGGGTGTGATGCTTCCAACGATTTGATAATCTAGCTAGCAGCAAAGTCATTAATACTAGAAACAATATATTCAGACACACAGATAAAGAGAGAGAAACTCACTGGTGAAGACTGAAGAAGCAAAGCTTGGCGGAGCTGGGTTGTATGACATGAGATAGGGATACACAAAAAAAAGAAAAAAAGAGCAAAGAGCGGCCGAGGCGCCGGCTTTGCCGCCTTTGATCGCGACGTACGACGTTGCAGCGACTTGCATGGCAACATAACTTTCAGGTAACTTGAGCAGAACACGGGATGTGAAAACCCCAGTTTACCCCTATGGTTGGTAAGATTTACCAACAAAAACCATACCCGTACCCTAGTATTGAGGTGTTCAACACTCAATGCTACCCATTTGACCATGATCTGGATTGTCTGCTTTGCACACCAAAATGGCGGGGCAAGATGTCAAAAGGAAAAGAGAATTACAGCTGCTTTGAAGTTTACACGTTCTTCATACGTATCCATTAATCAACCTTCAGGATTTTCAGCTTTTCGGGGATTGCACCCTGGGACAACCTGTTCTTTCAGATAAAACTCAAAAGGACCTCCAGCCCAAAACGGACAACCATTACGTTCTCTTCGTCTTAGTCCGCGTGTTTGCTTGTATCACCGCCACGGCTATATACTTATCAGCTTTTTCATTTACTCTAATAGCTGCGGTTTCCTTGATCGTCAAATCTCCTGGACCAAAGACAAAGGACCGAGGACAGATCTATCTGTTCTATCAACCAATCAATCATGGCAACTCCTCATGTTCTGCAGAGAGAACAGGACCTCCTTCTTTCGTCTCCTCTTCTTGATCCTCAGAAAGGTGTCCCTTTATATTCGAGTTTTTATCTGATAAAATGTAGTTTGATTTGTAAACTTGCGAACTTTTTTTTAAAAAATTTCGCCTTCATATGATTGTTTTTTTTTCATTTATGGCGCAAACTTGCAATGCCCAGATCATATTTCTAGCAATTTTCCGCATTGTTGATTTTTTTTATTTTTTTGTTTTTGGTGTTTGAAAAGTTTTAACATTTGTATTACTTTTGTGCAGGTCCATTGAGAAGAAAATCGAATTTCTTGAGAGCTTAACTGGGAAAGTAATTATATAAGAGAACTAAATTTCAGTTGGTGTAATTTAGACTTGAGAATAGTCTAATCAGACGAAATTATAGAGCTACAGTAAGTCTGAACTGCATATTGAATCAAATTGATCACTTGTGAACCAAAGGCTCAAATTTCTTGTTTGAAATGCTATAACTTCAGGACGTAGTTGCGTCTTTGAACGTGAGAAATTGCATCAAATAGGTTCATGCAATCTATTTGACCTTAACCTTGATGCCCATGTCTTGGGCAGTAATTATTTTATATTGATGTGGTTGTTACTGTATTTTGGATGTTGATCATTATGATTTCAGGCCTTTCAGAACAATCAATGCACTTTCTGTTTGCTAGTTCATTGATAATGTTGA
Source organism: Xylocarpus granatum (assembly GCA_019650275.1). Taxonomy (NCBI): domain Eukaryota; kingdom Viridiplantae; phylum Streptophyta; class Magnoliopsida; order Sapindales; family Meliaceae; genus Xylocarpus; species Xylocarpus granatum. Next base: position 222,887 of record BNST01002851.1, read on the forward strand.
GGTAATTTTATGTTGTCGTAGGTTAGCAATCGACGGTCTCGAAGATGTTTAAATGATCGTTTGTTGATGCAACTTGTTCCACGCTTAGATGCAGAAGAAACTAGAGGCTTGTTTGCTCCACCGCCTTGGGGTAAAGCTATGCCTCGATTCTCCCCCTATAATGTGCATAACTGGTATCTTTTACAAGTATGTATCTGTTTGTTTTTGCACATTCTCAATTTGGTTACAGGTCAAGCTTTTACATTTAAACCATACTAATTTGATTAAATTGTTCCAAAGCCAAATGTAATTTCATTGCTAGTGTTATAATGTACATTGCTACTTCTGTCATTCACTCATTTGAAGCCATGCGAATGCTATAGAATTAATTGCTTTCTTGTTTCTGTAATACTTTTCATTTCCCACTAAAGTTGTCACTGTGTCATCAGTCAGTATTTGAGGCAAGTTGTCTGGACTACATTCTACTCGACACATGTTACAATAGTGTGGTTCAGATTGGTTCTTAATTTCATATTGACTCAGAATTTCTCTTATGGTCTTGTATTATGATGCACTAATGTGTCTACTGAGTTTTGTTATGTTTTTCACCGTGGTACTACACTGCTAATCCAAAGTTCATAGTTTGTCCTCTCCATTCTTCGAGAACATCATAGACATCGCTTTTATTTTAGGCATGTTTGAATTCACTAGCGCCACTTTCATGGCGGAATTGTTTCAAGTCAGTTTCTTTAGCACTGATTTTGAGTTCATTTTACAGGAGACGATGTGCCACCATCACCATTTAGTATGACTAATTGTGGAGAATAGGACAAATTCAGGAATATAGACATGGATAAAGAGGTCTTTTTTGCTTCTCTTAATAACTAAAACTTGTTCTAATTTTTCAAATTCCTACAGTTTTCAAGAAAGGATACACCTGAATAACCTCCAATATCATGAAATTCTGTGGACACACACTCACACAATGCTTTGGTGTTGATTTGACATGTAATGTGGCAAAATGCTCCAACTGTAACAATTTTTTCTTTGTGGTAGGCTAATATGATTAATGCCCTTAATAGCTCTTCACTAAAGTGGAAAGGTCATGTTGATGCTGATAAGATGGCCGTCTTGAATGTGTTCTCGATGACAGTTAAAATAACTTTAAAACAACTATTATATTAATCAACAATGTCAAAAAACACATTCACTTTTAACACTTATATTTTATTTTCCTAATATTAAATATTAATTATAATATATTTAAAAAAAAATTGGGCTAAAGAATCATGTTTACTACTTACAATGTTGTGTGTTGACCAAATTGAGATGCATGCCCAAGATTTGAATTGCTGCCATTGTTTGTGAAATTAGAGGATTTTATTCATGGGCAATCAAGATTGGATTTTTGGAAGAGTTGGCTTTAAGCTACTCCCTTGGTGGCTGATTGTTAAGATTAAATTAACTTGATGCATATAGAAAGTATAGCTTGATGTTACGGTTTCAATTAAGATAACTCATTATTGTGGTCTAAGTTGAGATCGGAATCGCGTCCGTTTTGGGCTGCTTGAATTGCTGTTCTTGAATCAGACTCCCGCAATCTTGTGCCCAGCAGTCTTTCTGGAGACGAAAGATGCTAACTACTATCAAACAAAGAACCTTGCTTGTGCCAATAACCTTGTGGTTGATCTTATATAAATTAGGTAGAGAATATATAGAAAAAGGAATTTGGGTTTTGTGAAGTACTTGTCATTGCTGTAAAGAATAACATAATAAAAGAATTGTGTTAGTGCTACAAAATCTTTGCTACAATGTCTATATTTCTACATATGCATGAACAGTTAAAAGTTGGCGGGCTTAGTGGGCTCCAAACTTACGTCGGTATCTACAACAAAATTGAATTTTGTACAATGCCACCATGCATTCACTTGCAATACTTGTATATTACACGCAACGCATAGTACGCACGTACTATCTATTTAAAACAAATGGTGACATATGATGCTATTACACTGATCAGAGATTCTTAAGTTTTCACACGTTTGTACATATCTGAGGCAAGGGTGATGGCTGATTAAGATTTCCAGTTTAACAATCCCAATTTAAGATGCATGAGAAAACTCTTTTGTTTCTTTTAATTAGTCAACTAAATGCTGTTGATGTATACGTAATTCTTTTCATTGATTGTTAGTCAATAAACTTGCCGTATGAGACGAAGAGACTTGACCCCACTCACAGAATGGAATTCCACATCATATGTACGTACGTACGTATGTATGTATGTATGTGTACCTTGTAAGAAAGTTACAAATATGTAATAAAAACTTTCATTTCATCAGAAAATACGAATGTTTGAGACAAATTGAACAGAAAATTATATCCATAATCACGGTCCCTTATTCAAACTGTAAAACATACAATTAATGTATCATAGCGTCTGATGATTATTGAAGACTCATTAATCAAGCAACAGAAGTGAAGTTGAAGTTGGAGCAAGTAGTTTGTCTGCCCAAGAGTGTAGAGCTGAACCCTAGCCTTGATGTTGCGAAATCAAACTGAAGAAGAATGTCCTCCAACTGGTGCCCTCCAATCACTATTGAAGTTCTAGGATTTGAACCCCCGTTAACAAATCCAAGGCAATGCACATCTTCGTTCACTTCCACCATAGAGTTCGCACCAAATATGCGCCAGACCACGTTCTCATTTTGCAAAACTAATTCAATTGTTGGCACCGATGGCCCCAGACGTGTGCCAAATATGTTGCTTGACTTGAAACACACATCAAACGGTGCCACGGATACCACTCTACTGATGTTTCTAGCAGCAGCTGCGGCAATAAATGCATCTGTTACTGCTTTATAGATCGAGTTTTCCAATACAGTGTAGGGATTCACTGTGCTGATTTTTGTTCCACCAACGCCTTGGCTGTCTATTGACAGCAATGTTGTGTTCAATGAGACAACTTTGTCATCGATCTTGATAGATTTCACTCCAATGAAATATTCAGCTGACGGCTCTCCTTGTGCGAAAGCGGAGGCTGTACTTACAGGGTTGATAAACAGCGGTGTGAAGCCGAGATTATCAGATGCGTCGACGTTGGGAAGGAAAACGTAAGGACCGTCACCAAAGAAGATGACACCTTTTGCTGTGGCTGAGGATGAGAGACAGATGGCAAATTTCTGGTGGAAACTAAAAGCAGCGGCAAATTGTGAAGGAAAAGCAATTCGAGTTCTACCAAGACCAGCCATGCCTACAACTCCACTGGCAAGACCTCCTAACAGCGAAGTCGGTGCACAAGAAAATACGAAGTTAGACACTGTAACATTCGTACCAGGATTGAAGCCATTTGTCGACTGAACAGACACGACATCCTGGGCAATTTCGCCTCCGGTGGCAGTGTGAGTGACGGTGTTATCAGGCGAGACACCGCATGTATTGTTGTTGCAGCCAGGCCCGGGAGCTGAGAAGCAATCCCCGCAGCCGTTGGCTCTAGCCAATGAGCACTGGGCTGAACCACACCTGGCTGGGCTGTAAGTTGAGGAAACATAGTTTCGTTCGCAGTCAACCCACAAGAACTGACCACCAAGATCAACCACAAGGTTTATTGGCACAAGCGGGGTTCTTTGTCTGATCGTAGTAAGATATTGAAGCGTCGAAGCATCCTTCGTCACGGGAATCACAAGAGCTTTAGGGCGAAAATACTGCTGAGCAAAAGCCGGAGAGACGAAGAATACAAGGAGAGAAGAGATCAACGTAAAGTATTGAAGAGAAGACGCCATGGTGTCTGTGCTGGAAATGTGAGTGGAGAGACAACGTATTTATAGTTGTTCTGGGAGTTTGATTTATTGACATTACGTATATAATTTTATGTGCGGACAGCAGATGATGTCTACCCAGGAGTCTGATTCAACCACGACAACCTTACCCCATCCAGAAGGTACACGGTCCTGATCATGACTCGGGCCATAAAAACATTATTTTACAGATTTTAATTGAAACCAAGACAAAAATCTTGAAATATAATTAGAACGTTGAATCTACTGAATAACAAAGGATAAGGCTATTAATTGGACTGAAAGGTCCAGGCCAATTGTAATTAGCCTATTCACGTAATCTTTTCAGACATACGACTTTATCCGTAAACTAACATGTCTTGGAATGGATGCACGATGATTGCACACAATTAATGACCACCCAGCAGATGTCAAATTCAAACGGGATCTTAGATAATGGATTGTTATACACGATCACAAATCCTGCTACTACTAAGAATTAGTCAATTGGGCGATACAATTGAAACATAATCTGTGTCTCAAAGTCATAAACTGAGTAAATGGGTTTGGGTAGGTCGGCAAGCATTCCTAGTTGTGTAGCTGAAGAGATTTTGGCTTGTGTCTGTGCATTATGTAAGTTGAACCCGATCGTCACACGTGTTCTCAATTTTTATTTTTATTTTTAAATAGCTTTGAACTCTATTGCTTGCTCGTCAGTGGCTTTGTAATAATGCACAAAGTTATTACCGTTTTTATAATTATGAAAAACTACAGGGGGTGTCTTTTTTTTAAAAACACCAAAGTCTTAATTACTCTTACGCTGTCGTTTTGGTAAGCCCAAACGGGCGTTATTGCGCATCCGAGCCCTAACTCAGATCTGTGCAGCGCGGCAGTTCGTGCTCCCCCCAAAGTAGTCTTCTGCTTTTTCATTTTTCTAAGCCCTAGTTCTCATCTTGCTTGCCCGGATGAAGCTCGTCAGGTGATTTGCCCGAATTTATCTTCCTCTTTGTGTTTTTTGGTACTGTATAATTCAGTTTGCTAAGCATTATTTTCTCATTTCTTGATCGGGAATTAAACAGGTTCTTGATGAAGTTGAACAATGAGACCGTATCGATTGAGCTCAAGAACGGAACCATTGTTCATGGAACCATCACAGGTGGTTACTTTTTCTTTAGCTTATTATTGTCTCATTCTTTTTCTTGTCGAGGTTTAGTATATTTTGGGTTTTGTTAAACCCTAACCTTTTATTTTGCGTAGTTGTTCGTTTCCTTTACACAGATGTATGAATGGCTACGATTTGTTTCCGTTTTCTCGGTGAAATTAATGTTTCTAAAAGGGCAAAAGGAAAACAGAACACACTGAGGTGAAGAAATGCTTTGAGCCATTTCAGAGTCGAATTAAAACTGTTTTTATAGACACATTTGAATGACTTGATTTTGCTTAACATCATGGTAGGGGAAAAGACACTTTGTGCCATTTAAAGTTAAAATAACACTACTTTTTACTCCTTCTTGTGCTTATAACAATGCATAAGTTTCAAAAGTTTTCTTTTCTGCGGTTAGTATGGGTTCTTGGCGAGAGTCCAACTATGAAACTACTATAATCGTTGTTCTCTTATCACTTACAATGATACATCTGATATAAAGAGAAGCAAAAAGTATGAAAAATTGAGTCAAAACTCTTTTCCAGGTTTTTCCCTCTTATTTGCTTCCAGTAAGTTAGAGATGTTGATTAATAAACTGTAAGTGAGTTATGATTCTCCAATTAAAGCTGAATTAATCTCCTAGAGGAGGGAATCTGATATCCCAAAAAAGAATATAGATTTGCAAGTGTTTTTTTGCTATAAACTGTATGAATTAGATGTAGGACAGATGATTCTTCGCTTAAATTATCCCTTTTTTTATGTTGTATGAATTCCCATCAGAAGATATGAATACTGTCTCCTTGTCATTCAGGGTCTTGAAATCCGCTGTATGTGTTAGGACTAACACCTTGTTTAAGTGTATAGTTTGTACACTAAATGTTAGAGATGTATATCTGCCATATATATCTATATCGTTCTGCTGGCTCTTATCTTTCACTTCTTTGTGTGTGTGTGTGTGCGCGTGCGTGCGCGTGCCTTATATGTCTATATTGTTCTGCTGGCTCTTATCTTTCACTCCATTTTTGGCTTATAACGTTGTCACATTTATGGCTTGATCTTCTCTGTATAAACTGAATTATGGAAAAACCAGTGACACATGCTTATGTTGTAAGGAAATTTTTTGTGAGGTTGCCTTTGCTCTAGATGTTATAACTCTTGATGGTGTTTTTGGCTGATTAACAAACGTTTCAAGTAGTTATGAAGTTTAGAGGGAAAACAGGATTGCGTTACTGAGCTATTTGGTATTTAAACTGTCTGAGGATTGCAATCTTATCGTCCCACTAGATTTCCTTATAGCCCTCGTAATTGAGTAATGTTCACTCAACTTTCTGTTTTTTGGTGCCTCTCTCCCTCTCTCTCTTTCTAACATGTGTGCTTGTTCACACATGCATCAGCCCATCACACAGGAACATACACACCCTGCCACAATGCAAGCATGCTCAATCTCTACATATAATTGACGGGAGAGTGTTTTTTTCTTTTTTGTATTTTCTCTTAGGTAGGCAGGTGCTGATATTGTCAGAGCACACAGTCAGGGTGACATAATAACTAGAGCAAGGGTAGCATTGCATATTTTGTATATTTGAAATGCTAATAACTCTACACACACACAGATGATTTAACTCTTCTGACTTGTGAATTTGTTGGTTTTTATAGGTGTGGATATCAGTATGAACACACATTTGAAAACGGTGAAACTTACACTGAAGGGGAAAAATCCAGTGACTTTGGATCACCTAAGTGTGAGGGGTAACAATATTCGATACTATATCCTGCCTGACAGCTTGAATCTTGAAACACTGCTGGTTGAAGAGACACCTAGAGTCAAGCCAAAGAAAGCAACTGCTGGTATTGCCATTGTTTATTTGGATTAAACTTAATACACGTTATCATTGATTGTGTTTAATATTTGTTCTCCTGAGTCTTGATGGTATTTATCTTTCTTATGCTTTTCAAAATTCAGGAAGGCCAGTGGGACGTGGTCGTGGCCGGGGACGTGGTCGTGGCCGAGGACGTGGACGTTAGATATGTTGCAGTGGTAATAATTTTTGCAGCACCTTGTTATGTAAACAATGATGTTTTAGGAGGTTGTGGAAACGGAAAGCGTGATGGTATCATTTAATCTCAGATTTCACCTTTGCCTAGGGTAGCTTGGTCATGAATTCTGAGCTTCACTCCTTTGTTTGATTCCTTATAATATTACTACCAAATAGAGAGGAGAAAAAAAAGACCGATTAATTGGCATGTGGTAAATTACTTATCAGTAAATTTTATCTGGCACAGAACTTTTGGTGTGGCATTTGTGTTGACTGTTACCCTTTTTCCGGGTACCGCAATGGTGCAGGCACGGATTGGACGAAGCCTCATAGTTTCACTCTGAAACGTCTGCGAAGATGATGCTAAATTTTAGTTAATATTTAACATGTATGGGCTACTGGCATAATATCTTGATCTCTCTCTTCATTGGTTATAGCGTAATCCCTAGCTCGTCCTGCCTGTAATTTACCTGCGCTGTAGCAAAATTACTTTGTGTTGGGAAAATTTCAAATTTCAAATCCGCGGGTGGTATTGCTTCTGTTTTCAAACTCAAAACCACCCTTTTTTGTACCATAGATTTGACGTAGGAAAAAAGAAAAAAGCTGTAAAGAAATTATGCAAGACGAGACAAAATTATTTTTTAAGTAGGATAGAAGCATCAGAGTTAAGCCTGTTGTGGTGGTGGAGCAAGATGAAGAAAGCGTTCACGGTGTTGGGGGCCCTAGCATTTGGTTGGCTTGCAATTGAGATAGCCGTGGACAAGTCGGATCCTGCTCAGGATCCCGACGACGACGTCGTTGAAGGTGAAAACAAGGAATCTTCCTCCGAAAAACCAGCCGACGATTCCGCTTTTAGAAACCATCCGATCCTTGAGGTCAAATTAAACTAGTTTTTTATTATTATCACTCCTGGTGTCTTCTTTTATTAGCATTCAGCTTTTCGGATTATTAATGCCGGTTTAGAAAGTCTAGTACTTGCCGAAATGAATTAGACAATAGTTAAAGGTTATTTCCCGATGGTTAGCTGCCTCTGTCCTTGACTGCAAACTTGGTTGAATTATTCATTGTTTTCATTCAATCGTGACTGCTTTTTTCATTTAATTTGAATATAATTTTTTAATAATTATATTAAAAAATAATTTTAATTCAATATAATTATTAATGAATTTTATTAAAAATTATTATCTCTAATTTTTACTAAATTATTTTCATGGGAAATTCTCAATCTTAGTTGTTGTTACAAATTAAAAATCATTAGTGATACAATCACATTATTTGGTGAAAATACGCAATGAAGTAAGTTGGCGAGAGCACTGCATGCATTTAATAGCGGCAGGTGTGCGTGCAGCCACGCGTAATATCCGTGACCATATTTATTCGGAGGGGAATACGTCCTTTTCGGGCGGTAAGCCGTAAGGCCCACGTCGTGCTGCCCCACCACAAGACTAAATAAATGTATGCAGTAAAAGTTTTCCGATGAAAACCCTGTTTTAGCCACTTACATTTTAATATGCTGTGCACCCTAATTGTTAGGTCAACTAAAGCTTTCTGCTCTTGCTTGTTCTAGTCCATGAGATCAAACTATATCAATTGATCACGATGGTAATGTATTTGATAATCTTATTGTTCTCAGGTCACTTTCTTCAATCACTCCAATACAAATGGCATGACAACCTTGAACAAGGGTCTTTCTCCAAAACGTGAAGACGATTTATTTATTTAACGCATGTATCTTAGCTTCAAAGTGTAAATTTACGTTACTTGTATTTGCAATTCTTGGTCAAACGAGAAACAGCTAGATTGATGTTTACAAAGCAACCCAAAATTCTTCTTGATTGGACTAGGGAAAAGAGTAACGTGCCTCTTCCCATACCAAAATCATGTGAACCTTGAAATGATGCCTACTTTGTTGATTGGTTTTGAATTTGTATATTATTATCGGCTTTGACCGCACAGCCCGTTGCCAACAACCAGTTTTGGGCTTGGCAATTCCTCAAACACCTTCAGCTCTACGTGCACGATACATTTTAGATTATTTTATTTTATTTTTTGGGCTTCTTTCAACGATGGTGCATTCTAGTGAGAACTAGAATATCATTCAAAATTGCCGCTTTGAAGTTGATGGGGTTTGTGTTTGCCGGAGTACATTAAAACTTCAGAGTGCTTTAAGATGTGACATTTATCTTCTCCCACGGCCATGTGACTTCTTGTTGAGCAATAAAGGGGTTATAGGAAGTTTTCTGAATTCTTCAATTGATTGCTCAGACTTAAATAGATAAGATTTGTAGCATCTTGATGTCATATATTGCGTGACTAGAGTGCAAATTAAACACAAATTTAAGCAGTGATATTGCATCATTGACAGGAAATGGCAACAGCTAACAGTAGCTGGTGATTCTTATAATAATATATGATCAGATTTGGTATTATGTATCTTGTAATCGTCTAAACCTAGTCAACATCACAATAAAATAAGAAGGTTATCAGGGGAGTAATTACAGGCTTTTATAAATATAACAATCAAAATTAACGTTGTGGGTGCAAAGGGATATTGACTAGGTGTCCGGGTACCATCGTCCTCGCAAGGTCTACTTGATAATCACCGAATGGGAGCAAGAGGTATCATGGTTTCACACAAACACAGAAGATTAAGACATGGCACAGCACCCCAGGAAATTTCCATGATTAAACTACAATCTTTTGATTAGAAAGTGACCCATAAACCGTTTTCTCTCAACCATCCCTTTAAAAGTGTCGGATTCGCCATCTGATACGTCTGGGTTCGCGGTTGAATTACTCGAAGAAAGCACGACTTTGCTTTGCTGTTTTCTTCGTTTTCTTTTATGTTTAATTTATGAGGTTGGTGAGCTTATCTTGATTTTGCCATTCATATTTGTTTCGGAATTTCATAAAATGTTTGCGCATTACATGAATAGATTTACGATTCTGCTGTTGGATGATTTTATGGAATTTACTCTACGGGTAGGAACAAAGTCGTGAGTTCTCTTTTGGGTCGTTTTTAATTTTTGTACAATTCTATTAGTTTGTTCGTTGATCTATAATGGTTGTTCATAATTTACGTTTCCATGAATTTCAGCTGTTTCAAAGGACACTGCATTTTGTCAATCCTCTATGTAATATTGTCTGGTTGATTTGAAACACGAATCGGTACAAAGTATTGAAAATGGTAATTTGCTGTTATGGCCGAGATTTCTCGAAAGAAAATTCTCTGGCTCGGTCTCGTGGTGCATTCCAAGGCATCACCGACCGTACTTGTTTCCGAGTACATGATAAGTAGACATCTCTCTATTTCCATTTGCCAAATCTGCAGAGTTGTGTTTTTGTGCTTGTTTGATGTGTGCATGCACAGTGAGATGAGAACCAGCAATGGGGTCTTTACTCATTATATCTGCTTAGGTTATCAAAATTTTCCAGCTGAACTTCAATCACCTGCCATGTTCTGTTATTGAGTCAATTGCTTCTTGATTCGGTACAGTCATCGGTTTACACAGACAACCCCTTATCATAGGTATGGGACCAAGCAACACTTGATTCTTCACTTGATTTTCGTGTCAACTTAAAAGGGCTCGGGAGAACCTCTTGCTTGAATCTGTTAGTCGTTCATCTAAAAGGTTAACTTCAATTTGTTTTTATGAGCTATCACAAATGTATAATACCCATTCCAATTTGCCACCCATGTATGTGTTGGGGAAGAGATGGCATCCTAAATAGGATAGTATGTAGGTCGTTGAGAAGCAAGACCTTGAAATAGTCAGTGCTCAATGAGGATCTTTTATATTTTTTTTCTCTCATCTTACAATTGTTGAGACAGAAAGGTAGCGGGCTTCGATTAGTTTAAGAAGAGTCAGTGAAGACTTCGCACCAGTAGCTAAAAAAAATTCAAATCCATGACATTGCTAAATTTATGTCACTGACCTGTTAGCACTGATTGATTAGTGTTTTCTTTTTTTTTGCCTTCTCTTTTTTCTCTTTCGAGATTGAATTATGTGATCATTTGGAGGGCTTTTGATTGGTGTATATCTATATATTTATTGACCCGAATGCATACTATGTATTTATTTGTAAAACAGGGGCTATGGCTAGGTCAGTTGCACCAGTTGATAGTATGGCATCATTAAGCAGCGATCTCTTTTATGACATATTGAGGCGTCTTGATGGCCCAACTTTGGCTAGTGCAGCATGTACCTGTGCTGCATTTTGTTCCATTTCAAGAGAGGAGAGGTTGTGGGAAAATGTGTGTTCTTCTATGTGGCCTTCAACCAATAGGGAGGATGTCAAAAGTTTAATATCTTCTACTGGTGGGTTTAGAAAGTTTTATGCAGATTGTTTTCCCCTTATCGTTAATAAGGAAGTCAATGAGTACCATTGGAATAAATGTCTTGAGTACCCAGAAGAATGGACTGAAGCTGAATACTATGGTGATATGGATGAATTTGAAAGTATTTCACCATCAGATTTTGTTTCTATAGTAGATATCAGATATAAAGATAAAGCAATATGTTCAAAAGTCCTGTGGGGTATTCCTAATGCTAATGGATTCAATGGTTGGTTTTACAACTGCCCGTTTCGAATTGATCTTCTGACCTATGCAACTAGGGATGATGACGGTGAAGGTGAAGTTATCCTTTCGGTTTCTGATGGTCTTCCTCCGATTTTCTCCATGGAAAAAGAAAGAAAAGATGGAAAGCTGTGGAAGGAGCTCCGTGATGGACTACAGCTCAGTTGGATTGTTGTAAACAAAAGAATAAAGCAAGCGGCTAATCTTGCTAGCTGGAGCCCTCTTGGCGGGCAAAGGCATTGGCCAACAGACAAGGATTTTATAATACGCTTTGGATCTGTACTTCCTGCCAAAGACATTCTTCCTTGTCAAGTGGTAGAATGCATCCTAATTATGAAGTTCAGAGTCATCCATACTGAGGAAGGGGGTGTACAAACAACTCTCAAGTTAACTGAGCTGAGCATGCAGTTGGAAGACATGGAAGGTGCTCATGTTAATGGAAGAAACAGTTTGCTCGTTCTCAAGGAAGCCCTGAGCTGCCATCGGAGCAAAAACTACAGTAAAGTTCTGGAGTCATGTCATTTATACGCAAAAGTGCAAAGTGAGTTAAAAGAGGAGAAGATGAGGAATGAAAGCAGGTTAGACAGACTTTGTATTCTTACTGGCATAGTGGCTTTCATGACTTTCTGGTACTACATTTTGTAGATAAATGTGCCTCCATCTGGTTTTAACACAGCTGAAAATGCTTTAACAAACTTTGAACAGTTGTACTCTTTAGATGTAAAATTCAATTTTGCTTTTAACTAATTAGACTTCAAATGGATCCCTTCACAGTACTTATTTCGAAAGCTACGTTGTTGACCCGGTTGATGGTATTTTGATATTAAATGAATGTTGGTTGGATCAATGGCCGAGACTTGTGCTTCGAGCTCAGTCAGTGTATTATTTTGAGCACAGTGTCCTCTTTACCTTCGACTTGTCGATTGATAGGTCTATTCTCGGGTTACCTTAATATCATTTCCCAACTAATTGCCCAATATTTCCATGGAGATTGTTGAAATCAAAAGCCCATAGGCCATACTACTTATTAGTTGGTTGATACTTGATATTTTATTTTGTTTTTATCTATTTATCTATCTATTTCTACTAGAAGAATTCCCCTTCTGGATTTTGATAGCTCATACAAAGTCCACTAGGGCATTATGCATAAGCATAAATAATTTTTTGTTGTATAACCTTTGGGTCAATGTATTATCTCATTCTACTTTAGAATAATATTGGAAACATATTTCCTTCACTACACCATTCAATTATATAAATGAAATTCCTGAGGGAGGGAGAGAGTGGAATGCCATGTGGAAGCAATGATTGCTCTGCATACGACTACTACTGGGTGGGGCTTGTTTTGCATAATTCATAAATCACGACAATAATCAATGAAACCCTATACTATGCAGTATGCCAAGGCAGAAATGAATTTATTTTTGTGTATCCTCAATCTAACCAATCCCCACTTTAAGGTTCGTGTTTCTCCCCACTCATGTCTTATTGTCAACCATTTATTATATGGTGGGGCATGTGCAGACAGACAAAATGCTGGCCAAGTCAAAAGGACTTATAATGGTGCCCCAGTGATGTCATGAATGTGTCAACACCCACTTTATTGTTCGTGTTACTAGGAAAATCTGCTGAGAAATCCTGGTAAACGACCTAAATTCCGTAGCGTATTTAATCCATGATCTTGTTACTGTCTTGGAGCAACGTGAGGGTTGTTTTGGACATCACAAGAAGAAGCCCTTCTTCGGGCCACGGCAAAGCAGTACGTTTGCAGTATGTTTGTCGGGGTCTTTACTTTTCTTCTCCTGCTACTGCACGAGCGGCACGATCTGAATCAACGTTCATCTCTCACCTTATTTTTTTCTCCCACTAATGCTAACTTTCTAGATGATAATAGCGGCTTCAGTTATCTTCAACTCTACTAATTATTAATCTAAAAGAACTCGGTACATTATTTGAAGTGTACATAATACAGCCATCTCTCTGTCAATTGTGAAAGCAATTAGGAATGAATAAACGTGTTTAATGCTTGAATGATTCTCAATCAAGCTGCTTTGATTCTCAGCCAACGACAACAAATCAAAAAGATTTGATCTTTGATTTTATTTTATAGCTTAACTGGTCATGGCAATATAACCTTTGTACTTTTTGCCATTAATGAATATGCTTATCTCTTTGTTGAGTCCCCCCCTGCCCACCTCTCTTCTCTCAATTGTATTATAACCTTACCTTCTTTGAACTTTGAATGAAATTTTATCATCCCAAATTGTGACCAAGCATTCGTCTCCGCAGGAATCAGTCACGATGACCCACTTGGATTTGTTGAAGAAGTTCGAGCGTTTGAACCCTCTTGAGACTTGTTTGGGCATTCTTGGCTTCATCTTGGTTGCTACTATCTTCATTGGATGTTTTTCTTACTTGGATTACCGTACTGTCAGTGGACGCTTGCTCTATTATGATCCTTCTTGGCATGGACTTGTTGGGACATTTTCATCGTCGTCAGCAGCATCAGCACTATCAGCAGATGCACCATTGGGTGTGAATGAACGGCCGGGATTTCTCGACGAAGGCGGTGCTGGATGTGATGTGTATGATGGTAACTGGGTTTGGGATAACAACTATCCGTTGTATCAGAGCACTGATTGTTTGTTTCTAGATGGAGGATTTCGTTGTTTAGAGAATGGTAGGCCTGATAATTTCTTCACCAAGTGGCGTTGGCAACCCAAGGACTGCAACTTGCCCAGGTTTTTATTTAATTAATTTATTTATCATTATTTGTTTGGTTTATGTTGGTTGATGAGAAAGTGGATGGATTAGCTTCTGCCTCTTCAAATTTTAATCTTGCACGTCTAAAAATTATATGTACTTGTAATTATGAGAGCTCTCCTGCTATTATGTTTCCATGTTAGTAATCGAGAGAAATGTGCAATTTTTGCTGCTAATTCTTGCTGGGTTTCTTTATCTATGCTTTCTTTTGTTGATTGATGTGTCTATTGGAGTGAGTTCGGATACTTCGCAAACAATTTTTTGCCTTCATTACACTTAATGTTTCGAACAATCCTTCTGTAATAAGCTTGTTCTTCTCTTCCACATAAGAGTAATTCTTAACTATCTGCATATTTAGAAAAACTCTCAATTTGAACTTGTTCTCTGTTTTAACATTTTGATTAAAACTTTTTCCCATTTCACATTATGTTTAATCAAGTTAAGATTTTAATTTAGTGTTTACGTTTATGTTATCAAATTCATGGGCTTTGTGACTCTCTCTCTCTCTCACACACACACAAACACACACACACACACACACACACACACACACACACACACACATTTTAATTGATTGTCAAGGTATCCGATTTGATTGTCTCCCTCCTGTCTTGAGAACAGATTTGATGCAAGGAATATGCTGCAAAAGCTTCGAAACCGGCGGCTTGTATTTGTTGGTGATTCGATTGGAAGGAATCAGTGGGAGTCCCTACTTTGCATGCTCGCTTCTGCTGTTTCCAACAAGTCTTCAATCTATGAGGTGAATGGGGAACCGATCACAAAGCACAAAGGTTTTTTGGCATTCATGTTCAAGGACCATAACTGCACAGTTGAATACTACAGGGCCCCCTTTTTAGTGGTTCAGGGCCGAGCTCCACCTCAAGCTCCGAAGAAGGTGAAGATGACTTTGAAAGTGGATCACTTGGACTGGTCTTCTCATCAATGGAGAGATGCGGATTTGCTGATTTTTAACACTGGGCACTGGTGGCATTTTGGGAAGACCATAAGAGAGTATGTATAATCTGTATCATAGCTCTTTTCTATATTCTCCTTTTCCTTTTTCATGCCTAAGAGCTGGGTTGTTTGCATATATATGTTCTCATATGCATATAGATGATTGGCCCGGGATATTAAGCTAGGAGTCACTAATATGTTCTTCACTTATAGTTTGAAACGTTTGGATTTGGCAGAATAAATAAGATCTCTTAGTTGAACATATTGTACTCACAGATCAACATATATGCATGTCATTTATCTCAATCAGGTATGAAACATCTCAGTGTAATCAAGGCTCTTATTGTTTCTTTATTTGCGTATGACATAGTGTTTTTGAATGAAATTGTACTTGCTTTGTTGTGAAATCACTAGTACAAATAAAAACATGAACAAAATAGAATGCTTGAAGTCTAATTTAGTTTGACATCAGAATCAGATTAATGTTGGGAAGGTTAGGATTGATAACTATAATGCACTTCGGAAAAATGTTTTGGCTTTCTTGGTTTTATGAGTTAGTGGGGGGAAGGATCAAGAACATGTCTTGCCTACATGAATGAAGCAGGGAGTGGGTTTGGTGATGATGTGCTTGTTGTGTCCACATTTTGCTTTCCTAATTCTAGAGTTATTCGCAGTGGTGATAGCTTTTTTGTTTATTTTTAGTTTGGCTAATTATAATTGACAATTCAAGGAAAACAGAGTTCTGATAAATGTCAAAGCTGCTTATATCTTTTTTTCCACAGCTGCCTCAATCAGTTATTCTTGCTAGCGACCAGTTATTGCTGCTACTAACACCTTCATCTTCTTCTCAATGCCATTGTACCCTTTGTGTGCCACTAAATGCATTCTGCTATTACACTTGTTTCACAATTACTTTTGCTTCATGCTTTCTGCTCGACTTGTCATTTCTCAAGGTCACTTTCACTGCCTTCTGTTGGTTTGTCTTATAAAGTTTCATCATTAAAATCTATGAAAGATTTATATTGTAAGCAATTGAAAAACATTACAGGCCATCTTTACTTGTGCAACACTCAAGACTAACTAAATGCTGCTTGTTTGCAGGACCTTCTTAGCATTTCTTGATGAGATATGCTAGCATTTTTCTAGCTATAATATAATGCCTGATCTTTTGTTTTGGTTCATATTATTTGTTAGGGGTTGTTATTTTGAGGAAGGAGGGAAGGTAAATATGACGATGAGTGTCGAAACTGGATTCCAGAAATCGATTGAGACATTGATTTATTGGATTGGTAGTCAAGTAAACATGAACAAGACCCAAGTTCTCTTTCGAACCTATGCTCCTGTGCATTTCAGGTTCATCTCAACTTTGCTTTTTTATTCATTTCCTTTACAACTTTTTTCCTTTTTGTTTCATTGAGCTTTAAAGGCACTCCATGATTTATGCCTATTCCGGTATTTGCATCTCTTCCCTTTGATTTGAAATGCATGGTATCATCTTTCTTTAAAACATAATGCCCACAAGTCGATTACATAGCCACAAAGCAGTACTGCATCTGAAAGTCATTTCACTGAGAACCATAGCCACAAAGCAGTGTAACATATGTTTTTAATAAGAGTAGTGTATGGTTAGTTACTTATTATTCGTTAAGATTGGCACCCACCATGCTTCATTATTTGCAACCTTGATTAATCACTGCGAATGACAGCAATGGCGATTGGAATTCTGGTGGTACCTGTCACTTAGAAAAGCTTCCCGACTTGGGTGCATTGCCTGCTCCACCTGGATCTCATTTCAAAATAGTAGCTGATACATTATTGAAGCACTGGAATGAATCACAAGTGATGAACTTGGATTTATTGAATGTGACGGAAATGACATCACGTAGGAAAGATGGGCATTCTTCTTTATACTATTTAGGGCCCAAGAATGGCCCAGCACCTGTCCACCGACAAGATTGCAGCCACTGGTGCTTGCCTGGTGTCCCTGATTCATGGAATGAACTTCTTTATGCTCTTTTTCTCAAGCGGGAGACATCCCGTGCACAAACTTCCGCACAAGCTCCATTATAATGGTATATAACTTACAGAACATATTGCTGGAAATTCACATTAGCTTTTGCAAATCTGAGTGCTGGTGATGGCTCCTCTCTGATTGGTATCCAGAGGTTCATCCATTGGCCAATCAGGTTTTGCTCTCCAAAGTTGTTGGAATTTGGCAGCAAAAGGTCAAATATTACATGAAGGTATAATTTCTGACTGCAGGTAGATGAACTGAGATACATTTATCAGAAACAAATCATTATAGTTAAATAGTTGGCTAATTGCCAAATTTTACAGACTAGTTTATAGATAGAAAGTAAAGTCCATAGAGAGTCACAACGGCAATGTTATATTTTGCAATTCTTTGGAAAGCAAAAGATTTGAAGGACTTCTTAGAGTCCTTGATATATTCACTTATAATTTTTATGTACATGGAACATGCATGATATTCTATGCAAAACTTTTTATTTTTTCATGTGCAGATATTCAATAGAAAATTTCCCTCTTTATTTACTAGCAGCAGGAAGCATAAATCTTAGCGAGTTCTGGTTGACTTCCTCCAATCCTTATGAGACTCTAGTTTTGTGCTAGATTGCTAGTTTTATTTCAGACCATTCATTCCTGGTGCAAGTTTAATATCCTCTTCTTTTGGTGTTAAATGCTGGGAAAAAGGCAGCAGCACTAAAAGAAATGATGTATGTATCAGTTCATTAATGAGAAGACAAAGTTTAGCATGCCCTTTTCAAGTGGCAACGATCCCATTAAAATGCAAGTTGATTGATTCTCAAAATATAAGTCTTCCGAAATGATATGAACTTATTTTGGTAGATGATTTGTATATTTTCGGTGCCCCTAATTACAGGCAAAATTTTCAAAGCTGTTTACTGAAAGGTAAATGGTTTATGTTACCTGAAGAAAGGGGGATTGGCTATGGTGCTCATGGATATCGTTTTTGTCTCTTTTTTTGTGTGTGTGTGTGTGTGTTGAATCTTGAAATTGAGTTTATAGGATTTGAAATGATTGGAAAAAAAAATATTGAAACAAATAAAATAAATGATAAATAGTATTTAAAATACACAATAAGTAATTTAAATATATTACAAAATTAAAATATATAAATGAATACTATTTGAAATGAATATGTAAAAAAGAAAATTAAAATAAAGAGTTGGAAAAATGAGAGTAATGATAGCCGTGTGTACTGTGGTAGATAGAAAAAGGGGATTAAAACCAGTTATTTCAGCCTATAAGCCATTACATTGCAGTCTCTGAAAATATAACATTCTTTTTGCTCAAAATAACTTCTTTAATATTCAATTTATACGAGGACTAATGTTGCGGGCACCAAGAAGCTTTCTTTTCTGCTTAATATGACACAATTGGCCATGTGCTTAGGAGTAACAATTGACTTGTAAATAAATTGATTTATTCAGTAACAAATCCATTAACAAATAGCTGAAAATATGATTTAGCAATGTTAGAAGTAAGTCTCTTGACCAAACTAGTAAGATCTTGATACTGATTATCAAGAACAATCATATTCAGTGGTGAGAGCTTCCAAGTTTTCCTGGCAGCTTTACAGCCCATCAAAGTATGGAACATGCCTTCTTGAGAACCATGACATCTGGAGCAAAGAGGATTGTTCAAAATTTTCGTTTCAGTAAGTTTACCTTTGTTGGAAGTATGTCTAACATGGCTCTCCGGAAAAATATTTTCATCCTTGTTGAAATTTGAATTGACCGCAACCACTGATACAGATTGGTTATCAGGATAGTGTGCAATCCCTGTTTTTTCTTCTTCACTTGGATAGGAAAAAATCTTTTTCTTTATGAAATAATTCTCTCATCCATGAGAACGCTCACCATCGTCCCATAGTTTAAACATGTTATTGAGCAAATCTGTTAAGAAAAAGCAGATGTATTAGAAATTTCTTGACAGTTTCTGAAGAGAAGAGAAAGTAAAGAAGGATAACTTAACTGGCATCTGACCCTCCAATACTAACATAACATCTGTATCTCTTTCAAATAGATGAAGAAAAGCAGGAACCTTTTGGAGATTGATTTCATTTTCAAGCTTTAATTTTGAGGAAGATACATCAGTCATGTAATAAAGAGACCACAATTCTCCCGCATGCCTTCAATTCCGTCCTCCGAATCCATCATTTAAATGACAGTTTTTAAGTATGGCATCGATGAATTGTTCAGAACAATGTCTAAACAAGTATTTCTGCTAGTTAAACTGAGCGGATGTATTCTATCCTGCCAACTCTTAGTTCACAGCTGATTTGTTTTATTGTTTATCCATGGATTCCTCAGTTTCTCCTAAAACTCGTCAAAGAATTAAATTCAGTTAACATATTCTTCATATCTTCAGCTCTACTATATGTTTTAGCCAACATAATTGGCAGGATTTATATTATTTGACAGAGGTATTTACTTCCAACAAGGAAAGGAGGTGAAGCTGAACATGACTTTTCAAAGTGCATTCAGAAGATAGTCGTAGTGCATCAAATATGTAACACTACAAAGATATAATTGATTGCTAAAGGATTGGCTGCATTTATATATCACAGGAGGCAAGTGGAATGCTGGTGGTATTTGACACTTGGAAAAGCTACCTGAGTTCTGCTGGTTGCCTGATTCATTTGAACTACATTTCAACATAGCCTCCGAAGTTTTATCTAATTGCCCAAACGAGTTCCATGTGAAGAACCTGGATTTGTTGAATGTCACGAGCATGACAGGGCAGAGAAAAGATGGTCTTGCATGTTTGTACAACACAAAGCCTGATGACGGGCCGAGGCCTCTCCACATTGAAGACTGCAGCCAATGGTGCTGGCCTTGTGTCCCTGATTCCTGGAACGTGCTTCTTCATGCGCTTTTCCTCAAACAAGAGTCTACCCCCTTATGAATTTTAACTCAACTTTGCGAACCTTTACTAAATTACAAAAATTGGCGATACTACAATTGCGTCAATATAAATGTTCATTAAGGATGTCAAAGTTAAGGGCAGTTTTGAGGCAAAGTCAAAGAAGAGTCCATCCTATTATCATTTGTGTGTACGAAGAAATGCTAGAATGTCCAGACGGAATCCTGTGTGTAATTGCTGCATGGTAAGATTTGTAGCCTTTGTTGAGACATTTTTCTGCTTGAATTCCGGACAGCATACCTTATGGGTTTGTGGCACTCAGGTTAATTATTATCTATGATGTAAAAGAATTAAAAAAATGTTCTGATTTATTGGAAATGTTTCTTTTGCAAGCCTACGAATGAAGAAGTATTGTCAGAATGTTCTTTTTTATCTTTAGAACTTCAACATAAACAAATAGGTCTTGGGATCACTGCCCATTGTCTGGTTAAGCCTATTGCCCAATTATGCTTTCATTATGTCTACTGGGTTTGCTTCTCTCGTATAATTTAAACTATAGATAACAGATGTTCCCTCTTTTTGATGATGATCAATGTCAAATGTATAATGTGGGTTCAAGTCCTACGCAAGAGTTAAAAAGGACACGAACAATGTCATGGACCTGAAGAAAGAAAAACAAAAAGACAAAAAAAAAGGAAAGAGAGAGAGAAGCCCGGAAACCGAAGCTGGGTTTGCCCTCTTTGTGGCATTTTCACAAACACTTACTGATACTATTGATAAGCCTATTACCCAATTATGCTTTTGTTATGAGTTTATTACCTCCGAGTAGTGAAGAGGCAGCCACCAATCCGCAACATCTTCCATGTTCATAACACATCGGCCAATCACAGTATATTTTTGACTCCATAATGAGTTTATCAATAATTAGCATAAAAGATCGTCAAACGTAGCAATCTAGAAAAACTTTTTACCGCCTAATTGTTGCTATTCTAGATCATCATTAGCCTTCACTTATCAAGATTGTAACCATATCCATAACCGTCAATTTTCTTCACATGCGTTCACTCAAGAAAAACTTTCTGCAAGTGTGAGAGCCCTGAAGAGTTTGATCACCAGTGGACCCAGAAATGCATCGGATTCTAGGTTAACAAAACATGTCTTTTCCGAGATTTCTGAGATTCGGGGGTGGGTTTGATCAACTGAAGATAACACATTTTTAAGGACCCAAATGGAGAAAAGTTTGTTAATAGGCCATTTAAACTAAGTAAACCCAGGTATCAGCATTAAACAAACAGAGTGCCCTGCAGCCCTCCCCCAACACAGCATCTCGTGCGTTGATGGATTATTCATGCAGGTCTATTTTAATGGAAACATACACCCGCACCTGCATACTCAAGAGTGGATTCTGGATACAGATTTATCATATATGGACTAATAACAGCAAAAGAGAGCACATTCACCTTTACGGAAACATCAACGTTTGTTGCAATTCTTAGCCTCATACATCTATTTTGGTTAGTACACCTGTTCCCTGACAATTAACGTGTTATTTTAAATTTTCTTTGATATAACAGGTAGTGGACAAGATCCTAATTTCGATAATTTCAGAGTTGTGGAATCATCAATCAAGGCACTGAGACCTTCTTGCATAATCAGGTCTTTTTAAGCGTCTGTAATTAGATAAAACGAGGAAAGAACAAAGAAAAAAATGTACTAACAAAAACAGGAATCGTTTCATTTAAAAGGATAAGGTTACCACAATCGCTAGGAAGCAAAACCCATTAGATTAAAGTGCTGCCAACTGAGAGCCTGGCCTTCTAATCATCAAAGGGATATTGTTCATACCTCATTCTACAATCGTGGAGCACCGAACGAGCTCCTATCCTGCTTTTACATGAACTTAGCATTGCTGACTTGGCCGCCCCAAGACAAGTAGTGCAATCCGAACTTGTGAGATTTCTATTACAAGCAGCATGACCATAGGCAAAAGCATTAGGATAAGGAGATATGTTGTGGTAGTCGTAATCTTTGCTGGTCGATGTTGCAGTCTCTAAATCCGCAAGAACATAGGCTAAACTTATAGCAAAAGGATCGCCCCTACTGTACACTCCAGAGTTGCAGAGAACGTTTGTCAGATTTGTGTCTGGAATACTGGCTACTGTTCTGCAGAATATGAACAATCCAGTAATAACTACTGTTAAATTTTTAAGAAAACCCATCTCTTCTTCTGTTTCCGTTTATCTTCCTCCTTTTCTCGGTTTCTGAAACAGATGACGTCTTTGATGACTTTGTCCTCGATTTCTCCGTCAAAAATAATTTTAAAGTACGTTTTTTTGTCATTATTTACTTGTTTGCTGTTGAAATGTATTGAAGTACGCCGTCGTTATCGTCAGAGCTACAGTTAGTTCGCCTCACATGAAGCATGTGAAACATCTTCACCATCGATCTCAGGTGCAAGTATCTTAGGACCATTGAAAAATTGATCATCAGGTCAACTCCAGTTTGGAGGCGGCTTAGAGAAATTATCGCACTACCAGAATATCAAAGTATTATAGTTACTGTTAATTCGCAAGGGTAATTATAACACCTGCATCGTCGTGGCACTTTAATTCGAGGACTCCTCTGTTTTCCTCCGTCACATCCATGTACTTGTCTCTTCCCAAGAAACGCTTTCCTTTTTTGCAGTACTTTCTTTGAAGGTACATGTAAGTTTCAACTAGACGAACTCTGACACGTGATTCTATGGAATCTATACATACACGTAGGATATATATATATATATATATATATATGTGTAGCTATATAGTATGCTCATATTTTAAAAAATAACGAGCTATTTTTGAGCATGAAAGCCAGCAAGATCTCCAAGTTCTTCCACCTCCTTTGTCAATTCTTCCACCTTGTCTACCATCTCCATCAATGAAAACACAAAGCTTGCTATTTCCATTCCATCGTTATTCTCCATCTCTCCTAATGTAGCAGGAGAAATCACCGGACTTAGCTCTTGTCTCATTGACTTCAACTTTGGCATTATCAAAGCCGCAGTCTCGCATCTTCTCATTTTCTTGATGCTCTCTCCGAGCTCTCTGAGGATCCAAGCAAGCGAGGATCCAACTACTTCACATGGTTCTTTGATCAATGCTCTCGGATCCTGTGAAGTCTGCTGACACAGTTAAAAAAAATTTGTAAGTCAATAAATATGTGACACTTAGGAGAGAAATCTAGATTACATGAAATGGCGAATAAGCTATGAAAAGGAAATTTTAAAAAAGATAAAAAGAGTGGTATACCTGCGTTGGAGAACGAAGATAGGCCTTAAATGAAAGGATATTTGCAGCCATATCCCGAAGAACTTCTCCAATCTGTAGGTATCTTTTCCAAGGGTGGGAAAACCCAAATTTTCCATGCCAGGGTTCCCATCTTGCAAAATTTGCCTGGGAAATTTAAGTACTTCACTTTTAATGAATTAATTGTTGTGGGTTTTAAATGTTCATAATTAAGTGGGTGAGTCGGACAATTTATACATTACCAGTAATTCGTCCTTCGACTTCGAATGCAGCACTGATTTGCAAAGGCTGAAGCTGAAACTGGACTTTTCCTTCTCTGTGACAACTTCAAAATACTCCTCCAAACATCCTGCAATATCATGACATCAGTAAATTAATCGAAGATTAATAGCTAGATTCTGAACCTGTTCCGTAGAGAAATTTTGCCTTCAGTAGAGCGAGCTAAATCTTCAAATTTGGATGTCAAAGAATTGTGAAGTTCATCGCCAGCCCATATAGGAAAAACAAGTAAACTGGTAAAAATGCAGACCGCAAAACCCATAACAATTGTTGAGAGACGCTCACGAGCTAATTGCATGACCTTTTCAACTCGCAGGCCAGATAACACCACCAAGTTGAAGGTAAGGATGAAAATCATGGCTCCATAATCGTATCTTTTTTTTATTCTTGGAATCTGTCGAGAGTATGTTGCTGCTGCACCTGAAATTAATGATATTCATGATTCATCATTTACAATAATATTTACCCTGACTAAATGAAAAGACAAAGAAAACGATGGTAGTGGTGATCTTTGCTAGTAGCATTTAAGGACTATTGTTTCCAGATAGAGAAGACCATGTTAGGTGTAAATTCTTGATAGATTATCTTTCAACAACGATGCAATATGGCCAATAAAAGAACGTTCAAATTTTGGTAGTTCACCGGATGCGACTAATAGCAGCACATAAAAAGTTTCTGGTTCGTGCCCCTAGCACAAGCACTTCAGGACGGAGGAGGAGAAAATTAAGAAGTATATATCTTTGTAAGTGGTGATTGTTCCCTAAGAATGGGCTTAAAATTTTACCAAATAGGAAGACAGAAATGCTAACAACAATGCCGTTTCCAACTCCACCAATAGCTTGTGCAAAAGCTGCTGCTAAACATCCCAAACCTCCTCCTAATATAGTTCCAATTCCTCGATTTAAGCCTTTGCTAAGCGTAGCACCTGACATGTTTTATAGAATAATTAGTTTAAAACTCTCTGCTAGCTTAACGAGAGCAAGAATTAATTCCTGAACGGGTATAATATGGAAACAAACCAACCTGCGTAGAACTCAAAGATGACCACGACAGTCATTATAGCCCACATGGCGTTTTCTCCAACTTGCTGGTAGAGAGGATCAAGGAGATAGAGAAAAGAAACAAGAACAAAAGCTATTCCAACTTTGATACTATGAATCAGTTTTCTCGTGTCATATTTACTTTTCATTTCTCTAACAAAGCAAATAACGGGAAGAAGAGAATCTTGAAACTTCTTCTTCTTCTCTTTGGGAGCCACATGATTCCCTTCTTCTGGAATAGCAATCACAGTAGAACCCATGTGGCAAAATCAAATATTTCTCTCCACTCGTTTCTCTTTGTGCTAGATTGCTAGAAATTTCGCTTGCTTGTTGAGAACTTAGGTGAAAAATAACCCTTCTATATATAACCATCCGATGAGATAATGCATAGAAGGAAATATAAGTTAGAAGTTGTGGTGCAATCTAAAGTGGACACGGCCCTTTTGCGCTGCTAATTACCCAAAATGGCGTCAAAGAAATGGAAGTTTAAGTTCCCCATTTTGTTTGTGCGATTATCATATTAGTACATTTTGATCAATTTTTGTGATAGAACATTAGTGAGTAGTGACCCCTAGTGGAACACGCTTGCATGGCATGAGTGTACCTGATGACACAGACAATGGTCTTTTTGCTAATCCTTCAATCGAATTATGGCCACCCTTCCCTCCACATCTAAGGCTAAAATTTTATGTGCAAACCACGATATCCTGAGATATTAGTGGTTTTAAGTAGAGCAATATGAACCAAATATGAACAATTCCACCATAAAATAGAGACCGTGCCCCTGACACACCAACGCTATTGGGTAAACGTGTTCCAATGTCATGTTTACAGTGAAATTTCCTGTAATCATGTCCATTAAAACAGATTCATTATCTTGTTTATATATATTTTTTTCATATAATTAAAAATAGAGATGTTATTACGATGTATGATAGACTTTTTACGGCCTGAAACTGTGTATTCGTGTTAATTTTAACCAGATGGATGGTCTGAAAATAAGTGGAGTACATAGTTGATAAGACAAAGGATTGAAACTGCATATTTTTTAAGAACGATTAAATGGAAAATGACACCACCTATCTGTGTAGTGGGGAATATTGCGGTCTTATGCCACTTCTTATTGTCTGATGCGTTATCATGTTTATTATTTCTACATTATTAATCAATAGTATAGCAATTTAACTGTCAATATTATCATAGGATTAATTAAGTTTATTTCTACGGTTCATAGAATAATTAATGGACGAGTGCTTTCTTTGATTGATATGATATAATGAACAACTCCATATATTTCTTTGGTTTAGGTCACGATTCCTGACCATATCTCATTTTGCTGGATACAAGTTCAAGATGAATCGATTTACATCATAATCCAATGCCATACCATTAATTTTCAAGATTGCCCAAGTCATAAATTAATTACAAGGAGTAGACAGTGTGTCAAACTCCTTAAATGTCTATGGAACCAAAGCTTATAGATGCATTACAATTGATATTCACAAATTATAATAATAACTCAACAGTATGGTTTTATTCCTGATGTGGGTGTTCCATAGATGATTCCCGGAAGTTTGCATCATCAAATTAACAACTTAAAGAACCATTTGTTGATTCAACAGACTTGGATAATATCGTTTGACATATTTAGGTGAGTTTTTAAAGTATAATTTTGTATTAAATTAAATGTTAAATCGAAAAATGAATAGTAATAAATAATTAATTTTAAATTTTAAATTCTAATTTTAAGTTAAATTTTAAAATTCTACCTTTGAGCTATCACTTCAGTTCAAATTTTAACCAAATCTCAAATGAAATGAAAATTTTTTTAATTACATTCTCAATGAAGGTCAAAAATGGGATTTTTTTTCACATGCACAAACACAACAATAACCAGATTAACCTGGAACTCTTCCTTTTTGCTTCCTTTTTTTCAATCAGATTTGGCCGAATGGATCAATCTTCTTCGATAGAATTTTCTGTCTGAGTTTATATCTCCGGGTTCATCTAGCCCTTTTCAGCAAACATATCGTATATTAAAGCTAGCGCACCATGAGCAGAGAATAGACCAATGGCTGGCATGCATGTTCTTCCATTTTAGCATCATTGAAGAAGGTTGACGGGATTGTCCATTTTGCTGAATTTAATTAGCAAGCTTTGTCGGATGAACCCAACAACTAGATCTTCCAATTGATTCTGTAATGTACCATCTTTCCATTTTTTTTAAAATTTTTAATATCAAGGTGAATCCTTTTGTTGCTTTCATTGTGTACGAATATTGTACCTTCCAGCACTAACTAAAACCCTACCTACCTAATCAACTGCCACGCTTTTGGATGGTGGAAACAAGCGTGCAGTTTCAAAAAGTAACAAGAACACATCTTTTCCTTTCATTAGAAACGATAATTTTATTAATTTCTGATCAGATTAACGAGTCAAATTTGGCGGATTTGGTTCATGACACTTCATTTGTTAGTGCTTTCATAATATTATCTTATTTTCAGTGCTCGCCATATATGAACACAAGACTCTAAGTGACATCGACTAAAACCAGTAAATGAAACGTACAGTTTCATTGACTACAGCCTCCTTAATCTGCAGAGTACAAGAAGTAATCGCTATTAATTGGCAGTATGGTTATTTTTTAAAGTGATATTCCAAGAAGTCTATAATAAGTATAGGCTATCAAGGTTTGGATCACTTTCCAAGCTTTAAGGTGCATGAACTAAGCAACTGGGTGGTTTTACCTGTTGAATTTGGTGGGTTACGTAACTCGATTCATTCTCTGATCTTCTTCGCCATTACCACCATGGCAGTCCGATTATTCGGCTGAAGTCACTATTTAAGTAAATATCAAGAGGCTGGTATTCTCTGATGGCTAAGCAATAAGCAGACACACCAAAAATGCTAAAATTAGCAGTGACTTCAGCCGCTCGCTTCTGCTTCCAGAATTCATACTCCGCGTATCCTCCAATACAATACTTCTCACAAGTCTGTGCCACGAAAATAATCCGTACGTTTTATTGTCCTTATTGTCAAAAGAAAATTATTAAGTGACCTCTTTTGCTGGTCGTTTTAATTGCATTATCAGGACGGCTGTCAACTCATCTGTCTTATGGTTGATGCATCGTCATCCACCTGATCCCACAGTTCTTCATAATTTGATGGTGTTAACGTGTACTTATTAAGACATTCAAATCGTGTGTATGACCTAACTTTTCTGTCATTTTTCCCAGCTTTTCTCTGCCCACTTTCAACATTAGTTGTAATTTTAATTACTAAATTTTACACCTTTTTTCTTACCCCCCCTCTCTCTCTGAGATGTTGAATACAATTTTCACACACGACTCACCTGTATTGCAACTAATTTCTACAAATACTTCTTAAATTTAGTTAATAATACAGGTAATTTATAAAACGCATTCCTAAACCAACGGGTTAATTATATTAAGAAGATGGGCAATTGGGAGCCTAACATCCCATCATTTATGGCACCATATTTGATGCGACCATGAATGTTCTTACATTTTATCTCTTCTACTAATTGTTCTAATTCTTGCCATAAACTACATGCTGTATCGAGCATTAACATAATGGGGCGTGTAGGTATAAATCCATAGACATATTTCAATGACAAAATGAGTTTCAAATTTTTATCGGCTTTGAACGAGTAATTGTTTACTCCTATTGCTTCTTCATATAGTAATTCAATGATGGCTTAATATTACAATTCAATGTCAAAATTTTCGCACCACATAAGTTGCTAATGATACTACTTGGACATCTGAAGACACATTAACTTTATTTTGACTTGATTCATTTGGAGGGTCAATAAGACCAAGTACAAGATAATGTTAAAAATAAAACTATCACGAAACATTTAGATTGTAGGTTCAAATGGGATGTCAAATTTCAACGAGGATTAGAAAGTGATCAGCACAAATTAAGTGATAAGAGAGTTTAACAAAGAGATTGACAAATGAACACTCGATCAAAGAGAAGATAACTAATAAGTGGAGAGTCCACTGAACTCAGCAATTCTCTCTGTGGTTGCGCAACTAAAGAGTGGAATTGGGGTGGCTTGAGCAGTTCACCAATAATATATCATATCCTTTTGGCTAAGTTAGACATTTCTACCTTGGCACTTTCGTGTTCAATTCAGTGATGCATTAATTCAATTTGTTTTGCTCAATAAGCAAGCTATTGCCACTTTGAAATTGTATTTGCCCTGCCATAAATAAGTAAACGCACACCATCTTATCAACTAAAATATCTTGCATGCTTAATTTGTTTTCCAAAGGAAATTTCATGTATAATGTTGCACCCTAAAGTAGGGGTAGCCACTTTTAAGTTGAAGAATCAAACAATTTAAAAACACAAGTTTAACTAGTCAAATTCAAAATCAAGTGCTCGAGGTCTTACAAACAAGTCAAATATACTCACATGAAATAAAATAAAAATTAAATGGTCCAGACAGATACATAGTTTGGTGTTTGACAAATTCTAATACAAGTCAATCTTTTCATACCAAAAATTGAGTAGCTATAAGCCTGCTCGAGGTGTCTTCATATGCTTGCATGTCTAAACTACTCTTCATTATCCAAGTCAACTTGAATTTAACCTGAAAGAGTAAGAAAGGGAGTAAGCAAAACTACCATGCTTAGTAGAGATACCTATCACTTACCTATGTCGGTTTCACCTGAAGTCTGCATGGTTAGTAAAATCTTGTGATGCTGAACTTATAAATTTTTACAACTCATACATAATATATATATATATATATATTTTATAATCACAATATGCATCATAACATCATTTTTAAACATATAAATGTATGTAAGATAACATAAATCATAGACAATCACAATAGGATTGTACATAGCATATTGTAACATGCAAGTTTCAAATCTCAAGGATACACCCACAACATTCCCTTCATACTCAAGCACACTCTTTCATCATCCTAATGATATGTAAAGATAATTTCCTCACCATCTCATCCATATCTACAGACACCATCCCATTGTCTCATTTGCAATAACACACAATATTTAATAAGAATTTAGGCCATATAATGGTAAAAAATTAATAAAAATCATCTTTCATACTATTCATCAAAATTATATATTTTTTTATTACGCAGACAATATTAAATTAATACAAGTTGGTACGCCGTAATTGTAAAATGTGCCACTCAAATATTTTATTATAAAAATGTATAATGAATTTTAAGTAATTTAAATGCATTGGCAAGTTATAATTTTTTTAATGAACAGTGTTGATCGTTGATAGGTCAACTTGCCAGTTAATGCCAGTCAACGGTGATGGCAATTCGAAATTTAGCGATTTGGGTGGCTGGTCCTCACGAGTCTTATAGTTTTTGACCTTCTGAATGTAATGGCGTAATCCATTTTTCCATTTGATGCACCACTAGCAAGAACTATGGCCGAAAATCTGTAGTTTTAGTGACTTTTCTAGCAATAATCTGGTGATCTTTAGTACAAACTTTTCAATCATTTTATTTTATTTTACTTGTCAAGGCGAGTTCATCGATATGCTTTTTTTTCCATAAGAGGTCAGGGTTAACCGAATAGTTGAGTTAAAAGAATTTTTAAATTTTATAAAATTTTAAACAGGATTTGCCGGAGTTTGCAGTAATGGAACGACAACATTGAGGAGAGTGGATGATTCAAAAATAGTGTCGATCATCGGAGAAGTGGCCGAAATAAGGAGGAGAGAGAAAGGTTGGACATGTTTGGAATTTTCGAAATTGAAGGGGTATTTATAGGAAATTTTTTTAAAAAATTATAAAATGATTCCTAAATCTTTTTAAAATTATACTTAGACTAAAGATATTCAATAATCATGCACTTTTATCTAATTTTTTTACAATTTGGTCCATATATAATTTTAAAAAATCAATAAATATTTATATATTTTATAATATCTACATATTAGAAAAATCAATCCTTTCGATTGGTTCGCTGGTATATTTGATTGGCTAGAAAGTTGATTTTTTTAAAATTTAAAATTTTTGAACAGTTAGATTAATATGAGATTGACGGTGGTAGAATGGGTGTGTTGAGAAGATCATGTGGGTTTCAGAGTAGTGTCGTCGATTGGATATCAAAATGGGATTGGTTTGGGCTTTTATGAAAGTAATAAAAGTTGTGAATATTTATTATTAATGAAATTACGAATGGCCTAAAATATATTTAAAATTATATAATAATCAAAAATATTTTAAAAATAATAAATTTAGTCCAAAATTCGTAACAAATTTATATCCCCACAAAAATTATAAAATTTTGTCGCAGTTCCTGAGAGACAGAACCCATACATGAGAAGTAAGTTGGGTACTACTTATGTCAGCCTTCTTTACGGAACTTAAATCCCTTCGGTTGCAATCAGCCCAGTTGTTGTCAAAGATTTTCCAACACATTGGAAATCCCAACCCCCGAAGCTAAACATTGCAATAGCTTGTTCCAAGTTTGGGATTGAACACTAGAGCCTTAGATAGGAGCATGCATTGGCGAGAACAATGTCAAGTAAAATAAAATACTTTAGCAATAATGCACAGGCAACTAGGTCGGTAGGAAGGAAGGACTGTGACATAAAGTGTGATGTTTCACCATGCTAGAGTCTTAACTTTCTTGCTAACAAAAGTAATGGAAAGAAGAAGAAAATAGCAAACATAATAGACATGTCACAGTGTTGCTATTCTTCACTTTACCCTAACCCGATCCCGATGAGTTCTTCAGTTAGATAGCAAATGCACATGCATTTATAATGGAGAGAAGAAGATAAATATGTTACAAGTATATCCATCCATACCCCATACAATTTTGACCAACTTAATTCCATGCCTTTAATTTCTACCGGCTTGGTTGAAATTGGCCAGTGATGCCCCACTTATTCAAGATACAAGGATAAAGATTTAATCTTCATGGTATAATAAATAATTAAAATTCTTGATAAATATATTTTTATTTGATAATTAATATTAATTATTTACGTTTCAACTATTAGGTTAGTTTCTAACATATCATTAAATTTAAATATGTATCTTCGAATTATTTCATAATTTTTCATATATATTAACAAAAAAAATAATTTAATAGCAATTACATCGAGAGGTATTAAATTATGATAATAGATCTCAAATCACTTGTACTAACGAACATGTTCGGTGTTTGAAAAAAATTATAAGTTATGGGATTGAACTAAAATTTTATTAATTAAAAATAAAAAAAATAAATTTATTATTAATTTTATCGCGTGTGAATATTAATTTAAGTAAAAATATATTAAAAAAATTTTAAGAAAAAAAATTTATGATGAAATAGTTTTTAAATTATAAATAATATTTATTTTATAATATATAAAAAAAAGTAATATTTTTTTAAATTTTAAAAAAATAAAATAAAATATAAACCCTGAAATAGTAAATCCCACCGTTTCAAAGAATTACTAAGAGCTAGGCCACAGCCCTTCTGTAGGGCGGGTTTAATAATGGAAGAGAAAAAGAAAAGCCAGTGCTACCTATAACTGTAGGGCTTCTTCAGCATAAACCACGTCTCACTGCGCATGTACATTAATTATAATGTGTAGAAGTGCAGTCAATTCTGTCTCTCAAAACGGGAGATGAATGCTACTTGTTTGCCAATAGCATTACATTGCAATGTTTGAACTGGTGGTCCAAAACCACGTGCCCTTCGCTGCCCCTCTGCCGTCACCGTATCTACCATTCTCCGCCGTCCCTACAATACCAACTAATTCTCTTGCATTTACATCCTCCAAGTTACTGCTTACTCTCCCGTTAATACTTACTCTATTTAAAATCCTTCTAAACATATTTACATATTTTATATAATTAATTAATTAATTTTTATAATAATAATAATTATTATTATTTAATGATATTCGAAGATATTTTACGTAAAATAATTGGATAAATTTTTAAAATTTAATTATAAATTACTTATATATTATTTATTATTATTTTTTGTTAAATTTAATTAATAATTATATTTTAAAATTTAACTCTTAATAATGCCTGTATTATTGTCCTTTTTTTTTGTTTTTTTTTAATCTAATAAGTAATTATTAACGGGGATGGGCTTGGAGATGGTGAAGAAGGTAGTGGACGGTGCAAGCATTCATGACACGTAGCTCAATTGAAACTGGTCGGCGTATAATTGAAATCGGCCATTACGCACCCACCCGCCGGAGCGGAATTCCGAAGTCAAACGTCCGCATCTTTGTAGTAGCTAAAATTGTTCAGAGTCACGTGCTAGCTCACAACGGCACTGACTTTCATAATAACTTAAATATATCTGCAAGTGTCGTTACACAGAAACAAAATTTTTAAATATTTAATTAATTTCTGATAATCAACGAGACACGTAATTAATTTTGATTCGTCGGACCATCAAAGTAGAATTGCCATGTCCAATTTGTAAAAATCCCACAATCTCCCAACGACCAGTCATCGGTGTCGTTTCGCCACCTAATCAGATATCCACCGAACAAAACACACACCCGCGGTGCAGAACACACAACTAACAAGTTCCCGCCAGCACCAGAACACAACTGCTTTGATCCATCGAAATTGTCTGGTAGACCGACCAGTCAAACCCATAACATTAACCCAAATTCTGTCTACGATCTACTCTCTCTTCCACGAACCCTAACTACTTTCTCTCTAATTTCTCTTTTATCATTATTATTATTATTATTATTGTTGTTGTTGTTGTTGTTGTTATTTATTCATTTTTTGGAAAAGGAAAATCCCCGTCCTTCCAAGTTAACGACCCCATTCGATCTTTCCATGATTTTACGGAGTAATCATTTTCTTGGGCAACTGGCATTATCGCCTCAAAGTCATCTAACTTTTTTTCTTCCCTTCTCAACTGCAGGTCTTACCTGTGGTATGTACCTTCTCTTCTCTCCTTAAAGTCTTCTAGCAACCTTCCTATCTTGTTTCGCAGTTGCGATAAAGGGTTGATTTGTAGCTCAGATCTTGATACTGCTGCCTGTCTATTTACTTACCTCGAAACTCCTACGCGTTCTTTTTCCTTTTTCTTTTTTAATTTTAATTTTAATTATTTTTTAAATATCCATGGGCTGAAATTTGATTGTGATCAAAAGAAAAGAAGCTCTGCTGGTGAATACAGCTGCGAAAGAAATGGCTGCCCCGCCGCCGAGTAGCCGGCTTCAAAGTATGCTACAGCAGGCGGTGCAATCAGTTCAGTGGACTTACAGTCTCTTTTGGCAAATTTGTCCCCAGCAAGGGTAATACTAATCTCTACGAAATCATGGAAAAAAAATTTAATTGTGATTAATTATATCATTAATAAAGGATATCGGCAAGTTAATAATCTTTGGAGTTGTTTCAGGATCTTAATATGGGGAGATGGGTATTATAATGGAGCAATCAAGACGAGAAAAACAGTTCAACCTATGGAGGTCAGTGCTGAGGAGGCGTCACTTCAGCGAAGCCAGCAGCTTAGAGAGCTGTACGACTCACTGTCTGCCGGAGAAACGAACCAGCCAACAAGGAGGCCTTGTGCGGCCTTGTCGCCCGAGGACTTGACGGAGTCCGAGTGGTTCTATTTGATGTGTGTTTCCTTCTCTTTTCCACCTGGAGTGGGGTGAGTTCTACTTTATTATTAGCTTTCTTCACCTGCTTGCCAATTGATTTTTTGTTGCTTTCCTAGTTTCATTTCACTTGTTTTGGTTGCTTGAATGAATATTTCTTATTGTGGCAAACCTCGGTGCATGGTTCATCGAGGTGAAAGTAATAAACTTTGAGGGTGAAAGATCCTTTTTGTTTTACACTATTTGTCACGTAGGTAGGCCGAATTATTTCTATACACTACTTTCTTTTTCAATTTTCCTCCCAAACTGGCATAAATGAATACAAAAATTTCTTTTCCTGGATAGCTAGACATTTATTTATTGTAAGTTAGCACACCGTTCAATTTTTACCTCTACGAATAGAGCAAACAGGAAAATGGAGATCACCACCTCGTCTCTTTGGTGGTTGTGTGTGTAATTGCCTAAGTAGAAGAAAAGCAAAGAACACACAACAACAAAGCAGAACAGACACTTCGTGTAAGTATATGTTGCAAAACCACTTCTATTTCTGGTGATATGGTGACTACTCACTTAAGTCTCTTTAAATAAAAAGCTGTTGTTGTTGTGTTGTTTTTTTTTCCCTGGGCTGAGCACCTCCTGCAGTCATTGATTGTAGCTGATGCTGCCCTCTCACAAGTTAGGTAAGAGCCTTAATGTCTCTCTTCCTCCTGCCTAGGATTCTTCTTGTTAAGAACTGATTGCTCAAATTTGTCTTTCGACAATTTCAACATCGATAACTAGATTAGAGACTGTTGCAAAATATATTCTGGAGAGCTTTGTCCAAAGACCTGATGAGGTCTGAGGGTTAATTAATTATTTGGATTGAAGTTGAACAACAATCCTTATTGTTCCTGTCATGGAAGATTAGAAGCTACTTCTTTGAAAAAGGAGATAAACCTCGAAGACAAACTAAACCAGAGCCCTACCCGACTTAAATTAGCATCTCTCTCTCCCTTTCCCATAAACTTATGCTTTCTTTCCTTTCATCCCCGATACGAGCTTAAGTTCAAAAGTTCCGGTGAATTTTTGCTGGCTGTGCTACTTGAGCACCCATCGGAAGGCGATGGACCATCTCTAGGAACTTGAATATTTTGTCATGAGAGATTCCAATGCAATCTAGTTTAATGGCCCTCTATTATTCTCAAAATCAAACAAACTTCTGTCTGTTCATATATATATATATATTATATAGTTTTGATATCACAAATTGCACAGTTGGTATGTGGTAAAATGTTTGACTAAAACTAGGTTATTTGATGGGTTATATATAAGAAACATCTGCATTGTTATCGATCATAAAGAGCTGCGAAAAAATAGTCTATTTATGGAGGATAGGAAGTTTTAACAATGAGCAGTTATTTCGGGACAAATGATGAGATTAATTGCTCTGCGACTGCTCCATTAATAATGATAAAAAAAAACAAACAAACAAACTATTATGATTTCTGATATTTCTTCTAAAAATTGATTGTTGTGAAAATTTTAATGGACATATTTTACTGAATATTTGCTTAGGTTACCGGGAAAGGCGTACTCAAGGAGGCAGCATGTATGGCTCACAGGAACAAATGAGGTTGATAGCAAAACGTTTTCTAGAGCAATTCTTGCCAAGGTACCGTGACCACCCCTTTCACCATTTAACAAAACCGCAATTTGAAACGAAAACTTTTGTCCAGAGTTGCTCTTTGCGCATTTGGTGTTCTTCATTAAAACAAACAAAAACAAAGAGGAATATTTATAAAATTTTTATTAATTTTTTTTATAAATAAATATATTTTTATTTTATTAGTTAAATAATTTTTAACAACAAGAACAAATATATTTTTCTTTACTAGTTGTTGGCTTCCATCCTGTGCTAAACGTTACTGACTATTTTCTCCTCGTTTCTCGACACGATCAACTGCATTCCATGCATCAGAGTGCTCGTGTACAGGTAAATATTCAATCTATAAAATCTCGTGTAATTTCAACTTAACTTAGTTGTGTTTCTCGCTAATATGATCTCGAATATTGGGCTGTAATCATGCAGACTGTGGTATGCATTCCTCTTCTGGATGGTGTCGTTGAATTTGGTACCACAGAGAGGGTAGAGTATATAGCTTTTTACGTCATCTGTGATGACATTGAACCATGTGTAACAAGTCTCCATTAATGTCCAACATTATGCTAAAACCAGAAAATTCCGTTGAATGCCGTATTGTAGGTACCTGAGGACCTTGGATTCATTCAACATGTCAAGACGTTCTTCACTGACCACCACCACCATGCAAACCCTCACCCACCAAAACCTGCTCTCTCCGAGCACTCAACCTCCAATCCCGCTACTTCATCAGAACAGCCTCGCTTTCATTCACCACCTATAACCGCCATGTACGCAGCCGTTGACCCACCAGTCAATGCCAACCAAGAAGACGAGGATGACGAAGAAGAAGACGATGAAGAAGAGAACGAGTCCGACTCTGAAGCTGAAACTGCCCGTAACATTCGCCAAGACGCGGCTCAAAACCCTCAAGTCGTAGTCCCACCAGCAGCCGAACCTAGTGAACTTATGCAACTGGAGATGTCTGAGGATATCCGGCTCGGCTCACCCGATGATGGGTCGAATAACTTGGATTCAGATTTTCACTTGCTCGCCGTGAGCCAAGGGGGGAACCCTGATGATCACATGCGCGGAGCTGACTCGTTCAGAGCCGAGTCCAGTCGGAGATGGCCAATGCTGCAGGAGCCAATGACCAGTGATCTCCAACCGCCTCTTTCAGGTAAAAGCTACTTGTTGGATTCGCACTGCACCCAATAGCACAGCATCAGAATCTATTACAAGATCTCGGTCGGGGATTAGATAGTGATAATAAATTGCTTTCCAAATTTAGGTCATGATAGCAGGTCAGATTGATCTTAAAAACCAGTGAACCAATTTAAGAAACTGACCACTAAATGATGATGTTCAGTGACGATATCCATGCAAGACATGCATGCACATGGGATTGAATTTTTGACTCCTGCGACAATGTTTACAGCTAGATTCCACTAGTGACCGGTCCCACACAAATGTGCAGCATCTGCACCGTATACTGCTTCATTGTCTGAATTGTGAGAGGAAGATATACGATCAGTAAGTGGGCTGACTTATGTCAGCTGCAATCCCCGAAACCCTCCGGGATTGTGTTAGAATAAGATAAATCATGTCAATAATCAATGGAGAGAGCTGTCTGCTTGCCACTTGTATTTGTTACACGTGCAACATTTCAACAAAATCTTGCTAGAAGTCAATAATATCTTGACCCCGAAGCCCTCATCGTTTATTAAATGAAATGATTTAACAGCATCGCCGTTTTGGGAGAAACAAGACTTGATTATGAACCAATAGGAATCTGACATGATATATATATGTTTTGTTTTGTTTTATTGCAGGAGGACAACTTCCACAGTATGAATTGACGCAAGAAGACACTCATTACTCCCAAACCGTGTCTACCATTCTTCAGAAGCAGCCAACACGCTGGACTGACTCATCTTGCAACGCTTACGCCAC
Organism: Xylocarpus granatum; assembly: GCA_019650275.1. NCBI lineage: Eukaryota > Viridiplantae > Streptophyta > Magnoliopsida > Sapindales > Meliaceae > Xylocarpus > Xylocarpus granatum. Next base: position 260,800 of record BNST01002851.1, read on the forward strand.
CTACTCCACCCAATCGGCCTTCGACAAGTGGACAAACCGCTCAGATCACCATTTCCCCATACCCGTCGAAGGCACATCGCAGTGCCTCCTGAAGTATATTCTGTTCAGCGTGCCGTTTTTACACAACAAATACCGTGACGAAAACTCACCCAAGTCACGTGACGCCGGCAGTGACGCAGCCTCGAGGTTCCGTAAAGGGACCCCCCAAGACGAGCTGAGCGCAAACCACGTCCTGGCTGAGCGCCGCCGCCGCGAGAAACTCAACGAGAGGTTCATTATTCTACGGTCATTAGTCCCGTTCGTGACCAAAATGGACAAAGCCTCAATATTAGGCGACACAATCGAGTACGTGAAACAATTACGGAAAAAGATTCAGGATCTCGAGACACGTAACAGGCAAATGGAGGCCGATCAGCGGTCAAGAATGTCGGACCCACAGAGGTCTGGTAGTGTCTCGAAAGATCAAAAAAAGGGGCAAACGTTTTCGGACCGGGCACGGATGGGTTCTGCACCCGGGTCAGATAAGAGGAAGTTGAGAATAGTGGAAGGAAGCAGCGGCAGTGCCAAACCCAAGAGCGTAGACTCACCGCCTCCGCCAACAACGTTGGCAACCTCCGTACAGGTTTCAATTATAGAGAGTGATGCGTTGGTGGAGCTGCAATGCGGGTACAGTGAAGGGTTGTTACTTGATATAATGCAAATGCTTAGGGAGATGCTGATTGAAGTCACAGCAGTTCAGTCTTCATTGAATAATGGAGCGTTTACAGCTCAGATAAGGGCCAAGGTACGTTCGCTCTCAATTGGAAAGATGATTGTTACTTTAAAATAACTGGCAATAAGTGATGCCATTATGCGTACTTTTACGTGCAGGTTAAAGACAATGTAAATGGAAGGAAAGCAAGCATTGTGGAGGTTAAGAGGGCAATACACCAAATAATACCCCAGTAGTTTTAGAGAGTGTTAGGGGAAATTTAGCTTAGGACTGACTTACAAGTACAATAATTTCGGTAGGGGCGTATACAGATTTAGTATGTTTCTATGTTCGTGTGGAGATCAGTAGTGACCGTTATGGTCCCAAGTGTAATCTACGAAGCATATTTCATGAAGAATAACAAACGTTACATCTTATATGCATAATTAATCTCGTGTGCCGACCTGACTGTTCTGTTCCTGTCCATGTTGCATTTACCTGAAAGTGTGGTGAATATGGAACTAATTTGTCTTTTAAGTACGTCATGCAAGGCAAACAGAAACAATTACTGTTATCTGCTAAATGAAGGACGTCAACATATTATGGAACATGACTTTCAAGTCAATGTAATTGCGAATTCCATACACGTTTTGGCCATAAAGGGGTGCAGAGTAAAGCTACTGGTATGGTCAAGGCAAAGAGTCCGTATATGAATTGGAAGTTTCGGTATCTCTACAGCTATTTTAAAGAAACCTCACGGCAAATCCTACAGGACTGCAAAATGGTTTCTCAGGCTTTAACATGAAACTACTTCGCAAATTACTGATGCATAAAAACCATCCAACCCTGCCGCCAGACAATGACAAATCAGAAAAATTGGATTGATAGAGGAATAACACCGGCCCTGGCTCTTTAAATCAGCAGAAAAGGTTGTCAATACAACATATCGTTTATACCGCCGTCATTGGTCACCTTCTCCACGTCTTCTTGCGACAACAGAGTTTTTCTACCCGTGCCACCTGTTTTATCATAAGGTTGAGCCATTTTCCGCAGAAACTGCAATCACGGAAAATGCAAAGCATAACGAGTTAGTGCAATGTCAGTCTCCCTTTATCATATCGCAAAGTTTCTCCAAATGTTGGCATTTACACACCTCTCGGGCTATATGCAGAGCCATATCGGTGCTCAAATTCAGATGTGCATCATGTAGATGAGACAATATCCAACCAGGCAACTTAGAGCGCTTGTCATGACGGCTATATCTGGAGAATTCAAATCAAATAATTTTGTGAGGCATTGTAAGCACAAAACACAGACAATATTTCTAAGAATAAATATTATGATTGCTTGTGCCTCCTTAGCTAACAATAGCCCTTTTTTTCCATATAAGCTCCTAATAATATCTTATACAAACTAAAAATCAAAGATTATGCTATTCCAATCATGTGATACGAATTCAAACTCTTAGTGATAATGCAGAACCACACTCTCTTCAGCATCAATTATTAAATAAATATATGTCCAACCTTTTGCTGCTTTGTCAATCCAAACTGATAATGAAAAAGGGGATGAATTAAGAGAGAAGATAATTCTTCAGAATGCTATTTAGAACTTCAGGTTGTCACTTTAGTTAAAATTGATTGTTCATTTGATCAGATCAACACAAGCAGCACCTAAGAGTAGCACTTGAGACACAAGCAGCTAGAATTATAGACAATAGGAGTATAAAGAATAAATCTGAAATGCAGTGCACACAACCAAATGGCGAAGCTTAAACCTTGATTGTGAGAATTTAGAAACTCTAATAATCCAAAAAATTTCGAAGATGAAAAAAACCTTTTGTCAGCAAATATCATCATCCCATAATCAGCCTTTGACCGGATCACTCTGCCCACACACTGAGCAGCTTGTCTCTGACTCAGTAGAATCCCAATAAACAAAGTTCAGAATATCAGAGAAAGAGCAAAATGGAGAAAAAAATACAAACATATTGCCAAACAAATGCAAGTTTCTTTCTAAAGAAATGATCAAGAAATCATACCAAGGCATCAAATGTTAGGAAATCGCCTTCCTTTATCTGAAATGTGTCCCGTAGGTACTCCAACCGTGCAAGCAAGATTCTGCAATTCAAATAAAAATCTCATGTAACCATGTCCACAAAAGATATCTCTACAGCAGTTTACACAAAACCTTAGGTCCGAGTGATGAATTCTGAAAACCTTTATTGAAAGCCACAAAGAAAAGGGAACCTATGCTAAAAAGATATATACATGAGAAGCTATATTTCAGAAAGTTTTGTTCAAGAACTGCAAAGCAATTATTTTTCAATGTATATCTTCATATAAAAAAATAAAAGCGTAAGCATTAGGGAATGATGCTCACTTGCTTAATGTGTACTGGAAAGGAACACCGAACATGATTACTAGTCTGCCATAATGCCGATCAAAATCTATACCTTCAGCTACTTTTCCCCTGCAATAGACAGATATATGCTTGTTCTCATCTGTTTAGAATATGATCATTACAGTTTACAATAGACAACCCAAAATTGAATTGGGAAAAAGAATATCCTTCTGAGTTGACAACACAGTTCTGAGTAACTTTAAATGCAAAGAAAAAATTGACAGAACACAAATTAATGTCCACTATGTTATCACTTATAAAACTTAACAAAAAGAAAAGGTGGTGAATGAGTTTACATTTTTTCCAATTGCTAACAGGGAAACAGAAACTTTTACATCGAAATTGCTTAATCTTAGTCACAGAGGGAATTTTCATTATTCTTTGCCTATCTATCAAGAAAATTGACTTCATTATGATCATCACCCTTAAAAGAATTTAGAAACTGTGCAAAAAAAAATGCAACTTCTAATAGCCATTACATTCTCTATTCAAAAATAAATATCATGTATAAAAGTTTGATATGTTTATACCTGGCAACAGAGAAAAAGACTGCACCTCTCCCACAATCACATGCCCTACGATAGTTGTCAAGAGCCAAAGTAGTTTCTACCACATCTTGTGTCTCAATGAACACAAGCTTATGCTGCATTATTTCCTGCAAGAAGAAGAGTATCAAGTTTCTCTCCCAAGAATGGAGATACACATCACTTTATGGCTGAAATATTCATTAATTATCATGTTAAAATACTGTAATAGGTCATATCTGAGGAAAACCAAAAAAGGATTCTAAATTATTGATGACAAACTGTTGAAAAGAGACCGCAAACATTATTTTCACCTTTAGAATTCCACTATCATTCCAAGTGGCAATTATTTCATCCATGTATGAGTAACTGACAAAAAAACATACAATCCCATCTGGCACAATAGAGACCATCTCCACCAAGAGTTTTCCATAATTTCTTGCAACACCAGGATCACTTCTCATATCAAATTTGGTACTCACTGGAAGTTGGTCACTGAAATAACAACCCAGAAGGTATTAAATAATAACAAACCAAAAATCAGATTATACAACAAATATTTCAAGTGCATAGATCATATTTTGACTTGCTATATACATAATGAGATATATTTAAGTTGAATTTCATACCTTCCACGTGTGAGAACCATAGGACATATGCAATCTCTTGTCAGGGACATCTTAAAACTCCGACTGACGACTGGATGGAAATTAAGAAGACGAGGGTACAGATCAATTGGGCTCAGAGTTCCGGATGTAATCACAACTGACTGGAATCGGTCAAATACAGGCTTTATGGCAAGAGAAGCATCATGGCAGCTAAGCTACAATCCATACATAAAAAGAAAAGGAAAAACAAAACAAGATCAATAGAGAATTTAACATAAAGATTATGGATAATCAGCATTTTGCATAACACAGAAGCCAGGAGATCAATATGCAATATCACTACAGAAATCATAATATTCAATCAGCCAGTCAGATGAAGACTGACTGAGCATGTAAAGATGGAAGAAAGACAATTGAAGTGGTCCACTGAAAGTATGTTATGGCAGTGACATCAATATAGAAGAAAAAATAATCATTGTGATCCATCATCAGTCTATTAATTTGGAGGCTGGGAAAAATGGCATCGGTAATGAGTAGACTTAAAAAATAGAAGATCCAAAGAATCTACAGATCTGTTTAGCAGCTCAAAAGAGGACATTTAGATGCTTTAAGGTAGGATCTGGACGCTATTTGCAAAAAGAAAGAAAAACCTGACAACGGATCACTATTTCTTGAAGATAAAAGTAACCAATAAGTAGGAAAAAAAGATGTATTTGAACAGATAACACAAAACCCACCTGCAGAACAGGGTCAGGAATATGTGGCATTCTCTCATCAAAAGGTTCAATTATAATTGAAAATCCACGAGTATACGTCCCCACAAGTGTTGCAAAGTCGCATACTGTCTGAATATGTAAGAACTCATCTGTGTCAGTTATTTCTAGCGTCAACATGAGAGAGTGCAGGCGTTCATAACAAAACCGCAGCGTTTTCTGATCAATTCCAGCTTGTCCATTAATTGAGACAACAAAGTTAACAGGGCCTTCCTTCTCAAAATTTTCAGTATCCAGCCGGCCTCTTAAATATTGGACCAATCTCCGTAAAACGTGCAGAAAATGCTCAGCTCGCCGTATGTTTCCAGGCACAGCCTCCTTCAGAATATCACTAGGCAATGCGGGATTTGAGAGCCAAGCATCAGTGACTGGATAGAAAAACGAAAGAACAAAGGACAATTTAGGAGATTCTCAAAAAAACAAACAAACCAACCTCATGGTCATTCAGAATAAAGCAACAGTTGAACAGCATTCCACTTACTAGGTAAGCTTCCTCTCAGTGCCAAACCCTCAACAAGCCGGTTATATTCAGCACGTAGTCTACCTGCATCCGTGGCCTTGAACCTTCCTACCATGTGAAACAAATTAAAGAACAGATATGTGAAACTGTTTTTCAAGAAATTGGAGGATAAAACTCATCAGAAAAGAGTCCAATCGTTTTCTCTATCAATCATATGATAAATATAAAGGAACAAAACAAGGAGCAACAAGTTTCATGACTCTGAGACCTTTGTATGGGGGTTGACCTCACAATTCTTTCACTCACTTTTCTGCTTCAACTAAGTGCCAGATAGAGAAAAATAAAAATTATATTTTAACTTGTGTGCATGGATGCATGTTTAGGGATAAAACTTTAGGTAATACCACTAACCATGCCATACTGCACTAATAAAATTATTGCCAAATCTAAAGACTCAACAATTTGCAAACAAAATCGGAATATTATGGGCCAGAACAAACCTTTCATTTGAAAATACATAACTGTTCCAGACTTAAAGTTACAAGGGAAAAGGTAAGCATGGAAGAGAAAAATGAAAAGAAAAGAAATCATACCTTTCAATTTCCTGATTAATCCTGCTAAGATTCCTTGTGGCACCTTCTAGTGTTTGCCTTCGAACACTGACACTCAGTGCTTCAATACACACATTATCTATATTGTGTGCCTCATCAAATACCACAACAGACTCCTTTTGCATTTCTTTCGATATAATTCCAGCCACCTTTGGATCAAGCAAGTATTGATAACTATAAATGACCACATTTGCAAATTGAACCATGTGCCTTGCCAAGAAGTACGGGCACCACCCTTTCTGCTTACCAAATGCTCTCAAATCCTTCAACCACCATCCCCAAATCAAATTCAGTAATCCCCGAACATTCAAAAAGTTTGGAGTCTAGAGACTAGTAAAACTAATAACCACCACCAGGAAGTAAGCATTCTTTAATCATTAAAACACAAGTGAGTAATCAAGTTTGAATGAATTCATAATAGATCCAAACCAGATGGAAGATAACTTCAATTAGATCTCATCTGATAAACATAAGCGGAGATAGTCTAACGTGTATCAAAATGAAATAATCATTAAACTCCAAGTGAAAGAAAGAATTTATTCCTTCATGACCAACAAAAATAATCAATAAATAAAATTTCAATTACACCCGTAAATCATTCAACAAACGTTAACAGCTAAATACCTGTAAGGTATAAACTCCTGGAGGCAAGACCGCCCCAGAAGCTGCCTTCTCGTAATTTTCAAAAAATTCACATGTCTCCACGTTAGGATTCTCCGCAGCCAAGGCACGAACCCAGCTGGCCGTCCGCTTCCTACATGCTGCATCCACAGAGTCCCGATTCTCCGCAGCCAAAACTGCAGAATTGACACAAAGATTTTTCCTCGACGACAACCCAATTGCCAAAATCTTAGCGGCGGGTCCAAGATGTCGAGTCTGGTAATTATGTAATAACTTCAACTCGGCTAAAGTTTTTTCCATCTCGTGAACGGTGCGCGTGCAATAAATGAGCTTGACTGGGTTATCTGGTTTTGAGAGAGCATAGCTTGTGATTAGAGAGAGGAGGGCTATGGTTTTTCCGGTGCCAGTGGGCATCTCCAGAAGGCAGTGACCTTTGGCATCTAGAGCGCGTTTAAGTTCCAGCATGTATGAGTACTGCTCAGGGTAGATGTTGTCGTATGGGAAATAGACAGTCACATCTTCAAGTTTGAAGATCATGATGTCTCAGTATTCACTGTTTTCTCTGCGTGCAGATGGAACTGATCAATTGAATCGAGGGAAAACTGGAGGTCGACGAAACGGGGGGTTTAGTCCTAGTGGTTTTAAGCCGAGTGGACTCGCGTCCTCGACTACGAAGAACCGAGAACGTTTAAACCCACTACTAGCCCAAGCCCAAAACAGAGCTACAGTGGAAACCCAATTGCAATTGCATTGATAAAATAATTTTAGATTACTGCAACCATCAAAATCTTTTTGTGATACTCCAACAGTGGTTTGTGTGAGAATAGTTTGACAAAAATTTATAAGTGGTATGGTGTGTGTGTGTTGTAATGCAGCTATGCAATTTAGATAGTAGAAGGAATCTTGGCAATTGTATAGATTCAGATATTTGAATTATGGAGAGCTAGAACAAGTGTCGGGATACATTGTTGCTTAAGTGCAAGCAAGTAATAGTTTACCATTCACTTTGGCAGTCGCTTGTGAACAGCACATTGCATCTTGCAGTTAAAGTTTCGTACAATGGCATACATCACCATCAGATGGAGAAATGTAACTACTCAAAGGCCTGGTAATAGGAGCAGAATCGGAATTATGCCAAAGAAAATCTTCTGACTAGCTTTCTTATTATTCTTCTGGAGTATTGGAAGCTATTCCCTCGATAATGTGGCGGATCTGAAAGCTACAAAAAGATAGGTGATACATGTGACTTTATTAGTTCCAAGTGCAAGGAAGCCACAGTAGACTAGTTATTACGATACTTGAAGTTTTCAGAATCAAGCTGGTGTGCAATGGAACCATCGTTTGATCTCAGAATCTGCACCCGCCCATAATTAGAAACTGCCTTAAACACCAACAATTGGAAATTTGGTAAGCGAGAAAGTAGAACAAGAAAAACAAGAACATTACCATAATTCCCTCTCGCACAACAATAATCTAAACAAATTTAAAGCTTAAATTTTTTCGCTAAGAAAATTGAAAGGTTATTCACCTGGCGGTTGAGGACAGAACAAACCATGCAAGCCAACATAATTGTGTCGACAAGATCATTCTCAAACAGCCACATAAACATCAAATGCAACATGCATTCATTAACTGGGTTTTTGCACTATATGACCTTAGTAATCAAATGCACAAAACAGGATTTATTATCTACCATATTGTATAATCCTTTTCTCCATCCTACCTACTAGAATTTCATGAGTTCCAAATGCAATTCAATAATCGAGGATGAAAAATTGCATAATTTCTATTTATGATAAGACTAATTTGTAATACAACATACGAGTTTTGACACTGGAGAAGAGCACAGGGCACGTCTCCCCTTATGGTGACTCAGATGGTCCAGAAAATTTCAATTATGTACAATCTCAGGAACCATCATGTTAAATTGAAGCAGAACATGGACATGATATACATCTAGCTGATTGTTACCTTGTTGCTATATCTGAAGTCACGTTTAGGAAGAAAATGCAGTGGCAGCTTCAGAGAAGAGGAAGCTTTGACTAACAGAAACAACTTTCAGTTCTTGCAGTAGCATGTAAATTGACATAACAAATTTTAAGTCAACAGAAGCCACCAGCGCCCTACCCAAAGAACCGAAGAAAGATAGCAAGACGTTGGCTTAACGACATACTCATGCTATTTGAAATTGCACTACTATTTACGCAGCATTTGTACATTAAATATGGTCCATCTTAGACTATTTTACACCTCTGCATCTACATAAAATCTGAATCGCCTCTAATGCATTTAAAAAGAAGCATGCTACTTGCTATACTACAGTACTTATTAAACCAAGTAAAACACCACTTAACTAACCTAAAATCCTTTCTACATAACATTGGAGCTATGTCATTTTTAAATCAAGATTCAGAACCCAGCGTTTCATTGAATCAATGACCAAAGGACTGATCAAATGTGAACAGTGAAACAGCAGCAGCAGTAGCTTCTCCACACCACAAGTTCTCATAAACTATATCTTGTGCAATGTTGGATGCATTTGCTTCAATCAGTCAACACTGATACACAGTTATCATTTGGGGAATGTCTGCACTACATAAAAGAAATTACTGTATTATTAACCAGTAAACAGACAAGGCAGGATTCATCACCAAATCTAAGAACCTTCAAGTCATACCTGGAAATGAAGAAGTGTGTACACTCTTCAAAGATCATACACCATACCGCCTTAGAGCTTTGCTTAAACTAGGCATAACATTGTATGCTTGATAGGATCTTCTAAGTTCAATAATGGAGCCCACCTGGACCAACACAAGTCAAGTTCATTGCATAACAAGCAGATGTGATTTTCCTGAGCCATAATAAATTATTGTAAAAAACGAGGCATAAAATGTTAAGAGAAGCATATTATCTGATTATCTTTTTTTGTCATGATCCTAATTAAAATTTGAGAGGGAAAATCAGCAGGATACATCCTTATCACTACAGCAATTTTCATAATCATTTCTTTTGATGATTTGATTTGGTGTCATCCCTCCAAAAATAAGCTAGTACCACTTATCCTTGAACAAAAGGGACAATGTGGAAAAATGAAAACATGGAAAAACATATGTAATAGGACAGGATAGCACTCACAATAATTAAAACTGATGTAAAACCTATTGAAAAGCCCTCATTGATGCGGCGTAAGTAGTGATCAAGTATGGTTGATGAAGTTGCCAAAATACTTAACAGGAGGCCCCCTGCAAAGTTTCCATCACATAGCATTTAAAAAAGAAGAAGAAGAAGAAGAAGCAGAAGCAGCAGCAGCAAACAAACAGATTGTAACAAATGCTTGCTAATGGTATTTGAAAATTCTTAAAACCAGAGAGTGTATTTATTGTAACAACTTCCAGACAGAAAATTACCCCAAAAACGTGTTGATGCCTGAATCTTTGTAAGGTATTCAATGGTAGCCTTCCCAGGCTTTATATTTGGTATCCTAGCACCCATCTTATTCAAGTAATCTGCAATTTCCTTTGGCAAGTTGGCCTATGTAGAAATTCAAGTTAAATAACATCCATAGAAAAGGTCAATTGTGATAACTAGCATAACTTATCTACAACAATCCACATAAGGCATACAGAAAAATTAATTATCTGATGCTTCCATTTCAAATGGTGAAAGGAAGGATACGGTTGACATTTCTCAACCAGATATCTCATGTTTGCATGGGCCGCCTATTAATTCAACATTATTGTATCTCTATATAAAGTGATTGCACTATAAGTAATAGTGATTATTATTATTGTAGATAAACAATTTTTAACTTTTCTTTGCACTTACATGGCCATATCCTGAATGGAATTTTAAATCATGAATTACCATCAATAATGAACGAGCAATTAGGAAATGATAGCCACAAGAAAAACATAAATGCATGAGGAAAATGTTCCACAAAGTTTCTAACAAATACCACATAGTTTTATATAACAATCAAAATTAAGGTTCAGAAGATACTTACAATGTCAAATATATTGAATAGGAAGACAAAAAATGCATATATTGTGTAGTACACCCAGGGCTGTGCGCCAACAGAAGTCTCGGGGTTCAATATCTCCTTAACATGCTCCCAAAATGGTGAACCAAGGATACTGCAAAATAATGCTCTGTAATCAGTAATGGTTGAAAATCTTCACGGTACAACTTTTAACAGGTAAACTAAGTGCATATTTTTTTCCATGTACTCAAAACAGGTTATGAACAAACCAGTTGACTTTATTCATTAGATATAGAAATAATTCAAATGCAAACAGAGGCTTCAATAATAGACTTTGAATATGTGATGGCCTTTCATCTTAAATAAACAAAAGAACAAACGGATTTGAAATACATGTCTAGGTCAGTTGTGGATGTGATTACCTTGCAAGAATACTAGGAAATGCCAAGAGATAAGTTGTTGTGAGAACAGGCTGCATTCCTGATGGATTGATATTAAAAGGGATATAGGGCTCCACTTCTGTAATTGGAGAATCTTCCCTGTTCAATGTACAGAACCAACCCCAAAAAAAAATACCAATCAAAATGATCTTCTTACAAGATGTTAGAAATTAATGCTTGGGCAATGGAAGCTATTGCATCAGAGGGGAATAAAATAATTTCGACTATATTTTTTTTGTTGATGCAAAAACATCAATCATTTTTTAGGCAACCAAAATCATAGCACGTAATATTAGCATCATCCTCTAACTCGGAAAGAACTGTTTCACTGTCAACTGCTCGATATTTGAAATGAAGCATAAAAACACAGAATGGAATAATTTGATTTAGTCTGTGATTTCTTTCAGAAGAAATGACATTTACATGTCTGGATAGAAACAATGTTATTACCTTGCAGCAGAAGCTAATTTAAATCCATAATACTGCAGCTTTACTTTTCTGCAACCTTCAGTCACAACAACTGCCCACATAGTGACTATAGTAAAAACTCCCAGCACTGCAAGCATATATGGCCACCAACTTACAGCACTTCCTGCAGTATATTGAAAACCTTGAGATCAGTATTGTTACAGAACATAGAAATTGAAGAGATATGACAAATACCACGAAGTTAAAAACTAATATCACAATGGTCAACAAATCCTTAAATAACTAATTTTGTTTCTGTCACCATATCAAAACCATCATTAGCAGACTAGTGTAGTTGTAAAATTTTATTCAGAACTCTTTACCCACATGATTACTAGTGATTCAAAGTTCAATGTTTAAACAAGCGATCCATAGTCTTCATGCTTCAATTAGAGTTTAGTTGATTGAAACTTTATGTATTCAAGATTTATTCTAAGCAGTTCTACGATTAGTTCATGGTTCAGATCCTTCAGATGGTATGGTAAAATTTTAATTAACATAAAACTTTAATCATACTTTATTGCACTCCAGAAGACACATTTTCCACCTGCAAGGTATGACCAAATGAGAGATAAACTTCTCTTTCTACAAGAAACTACTCAAGCTCTTTTTACTCCTTAGACTAGACTAAATAATGTCATATTTACGAAAAGATCAAAAGTAGGCATAATGAGATGTCATGTCAAAAATGCTTTCTTTTTGTGCAGGACAGGAGAAAACTAGAAAATATTCAATAATTCATTAAATCTATGAGTTTTGCATGACCTGCAATACTACAGAAGGGCCAACTTCAATCTTGAGGTGAGAAGTCAGCATATCATGCACCTTCTAGGGTCAATGCTTAACTATGTAGTTGTTATCAGCAAAACTAATGCAGCATATGTTTTGCAGGAAAAGAACTCAGACAACTGTTTCTACTACCCAAATTTTGAACTGGTTTGAGCAATAGGAAAATGAGAGAAAAATAAAAACACAAATTAAACAGAAGTAAGATCATCTGTTATCACATACCTAATAGCTGAGACAACATCTTGTACAATGTGTCAGTGTAACCCGTCAATATCCCCACACATATTATCAGAGATGACCCTTGGCCTGAAATATTCATTACCAGTTAAAAAAAAACATTATACCATTGATTATAAGAAAATAGCATGTATGTGCATGTTTAATTTGACTGCAGACAGCCAAGCAAAGAAAAACAATAAGAGAAAAAGAACTAGCAACATCAGATTATCATTACATACACAACAATATACCAACAACCCCAGCAATCAATAAATGACTTCATAAAGGAAACCCAAAAAGTTCAAATCTAGGAGGTAAAAGTCCCCGTAAAATTCATAGTTATTCTGGCAAAGAAGTTCTCACCTCTATATATTATTAATGCAAAGCAAATACTTTCTGTGTTAGGCCACACATTCAGTTGATAACAGAGAAAACGACTGCCAAATTGAGAATATAAAGAAAGCATATTTTTCAGAATATATAGTGTTTATAACTGGAATGTTTCAGCATGTACATGGGACAATAACAAAAAATTAACAAAAGATGTTTATGTTCTCCATCTTTATAACAAATCTTAAAAAATAATAATAATAACTTTCACTTCCACTGATTCAGACCATTCAAGTTACTCCCTTGGCTTTATAACTATTTCATGTCAACACTTCTGGTCACAGAAATTCTTTCAATATAAATGGATCCAGGGAATCTCTCAAAAATGGAATTATCCAGAAGATTATACATAAGAATGTCAAGAAAGAAGCTAAGAACACCATTGGCATATAACCTATCCCAAAAAAATTCATCAGAAGTTTAAACAGCATTCTGCTGACTTTGCTTCTAACATAGCAAAAATAAGCATATAACAGCAAGACAAAGAACATGGAAAATAAACATGTCAAGAAACTACCAAATCCAGATTCTGATATTGTATCACAAATCCACGTGATAGTCATTGCACCGCAAACCAACAAGAAAGCTGTCACCATAACATGCTTGACCCTGAAAAAGACATCAAATTTGTAATATTTGCATATAGCATATGTCTTCCAACAAAAATCAGTCAGGCAAAAGCAGTGCAGACATCTTCAACTTATTAACCAATTAGAGTGAAAGAGAAAGAGTGAGAAGGCCAAGAGGCATATGTTTCATTATTCTGAACACGAACATAACTAAACATCTAAAACAAAACGCATGTTTGTCATTTGAGTTTTTTACAATAAGCAGAACTCAATTTCAATAACCTATGAGATATAAACTAGAAGAATATTGTTGAAACGATATACTTCTTGTTAAGTTACCTGTGAGTAGCAGCAAAAATTGAATATGGAAGTGAATAACAAGCAACTATAATAGCTTCCACTATTGCAAAGCCAAGTGACATCCACCACCTGAAAATGGCAGAAACATCTAGAGTCAACAACTTCCAATATGGATTGATTGAAAGTAATACCAAACAAGAATTATGTAGCATAGACTCGTCTCACTGCTTGAGATGAATAACTAGACACACATATAACTCTTAATCTTCTCATGTCCATCTAAGCCTTCCTTTCTTAGCTTTACCAACGATGGAACAACATGACAGAGTACCTGCACATTCAGTTCTTAAGAGTTCAGCACACAATTGTTAGCAAATAACCACTGCAAGAGAAAGGGAATTCATTATTCAGACTCAATCCCATGTGAGCAAGCACTGTGGGAACAGAGTTAAATGGAAACAACTGCATGAAACACAAATATTCATGGAGGAAGCAAGCTTATGAACATATATCTACCATTTTCTGGTAGCATGTATCATTTATAAAGAACCAGCTGTCACCAATGTCCAAAAGCTTATATCTGCTAATTATGCACTACAACTTGCAATACACATCTAAATCATAATATATTAATTGTAAAGTTTTCGGATGAATAAGAAAGCTCTAAACCATTGAAAGGTAAATGGCAAACTCTAAAAGAAAATACAAAGACATTATCTTCTGCATATTTAACAAGTGCCAAGGTCAAGCAAACGTTTAGCAGCTCCCAAATTGCAACAACACAGACATAAAATGCTTATTTAAGCCCAATTACTGTAGCACATGCTATTCCATAATTATATATTATTTACACGGCACTAAAATGATAATTAAACAAGAACATTGTGGGCACCAAAAATGTAATAACAAAATCCTTGACGCCTAATTAGACCATGAAGGAATATATATTCAAGCATCATGATTTGTATTGATTCGCATAGTGATAAACAGTTAAATTTTTTATTTTGGATATCTCATGTGAACAGAGAAAGCCTTCTTCAGCCTTTAAAAGCTGGTTTGCACAAGTGCAACTATAACTTGTGTTGATTGATTCTTTTTTTTTGTTAGGGGAGGATTGGACAATGTAACACCCCAAATTTGACATATGAAGAACACAATTGCAGGTGTTACAGATAATGTTATTTTTTTTGAATGTATCTTTGTATAGAATGTGTTCCCCTCCTTTGTTTTTTTGCTTTCTTTGTGGCATCTAGTCTTCCTCCTTTCTTTTTGCATTAATTGATACCATCTTCTTGATTACCAAAAATCTAATGGAAAAATAAAACTAAATTTGCTTGCCAATAACAACACACAAATTAAGTGTCAAACTACATAATCATGCAAGTAAAGTTTATGTTGGATGGATGAAGAAAAAAGCTATAAACCTGCATTAATATTGATGCTATTATCTGGGGGCTTATTCCAAGCTGAAAAAAAGATAGTTTGAGCTCTGCTCCAAAATCACCAAATTCATCTGCCAAAAACAACACAGATGACCACATGTATGTACAAACTAAGAAAACATTATAACCTGTAGCAAACTGAAAAGCAATGGAAAACCATGCATACAATAAATGCTATGTTTATATGTGCACATGAATGAGTTTATGTATGTTCCTTACCGACAGATCCTGAGACAAAGCTAAGGTAATCTTGAGGTATCAACCTTCTATCAAATCCAGGTAGAGGAATAAAATACCCAATACGGCTTATTATGATTAGCATGGCGGTCACAAATAACCTCCGCCGTATCTCACTCTTGAAAAATGATTCTGCAGCATTATTGATGACAGAACTTAGGCGTACAAAATTCAGGAACCTGTTTCTAAACAGTTTAGGTCTTGACTGGAAATTCTCATGGTTATTCACATCATGTGAATTCATATTATCAGCCTCATCATCCAATCTTGGTGAAACAGCTTCAAGATTTAGAGCCAGTGCAGATGTTGCATTGACATTCATATAGTTGCTTCGACTCTGATCAGAACAATTAACAGAAAATCTTTTGTATGCTCTTGATAGAATTGATCTGTTTATCAGCACAAATGGCCTTTTTCTGGATTTCAGTAAGCTCAAGTTGACAGAAGCACAGGTCTTGGCACAAAATGGATGACAACGTCGGTGATTAGACTCCGCAAGTCCACCTGGTTGTCATTTATGAGGGTCAAAGATGTATATAGACTAAGCCTAAATAAGCTTACAATAAAGATGCCTAGAAAATTCAAGTTTACTAGAACAATAATATAATAATCAGAGAGCTGACATTAGAATATTCATGTTCTGCATACATAACCTATATTTAACTGTAAGAATGTTTTGCCAGATAACGAAAACATGTATATTGCTGACAATATACTGATATTAGAAACCACTTAATCAATTATCCCATCTCCATGTTCTCAAAATAAGACTTATACCCGCTTTCCCAATGCTCCAAGCACCACTCAAACAATGTTAGATCCGTTCTCTCAACAGTCAAAGTAGAGAAAACCACTTCACAGCTGGATTCAAAATTGAATTCCACTGATTCCAGTGGCCTATCATCCCAGAAAAGCCAAGTGAGCATTGTCCACATTAGGTTCACAACGAAAAAGCATTGCTCAGCAAATATATTGGTTGAATAATATAATATAATATATTATATATATATATATATATATATATCGTAAACACACACAGATTCCTATCTGAACCCAAAATATAGACCAAACAATGAATAGAATGAAACAAGCGTAATAAAAATTGCAAAGTACAATTCATCGAGATTCAATGACCGATTAACAAAATAGAACATAGAATGTACAATGTCTACATACTTACAGAACTTGGTTTAACCGAAGTTTTTGATTTCTAGGGCTTCAAATAATTAAAAATAAACAACGAAGTAGAGGACTTCCTAATTCCTTTTATATAATTTAACTTTCCACTATTTTTCTACTTTGCCTACGTTTCCCCAGGAAATCAGTAACGGCAACCGTACCTCCAAATTTTACGGGCCTTGTCGCGAAGAGTTGGGGAGTGAAGTGACGGGAGCTAAGCAGAGTTGCTTCCATGGCGAGACTTTGGCCCAGTGAAGCGGCAAAACAAATAGCCTTGTTTTTGTGCTAGAGAGTAAATGAAAGAAACGAAACCTCGAAACTGCTCATCCAGAAGGGCCAGGATTGCCTACATTTGGGATCATTTTATAGCATCTGCGACGGTGATTTTATTTGACCACGTGGATAAAAAAATAAAAATACCGGATTATTAATACCAATAATATCAAAAAATATAATATATATATAATTAAAACAAAAGGAATTTATCGAATTAAACAAGGATTAAGCTTGCAAGATGAAGCTTTACAAAATAATTAAGGATTAAAATACATTTAAACAAATTAAACATCATTAACAATAAGATTTTGTGATTGCTGTTAATTATTTAAAATACAGGATTACACGACGGAGTAGAAATCAACAGCACAGCAATCAATCAATCGGAGCTTTTGCCTTTATGGAATTTCCTCAGAATTACTTGGAAGCTAGCTAATAAGTCCATTCTTTCGGAAGAAATATCTCCGGTGAAGAATTCTGACTGTGGCAGATCACACAGCATTTTCCTGATGCATCATTCCCACTTTTGTTTTTGACTGAATTGCAGTCCCCACCGTTTGATTTATTAGTCCTCGATTCTGCAGATGATTAAACATAATCTTCAGTCCCTTTGAAGATCTATCAAACAGTGTAAGGGAACATTACTTCTGGAAAAGAATAATTGAAATAAGAACCTTTTCGGGGTGAAAACTGTAAACCTATTTCATGCACGTTGAGGTTGAGAGCTTGAACCACGCGGGAAGGCAGGAGGACAGGAGAGCAAGCTGTGAAGAAGCATGCAGTGTTCGATTAATTTTGCTTTAATCATGCTGGGATTAAATTAGTCTTTCGTTCAAATTAAGATTTGACAGAATATAGTACCTGGTTTTCTGCTTGGTTGGAAGTTGGTGCCTCCCTTCTGCGGGAGAAAGACTCCAGTGCCACCTGATCTTTGGCCAGAATCTAGAAAAATAGCTTGCATTCCAGATCCTCTTGATGGCCAGCTTGTTGGATATTTTGTTCTATGATGAGTTCTTGAGCTAGTTTTTGACAGCTGAGAACAGAAAAATTTCATGTGGGTGGGACATTCAGTAGTCTGTCAGAAATTGAATTTACTAGTAATTAATTCCAACTCTGAAAATCACAGGAGATTTCATTTTATTTTTTTTAGTTGATTCCATAGTTCCCTCTCGCTGAACGGTTCATTCATCTTCCTCAAAATCCATTCCAAGTCCAAAGAAGGCAACGATTTGCCATTCCTCGTATAATAGAGCAACAATTGTTCTTATTTTACACTTCAAATACAAAGTGACTTTGAATTTTTATCCCAAGATTAACATTGAGATAACAAATCCATAAGAAAATTAACCCTAACGTTCTGCATGTCAATTCTACGCTCGTATCCTTCTCCGGCATGGCACTATCATTGTCTTCTAACAGGCCATAACTTGGAGATAGTAGAAGAGAGAGAGAATACGTACCGGTTGCATTGATTCTGCGGGCAATTTAGGACATCCAGCATGATGCTGCTGCCGTTGATAATGCAGTTTATTCTTATTGACCAGCTCCTGCAAGAGATAAACAATAAGTTTATTTGTCTGAATACATCCAAACTCAGAACGTAAACAGGAAAAAACTCTATGCAAATGTTTGCAAGGATTAAGAGGGAAGAAGATTACGAGACCTTATTAGTGTCAGAAAATGCTTCATCTAAAACTTGAGAAGGCAGCCAAGACATTCCTTCTTCAAAACCAACCTCTTCATCTTCAACACCAGCCATCGAAGAAAGGAGAGACCGCAGATACAGAAAGAAAAGGGCTTATAATTATTGTCAGTTTCTTTCTTGTTCTCAAGCAGATCAGTGCTTCGAGCCCCAACTTTTAACCTGCACCTCAACTAAATAGTGTTCCTGTTCAAACGTCGACAGATTTTTTTAATCTTATGTTGGACATGTGAGCCAAGCCGAGGTGTCTGACGCGTGTCATTACGCCGTACATGCACAGAGGTAAAACTAGCTAGTCAAACTGCAATGGACGACTTAATGCCCCTTGATTTTCGATATATTTACCCACGAAAACCACGTTACTTTTGGGTACTACTACTACCACTCCCTGTTTCATTTACTCCGTAATTTTCTTTTTGGAAACTTTCGATGATTACTGGGAATGTTTTGTAGGCTTAGTCTCGAGGTTGACTAAATTCAGACCATATGTCAGTTTAATTATCTGAAAATACAGTAAATTTGGCTCAAATTCATTAATGGGTAGCAATAACCAATGTAAGTAATTCATGCACGAAGGAGGGGCATTTTAGTCTTTTCGTTAGAAGTAGCCTAGGCAGAGGACTAAGATACATGTGGGTTGGGTTGGGTTCGGTAAACCCCTCTTCCCATTTGGTTGGTTAATGCTCCGCCACTCCATCCATAACCTTACTTATTCCTTTTGAATATGGTACGGATGATTACTCGGCATGTATCTATTTTGTACGCAGCGCTGCCTTGTTTCTTCTTATTTCTCAACCACTTCAACAACTTGCCCTGTCCACCAACACCCAGAAAAGTTTGGATTAGGAAAGTGAGTCCCAAATTTGAGGTTATAAGATTAGGCAGGCTTGAATCTTGATCTTGAAGATCATGTCATGCTGGGTGGGACCATTTATCTGCCCATCATTCTTCATCGTAATTCATGGATGTATAAAATATGGTGATATTGGTGAACAACTAATTCATTGATATAATAACAAATACACGAGACCTGCCACCTGTGACCCCTACTCTGTAATCTCATACCGAAATTAGTCATCCAGAATCATAACGATGCACTGGTTGGTCAACCCCACTACAAGAGATTATCAAGCTTCAAGAATGAAAATTTAACACGCATCAAATTGGATAAGAGAACTTCCTTTTTGGGTGGATTGGTAGGTTGGATAAAGATCTTGCGATTTTGGAACCATGCAGCTTCTTTATTCTCACAGCACAATCAGACCTTTCTTTGTTCCGTAACTTCCAATGCGAGACAAGAAATTTAGTAATAACTAGACGCAAATATGTCAAGCTGTGAAATCTTCATCAATCACTCATTGGATATAACACAGATAGCATGCAGCAACCGTTATGGGGGGTTAATGCATTCAATGTTTTCGCGGAAGGTTTGTAACGGATAGATGTGGATATGGAGATTGATGAATCCTCCATTAACATGTCAAAGAACTCTTCTGTAGTGGTTGAAGTTGAACGCATAGCAAACAAAATACAAATGGATGACAACATTTACTGAGCATTGGATGGTCCTCCATTCACAACCAAAACAATCGAACTGAACATAATTCGTCAAAAACTCTTAATGCTCCATGTTGGCTGAAAAAAGTAAAACCTCCACATGTCTCAAAGAAATTATTATTGGAATTCCACTTGATAAAAACTGCTTGAAACTTCATATACTGAGATTTTGCTAGCTATTTTTATAAGCTTCTGTGTCTACATCCAACTGAACAGTGTCCTTCAAGCTTTCGGTAATTATGACATGCATTTTACCAGTTTTTGCATAAGTTCTTAGTAATGAATTATCTATCTCGGTACTCGCAGAGCTGGCATTCTGAAGAGTAACAGACATCTACTCTGCATTTCGATGTTTCCTAGCTCCTCAAGTTTGTTATATACTCTGTAATCAATCTTCTGTCAGGAACTCATTTTCTCATGCTACCAGTGGCTTTGTTAAAACAATCTAGAACCTTTTTCATTTGTCTCTTCTTTAAATAGCCCGTGTAAGAAGTTCCCACGTAGTGTAACAAGGCTTGATGCCTTTTGTGACCAACCAATTGTAAAATGATTCAGCCATTTCCATCTCGTTTCTGTTAACATATGCTGAGAGAAGTATATTTGAAACCTCATCAGTTCTGGAAACAAATTCCCACTCATCATAGAGATTCTCAGCCTTTTCAAACTCCCCTAGTTTCACAAGGGACGATATCTAGTAAGTACATTCAGCATTGTTTATTTTAGAGAAGGACGACTTCAACTACTTCCAAATTCGATGAACTTCATTCTTATCCCCCATGTTAGTATGCAAACTGCGGAGGGGCAAAGAACCAACTCGATTTTCCTGAGAAACCATTTTCTCCATCTCCATCAAAGTAGCTACTGCTTTTTAATGGAGTTCTCCTTTTATGTACAAGTTCATTAATGTACCATATGTTATCCAATCTGGATCTAATTTTGCCCTTTTTCGTATAAGGAAGACCTTTTCTGCAGTTTCAATGTTATTTTGCAAGGCGCATGCAGTTAACCATAGATTGTAGGTAGCGTCATCAGCTTAAGAGTTTTTCTTTAATTCTTGGAAAACTCCAGCAACTTTATCCGGTGGCCGCTGGAGATATACAGGGTTACATGTGCTCACAAGTAAGGGGACAATTCAAGAACCCACATTCTGACATTTTCTCCATCAGAGATCCAGCTTTGGTAGACAACTTGTTCTGGACACAGTGTGAAGAAGAGCTTAACAAGTAGCTAGTCATCAGCATGATACTCAAAAGAGATTCTGCACTAGATAAACCACAAACTTTTGCAATCAAATCCAAGTGCACCGCATAATCACCGGGTAACAGCTTGATGCCTTGCTGCAATGTCACCCAATCACAAACCTACATAAATAATCACCTATACCATAAAACATGAGGTTGACTGCCAAAGGAAGCAGCTTCTGCAAACTTCAAAGCGAAAAACTCATCCGTCATTTCTAGGACTAGTAAAATTTATACGTCGTTATTTCAGAAAGCAGCTCATTTCAAAGTAAGCCTAAATACAGTGTACAAGTAAAATCCAAGAGGAAGTCATGCTTTTACAAGTTTTTAAGTAATCATTACAGCACTAGTCTGGATTCAACTTGATGAGTGAGTCTTTTGTCCATCTATAATTTGCTAACAACACTGAAAATATATGCCTATACTCGTAAGCCCGTTATCAATAAGACTTCAGTAAGTAGACATCCGAATGAGGGCAAACTTCAGCTTTCGTACTCCATTAAATTATTCTTGAACAATGAAAGTTTTTGGTTGGATAGTAAAGATAATTCTAACTTATAATTTCCAATTTTGACTATGAAAATCGACCAACGAAAAACTCCAGTAAGCAAGCATTATACAAAATTTTTTCTTTGAAAAGTAAAATTATACACACCTCGAGTGCGTGTTTGTAGCGCCTGAGCTTGTGGCGCTCACTGACAATACGATTGAGCTCGTACTTGCGCACGGTGTAGCCTTCTTCTTTCCATTTCCTTATGGTAACGACTGCACTGCGTTTTGCGTACACCAGGTTTAGAAGTCTCCGCCCCAGCCTGTTTCCACCGCCTCCTCGGCTCTTCAAGGTAGTCACGCCGCCGGTTGTTACCTCCACCGCTTTAGTAGAGCAAACACGGGCTGCCGCAAGCTTAAACCCTCAGACTTGCTGTCTCACCGTGTTTCATGGTCTGGGACTTCGGGCCACGTGCCAAGCGCCTGAGGTTATTATGCTGTAAACTGAGCTTAAACAAAGCCCACCATCCAATAATCCCAAATTAAGCAAGGTGAGACTCAAATCAACACGTGGGAAACAACAAATCCGCATCCAAGCTTCGCGACTTCGCGAGTTTTGTCACTTGCCGATCTCATCAAAACAATAGCCATATTCACCACTGTCACCGTATCATTTTCTCAAAGTTTATAAAGACAAACAATTTTAACTCGATGCCGCGGGTTCAAGCTCCAGCAGCCGAACTGGCGTCATTATGGTGGTTGTCGGCGATGGCGGCAGAACTGGAAAATCGAGCTTGATATCGGTGGCAGCAACTGAGTCCGTCGCTGAGAAGGTCCCACTGGTTCTCCCTCCTGAACATTTCTTTTGTCTTTATTGATTCAGTCAAGGAAACAATTAAATATTCTCTCGGAATAATGATAGAGCACATTTTTTTTTGTTTTCCAGGTTTATTGTTTTATCATCACTGTTACACGTGGACATGGAAAATGGGCAGTCCAGCCCACAAAGTAAGGTCCATGAGGCTCACAGGCTGGGCTGGGCCCATCCCATGTAAAAAATTAATCTCAACACGACCTCATGTGGGTCATGCTGAACCTGAACCTGGGTTAGTCCATGGATCTTAACTATTTAATAATTTAAAATTATTTATTTAATATTAATATAAATAGGCCCATGGCGGGCTCTAATCTTTCAGTGTTCATGGTCTGGGCTGGGCCAGTACCCGTAGTTACAGTGTAGGCCTAAATAAATTTTCTGGTCAATGTTAGATTGGTAGAAAGAGAAAAAAATATATCCATTAGTGTGGTCAAGTTAGACCACAAAGTTATCTGGCCTCACTGGAAATGAGCCTTGTTCAGGAAATTACAATTAGGTCCCTTGAAGTTGAAATTATGGATCCTGCATGCCTGTCAACACTATGGGATTTTTAGCTTTCCAGAAGCTCTTCACTTTATTTCAATTAAATGGTTTTACCCTACTGTAAGCAAGATTACTAAAGGGATGTTCTGTGGCTCTAACAATATTTCTTCGTGGGTCAAATTTGACATTTCTCTTCTCAAGCCAGAGGCAATTTAACTCTTAAATTTGATTATTAAATTAACCATTTTTTCCAATCCATGGGATGAAGAGACAACAGCAAGGGGCAATTTAACTCTTAATGGGTTCCTGTCAGGGTCTGTATGCTTACTTCTTTTATTTTTTTTCCGCCTTTTTATGGGTTGGTATAGCAAATGCTGACATATTTTGTCTAGTAGTAATCGTCTTTTTATAGGTTTATTTTATCACTGTGCTCTGTTGCATGTTTTAGTCTATAATCCTTAATACGTAGTCAGCTCTGCTCTTCTTTACCTGTGGGTTACATTTTAGCCTAGAAATTAGCTAGCAATGGCATGACTTCAGTTTTCAGAACGACAGCTGTTTAATGTTGTGTACATATGTTATGATTTTGGGAGTAATTGAAAATTAAATTGACATATTAGTCGGTTCTTACAAGACACAAGAGATTTTCTTCTTATATTATCAACTTCCATGCTTTTTTGATCGGTCACTTTTTGTTTGAATCAATGGGTACTATTGGTAATGTTACTACTGTTAAACACGTGATTGCAGTGGACCCTAATGACACTACTTGATCTGCGGTGCAGTTTAGTGAATTTGATATATTGGATATAGTGGTGAACCTGCTGCAGTGCTCCGTGTTACTAGGAGAAGATCAGCAGATTGTAAGAAGCAACGATCAGAAAGAAATGTCTACTGCTGCTTTTTGATCCTAAAAATGCTGGAAAGTCTGCACTGTTAAATTCATTTTTTGGAAGGTCTTCTTAGTTTAATCCGCCATCTTTTCTCATTTCTGCCTGAGGATCGCATCAAATAAGAAGGCACTTATTTTGTAAGAAATATCAGGAATGACCTTCAATGTGGAGTCTTTGGCTGCCTGTAATGTTGCTGTATTTGTCTCTGACAGGTGAACTTCATGCTCTGTACTTATTGGAATAAGCAACTGGACTTATGTGTCCAAAAGATGATACGAAGAATACCATGTATTGTTGGATTAGCTTGTGATTGTTGGTTTATGAATTTCATCACCATAATTAGGATGGTTTATTGTCCCACCTTCCCCTTGTGGAATTGCTCGTCCACCATGCTCGAATTAAGTAATGGATGACATGTGTTCTATTCGCGTGCACGATACTTATAATTCTTTGTCCACTTCTCTCTGTTACTAAAATGTTGCTCTATCTTGAATCATGATGTTAGGAAATACATTACTTTTTTAATATCCAGCTCAGATAAATGTTCACGGAAAAGAGCAAAGGAACTGTTAATGGAGGTTGCCATGCTAGGCGAAGACAGCTGTTTGTGTTTACTTATTATGCAGCCAGGGCGAGAAACTTTCCTTTGGCTACCTTGTCTTTGCGTACTCAATGGTCATACACATGACTGAATGGATGTTCCTACAACAATTTATTAATCATTTTTGTAAGGAGAAGATATATTGACTCAGCCAAATGTCTTTAGATTAGCCAGGAGCTGGGAATGGAGGCCCTTATTCCTGTCAGCGTGAAAATAAATCTAAATAATGTATGTTTGTTCCCTCTCTAGTCCCTGTATCAAGCACGTTTGTCCACGCTGCTGTAGTTGGATTGGCAGCTTATCGATTGTATTGTCATGGGTCTCCAGCCCATCTCATTGACTCAAGAATGAAACGTTACCCTGTGGTACAAGGAAGACTACCTCTAGCTAGGATTGGGATTCGCCTGCTCAGCAAGAGAAATAAAGGGTCCGTCCAATTTTGCTACCAAGATAAAGTGAAGCTTGGTCGTATACATTATTGAAATTTTCACTGTATCATTGTTTCTCGAGTACATATTGGTTTAAGCTTTACAGAGTTCTTTTCTTAACTGGACTGGACTTGTCTAATGGTTACTGTTGGCGGTTTTAGGGCAACGCCCATAGCTTCCAACAAATGAAGAAAATGAAATCTGATTAACAGACAATTTTTTTTTGTGGGTACTGTCGTTCATTGCAACATACTGGCTTTTGTATAAAGAACACAATAACAAAAGGGGAACTTGGACTTGTTAGGTTACCCAAGACATGATTTAAAGTTCCCTATATATTCTTGCTTGATTTAACCTGTCTACCCAAATCTTTCTATTGTTTCCTCGAAACAGTCTACTTCTTCGGGTTGCAGCATGATAGAGAGATTGTCGATTAATCCTAATTTATGTTGGTTGGTTTCGGTTCGGTTCGGTTTGATGTGAACCTTTGCTATTGCCATTGTGCCTAATCACTAAGCATGTAAATCAAAAGCTGCCGATGATGATATGGCCCTATAGATTTTGTCTTCAAATGTTTGAATTATTGAACAAAACAGTCAAAAAAAAAGAAAAGAAAAGAAAAAGAAGGGGGGGTGAGAATAGCATCTTCAAAGAATGAGAAGAAAGGAGCGAAGAGGGTACTGATTACTGAATGGAAAATCTTCTTTGAAGATGCTAGTGAATTGTGATTATAACTTTGTCATGAAAAGAAGAACCATATATTGATGTGAAAGGGTAGGATTTTGTGAGATCAACATAGGTGAAAAACCTGCTAAAGAAGATCTCATATTGATATATTACTCGTACCCATCATCAGCTCTAAAGAAGAAACCAAATCACCACCGCCACACAAACCAGTCCAGTCCAGTCTCTGTCTCTTCCTGACCTGACCACATCCAACAAATTAAAGCCTGTTCTTCTCCTCCCAATACCAGTCTTTGACATTTTCCCCCATGCTGTTTGCTACTTGCATCATAGCTCGAGTGCTCACATGTTCTACCACTGTGGATTTCTCCAACAGAAATTCAACTGATACAAATTAAAACATCACAAATTTTGTTAAGTAATAGTTCCCTAATTATTATACTATAGTCTCTGTTTCAAATTGAAAGGTAATTTGTTCAGCTGGTAGGAAGCATGGACGGTCGGGATTCCTCAAGGATATGATAAATGGTATCCATTGTACAATCAAATTGATTCAAGTGGACCACAACTAATGATCAAAACGAATACAGAGAACTAGAATGGTTGCTCTTTTAATAAAATAAATAATTGAAAAAGGACAAGAGGTACTCATCACTTCCTACTTTAAAGACCAGATATCCAGAATCTCATGGCAATACGAGTGTGGGTCCTGCCCTGATACCGTCTTGGATCCTCTGAAATCCTATATCTTCGCTTGTCAAACATTTGAAGAGGCCACATTTTGGTCAGCCAGCGGTCTGATCTCTCATGAATTTATTTTCACGAATTATATTTTACCTGCAAGGATGCTGTAATTCAATGGACCATGCATGCATGAGGCATACAATCATATATCGAAGATCTACAACAGTCTTTTGCATGATGATGTCCATGCCCGATGTCACATGCATATCATACGCATGTGGGTATGATTTTTCATGGTTTTAAGACTTTTAAGTAGTTGCAAGGCCACAAATAGACTGATCCATGTTAGGTTTTGATCATGCTTGTAAATAACGACAAACGTTTCAAAAATCTGGAAAGTTGAGAATTTCTAGATTGATGCACGGGTTGAAATGCGAACAACAACATTCGAATCTTTTGGAGCAGAGCAAGAACAAACAAGCAAGGTAGAGAAATTAATGGATATCCAAAAGAGACTAAAAAGGTGGCAACGTAGGAAGGAAATGAAAGGAGATGTGGAGTTATGATAGAGCGCGCGTGGGTAACAAGAATGGAAGGCAAGCCAAAACAATGGTGGGGAAGATAAAATCTTTGGCGTTGGCACGATGAAGCCGACCAATAGCCATGCCTTTCACATAAGGTCTTCATAGAATGCGGTCCTCCTCATCGATTACGTATGTATGTTATGTGGTGCAATTTTCAGGTACAATAGCTTTGTCGTTTTCACTATTGGAGAACGACAACTCAACCCGAGCTATGTAACATTCATGCAGAGAAAGAATTGTATTAAAGCACACAAAATGTCAAACACCAAATATAAACATATAAAGCTCAGAGAAGGCTGGATAATTATGACAAGTTGTTTTTTGTTGGTTTAAACTGGTGGGGTTATATTTGTGTCTAAGGTTGGGTGGACATAGTGGTGGGGTTTGCTAGCTTAGTTGATTATCCTTTTTTGTTGGTGGTGGTAATCGATATATGATGTGCATTAGTTGACCCAACAAAAACTAGCTTTTCCGAATCATTTTAGTATTATTGTTCCTCTAATTTACTTCATATATTAATATTTATTGGGTACGTCAATTGCATTCTGCATCTTCACCCGGCTAGCTTCCTTCTTACCTCTTGCTAATGGTGATGGCAGCTTCATCTCCTTTCCCAAATTTTTGGCAAGGCTGGTTGTTCCATATCTTTTTGTCTTCAAGGTGAAGGTGGTATGAATTTGAATTCCTCCATTGCATTGCATGTAACGCTTCGACCATCGATCAATTTGCTAATTATTTATGAATTACTATAAGTTTGATGTCGTGTACTACCATCCCCCCAACATATAAAATTTGATTTTCTTATATGGTAATGTTGGTCTTTTCTGCATTTGTATGCATGTGTCCTTGGATCAAAGGACATGTTTATGCTCGTAAAATCTAGAATTGTCAAACCGTTGAGTTGTCATTCTTTTCAAAATCAATTGATACCAAAAAAGTATAACTCAAATCTTTTATTGCATTCGACGTCACACTTTGAAGGGTTTATAAAACTCCACAAATGAACAATAATCATTAGTAGGAAGTAGTATTATAAAACCCCAACAAATTCTCCCCATGTTTACAAAACCCATAACTTGCTGACTCTAAGTCTAATTGAAAACCTAAATTTAAATCCCGAAACACTTGAGAGTAAAAGATGTTATTATGCAAAATAATAATAAATTTCAAATTGACAAATCAAAATAAATTAAGATTTGTCATATTCAATAAAATTGGATTATAACTTAGCACAAACAAAATTTGACAACAAATCCAATTTTCAAACAATAAACTAATAAATTAAAAATAAATCAGAAGCTTTGTTATTTAAAACTCCCCACATATGGTATCATTTCATAGTTAGAAGGACTGTAGAACGATTGTCGCACTAGCTAAGCTAACCCTCGCTCGTCACTGTTCTGAAATTTTGTAGCAGAGAATGGTAATGGCATTAATTTTCGTACGCGCAGCTAAGGAAAAGGGATCCGTTTACAAAATTCTGTTGCAAGGAGGGCATCAGAGATGTATAATTGCTACACGAAATTCTGAATATATGTCAAACATGCATGATGAAACCAGTCCCATCCCGACCAGTCTCCACACAACACGCTGTCCTTGAGTACATACCTGCCGCTTAATTGATGGCCAATGTTAAAACTGTAACTACCTATAGTGATGTTGACATCCCACATGCAACTTGGTAAAAGCCTTACATTTGTGTCGAGGCAGATACGCGTTAGTGTTTCTCTATTGTCCAAACCAGTTTTATTATCGAAGAAATTACAAGACACAGGAGGGTGGTTTATCCTTCCCCATACATGACCTGTTGATGGTTTTGCTCTTGGTATTTATTTTGCTTTTGCTTATTATTGTTACAAAAAGAAAAAAGCAGCTAAATAGCTTGTCCAGTATTTTTCTGTCTCTTCCTTTCCTTTCCTTTCTTCCAAACACATGGCTCTGAATTTTCAAATATATTGATGGCAGGTGTACCCAACTCCAAAATAGTTTTTATTCAGAGTGCTGCAGCGAGTAACTACGCTACTCTATCTTATTTAGATCTCTCCATATATTCTTTATTCTGTGAAACTCACATGAAATGTTCTGCACATGCGAACAGTGACTGTATATATCACATGCATGAATCATCAACGTATAGTACAAATTTCACTAGTACCTTGCTTCATTTCTGTTTGGACGATGGATATACATCATGGTGGTGCAAAGACATCATCACAATATATATATGTGTGTGTGTGTGTGTGTGTGTGTGTGTGTCTGTGTGTATCTATTGTAGCATGATGTACATAGAATGGACATATGATGTATAGGTACATGACCATAAAAATGTGGAGACATGCTGATTGCGGAAAGATTTTGCTTACTTTTGTGAGGCGATATTGTGAGAGAATATGTGCTGAAGTAAAGGACATCATAGCACATGATATAATGTCGAGACGCAATGATGCATATGAATGTTGAAAATTTTAATTCCCCTTTTTCTCCAAAAACAACCTTGCGTATGGATGCCTATACTCCACAATCAGGCACTGCCCTCCTCTTTCAAGAAAGCATGTTTTACCTGTTTCTGTTTTCTTCTTCATTCACTCTTTCTGGCTGGGTTGTACATATATATATATATATATGTTCCCCGTCTAAACCCTAAAAAATTTCAACCCAAATTGACCATTTTAACGTCACTGCACAGCCTTCCATAAGATAAGAACGCAGGATATTACTGATGAAGAATGGGATCCTTGTTCGAATTCTGATTAAAGGACGTGTCTACGTAGGGGCCATATCCCTTGTGTAAAACAGTGGATAACATATTAGAAATCAGGGGAGAAGATGGAATAAAAAGCAAAAGCACATGGTGATCATGTTCGTGTTTGATGAGGATTGTCAGTGCTTGTTGCTCTCTTGGGACCCTAAGCTTTGATAATTACCAGGCATTCGTACCCCTGACGTACAAATCAACTTGCATTTCTGTTCGCGTTCGCATCATTCAACTGTCAATGGAGGAAGATGTATGCTTATATAAAATCCACACCTGAAGCTAGGTATATGTGTACAATTCTGCGCCACAGGTACTAAGTAGTACCATGGATTCCAAAGTTTGATGTCCTCGTTTCCCTTTAATGATGGTTCATTAGTGGAACATCCGAGTGGGATAATAATGGTATTCGGCAGACTAATGGCAATGGATGTTGATAGTAATAATCTGTCATTAAAGGGTAGTTTGGATACAATCAACGTAATAGTATAAAATCGAAGAGGACCACAGACCGAGAAGGGGAGTGCGAGAACCAAGTCCAATAACGATAATAACTACCATTAGCATATTTTAGAAATCCATGGTACGGCTATCTCAAAAGCTAAAATTTGTTAAAACATAATAATAAATAATTAAAATGATTTTCCATGAGAGTGGAGAGAGAAGGGTGAATTCAGGTGGCCACCCAAAATGGCTCCAAAGGAAGCAATCGTTTATTTCCTCGCCCGCCTTCTTTGCAACTGCTTGGCCTCCCAAGTTTTTTTATTCCAATTTGATCCCTCACTTTCTCGCTTTTTTCTTCCATGTCCTCACCCCAATCCTCCTCTTCATCATATTCTTCCTCTTCTCTAGCTTCAACTGTCCCCTCTTCGTCAAATTCTTCTTCTTCTTCTTCCTCTTCCTCGTCATCTTTTTCGTCACTTTCTGCTTCTTGGTCGTCTATGTCTGCAGGACGATGCTCCACCAAACAAAGCCTGAGCCTGCCATCGCCACGTTCTGCATGAAAATAAGTCCGAGAAGGAGTAACAGTCATGGCTTGTAAGACTAGCCGCCCGCCTTCACGATGAGACCTCACTTGAATATTGCTTGAACCACTAATGGACTTTAACGGAGGAGGAAAGTTAACGCTGCGGTTTGTTCCTTTTGTTGTTAAACTTCCGTGGAGTTTTGAAGTATTTGTTGTGGTGGAAATCTCAGTTTCTGGTGAAATCAAGGAAATGTCATGGACACTGCTTTCGATAACTTGGCTACCCGTCTCGCTGCCTAGACTCTCAGTGCACATTTCCAGGCTTTTCTCACTGAGCGCAGAAGAAGAGCGCTGGACAAGTGGGTGAATATACACATTCTGATTCTCAGTGTTGTCTTTGGTGTTGGTTTGAGAGTTATAGTCGAGCAACTGGAGGAAACTACACCCACGTATGCCATCAATTTTGTGACTTTTCTCGTCACAATCATCCCGACTATTTTGGTTGTTTGTTGTGCAGATGGTGCTGTTGTTTTCTTTGGTGTGGGACTCGTTTTTCGGGTTGTCATCAAGGGGAGCTAAACAAGAATTAGGAGCAACTGATCGAGAAAAATTCAATTTGGCTGGAGTCAATTTGAGCCTCAAAACACGTGGTTCCATCAGCCGGGGCTCAAGGCATGATTGCAACCCTTGACAGACACTTGAAGAGGACATTTTTACTTTCCGAAACAACAAATTGCACAAGTAGAGAAAACAGATTAAGAAACAAAACAGGGGAGAAACAGGGCAGTTTCTGCCTTTCTGGTTGTGGATTATAATGCAAGAAATAGTTGAAGGATTTTTACGGAAAACCAAAAAAAAAGAGTAGAAGATCAAATCCTTCTATTCAAAACCTGTGATTTGGTTTTTTTGTAGTTGAAGAACAAAATTGAGAGGCAGAGTAAGGGTAATAGGGACGACTCAAGGAATGACACAAGTGAACATGAAAGAGGAGTGAAGGGTGGGTGTAAATTTATAGGAAGAGACGGGGAGGTCATAGCCCCTCTACTCCACTCCAGAGAGTGAGAGAAGAGTACTTTTTATGCCCACTAGAATTACATAACCTTTACTCTGCCTTACATTATATTGCCAAAAATAAATAAGAAAATAAAATTAGATTTACTTTCAAATATTTCAAAATATACCATCTTAAATTTCATTTGGGTTCGTTTTAAGAACAATATACATCAAAAGTAACCCTTCTAATACATCCATATAATTTTTGCTCAGAGTTTTGTTAATAAAAATTAGGTGGAAAACTTTTCTGAGAAAGGAACTGCTTTACTTTGATACAAAAAGCCAAGCTTTCTGATCCCTCTTCAATTCCTTCCAAAACAGTCTAGAAGAGTAACTTGAACAACAGAGGACTCGTCTCTTTGATTTTTGATCCTGGGTTCGCGGTTTTTGCTTCACTCACTTATCTCATGTGGGCTGACAGCTTTGCATCTGTAGTACAAGTGTACAAAATATGAACCCTTGGGTAAATTGCAAAGTTTAACCTGCTATCTATGGCTTCAATACTGTATTACTTTAGTATTTTAATTGTTAGCAGCCTTTGTGTATGCAACAAAGTGACAATATTTTTATTTAAAACCCGGGTATAACTTAACTTTTTCTTTAAGATTGGATTTGGACTTTCGATGATATTATGTTCACAGGGCATAAAACAATCATCTATTTAGCTCTTACTGGAGTATTAAGGCACCTCCCAATCTCAACGACTAGAATAAACTACTCCCCAGAAAATCGAGTAATTCTCTCAGCATCTTACAAATTTTATATTGGAAGGTCAAAATGACTATAATATTCAAGGGATGTATGCAAGATTCTGTAATAATTTAACGCAGAAAAATGGGGAGACTGGCACTAATGATCCTCTAATTTGGGATTACATTGAAATCTTGAGAAGAGCTGATTGGTAGATGTTAAAATAAACCATTAGCTTTTAATGTCTTCTAAGGCAAGAGTTGGGGGTCTCCCAACTTTTTCTTTGATTTGATAATCATCATTCTTGAAGTCTATGGCCTTAATTACATAATTCAATTTCATTTGGTTTCTAAGTGGAGGAAAGCAACAATCTCCTGGTCCTTGCTTTCTGTAAGCCAATTCTTTTTCAAGGTGAAGTAAACGCCAAAACTGTACGGACATGCTTATTTGCTTTTAAAGATTCAACTTTGCCTGGTACAAAAATATTATTAATTATATTCTTAAGATGAAAGCAACAAATTTTCCACTAAATATTGTTGGTTATCGTCAGCTTTCTCAATCTTGGCATTGTGAAACAAAACATCTGTAAAGCTGACGCCAAGGCAAGGATAGCAAACCCCAGTTTTTTTCCTTTGGGATCCGTCACAAAAATGAAACAGCCAACCAAGTGCAAAAGCTGCTTAAACAAGAGTTTCAAAGCAAAACATGCAATTACGAGACAAACCCAGAAGCTAAATTGTAGCATCAAGTGCAGGAATTGGATATCTAAGAACATGTGATAGCAAAATTGTGGCCAATTTGCACCAGAAGACATAAATTGTACATCTTCTTTCTCTGTGTCGTTTAGCATAAAACATACACTGCTTTCTCCCATGCCTGAGGCTGAGATGCGGAGGTTAGTGGAAAGAAAGTGAATTTTTTTTTGCTCCAATCTGTGCTTCTTCAAAGACAGTCTGTACTTTATTTGAGAACTAAATATAGAGCTGCAAGCCTTCTCTTATCTTGTGTGTTTAATTGGCCTTTTTCTGTTAACTGTACACCAAAAATAAGATCTCCATTTTACTTGATTTACAGTTTGCCATGTTACAATGTTGATGAAAGGCAGAAAAAGTAAGGGTCATGATCAATTATTGTAATTTCCCAGTGCTCTCCATCTGTCAAGGCTTTTTCATAGCACTGTGCATCGTTAAACTGCCTATTATATTGCATAATCGGTTTTCAATTGACATACAATTATCAGAAACAGTACTATTTTCATCCTCTTCTTTTCTTCTAACAAAGCTAAAAAGCCTAAAAGAGAGCTATTAGTTTACCAAATCAACCGCACAAAGCTCACTGGCAACGCGTTTTCCATCAGCAGGGGCTCATTTACTGCCATATATGCTGCTTTATACACAATTTTACACAGAAATTTGAGCTCAATCTAATACACACACTCAGATTTTCTTAATTTCTTTGTGAATAGAATCTTAATAGTGGAAATTAAAACCAAATGAACAGAAGCTAGGAGTGAATGAAAAGTAGGAACAGACAGACATCATCTGGTACTTTCATCATGTTTGTTCACCGCAAGCACCCACAATATGTCTGATTGTTTGAGATCCACTACCACTAACTTCTCCCATAGCTGTTTTCAGGCAAACGAAAACGACAGCAGGACAAACCACTGATGTATTAAGCAAGTAACCGGAATCTTGACAGCACTATTTGCAATTTGACAAAAAGAAATCCATTCTTCCAAGTATCTTAATTGAACACGTCATGTTTATGGAAACGAAGCATTTTTATGACATGTACTAGTGCAAACTCAGGTGTCGGAAGTTTACTAGGTGTCCTTAGCAATAAGTAATTAAGCTGGTTATCAACAAATCAGGCTACAATTTTCTCTCAGCACATTTCGGATTTCTTGCTGGGAAAAATCAAATGTTCATGTTTAGTGTTAAACTTTTAATTAAGTTTGATTGCGATAGAGTTAGGAGTTTTAAGTTTTGCATAAGATATTACGTATTTCTAAATCATATATGATATATGAAACATTCAAACACAATTAAGATATTAAGCATGATTAAGAAAAAATTTTTGCTAAAATAATAGAAAATATGAACTTGATTAAGATATATATATATTTTTTTTAATATTAATTTTAAAATAAATAAAATAAAAATTACGAGTATAAAATTTAAAACTATTAACAGAGAAGTTATAAAAGTAGAAAGTATCTTGTATTAAATATATGTTAGCAAAACTCAAAATAGATTCCTTTAAACAAGGAGGAGTGTGAAATTTAGAAAGTAATCTAGTTAGTAGTTAGCTATAGTGAGGATGACAAGAGACAGGAATATGTACCCTTTTGCCTTTGCTCCCTGTCTAAGCCCTAACCATCAATATGGCTTTCTCAAATCTCCACCTTTTTATTATTTTTTTTAATTGGGTGCCATTGCCTTTTGTTTTAGATTGACCAATCAATGAAAAAAGGGTACCCTTTGGTCCCTTTGTATCATCAAGTCCCTATTGGCTACTGCAATTGGTCCCTAATGCAAACCCTAAAAGTTAGGTCCTCACATGTTTATTTATTTCTACTTTACAATCTTTACCAAAGAGAGAGGATGGAATCAAATTCAAATTAATGGCTTACATAATGAACATGTCAGCACCAAAGGACAGCATCGCTACTTTTGACCATATTGCTACCTTTATCATCCTCCATTCTTTGATTTCCTGAAAAGAGTCCTTGCAGATATGTGTCATGAGGCTACTGGTCGCTGCTGCATTGAGCCATGGTTGATGATTACAGTGCTAAACATACATACATATATATATACATATATATATATATATTATAAGAAGCAGCAGACGACAAACTTTATGGACGGCACAAAGATATCATTGTTGACAATTGAAACTTTTCAAATGTTGTTCTAACATTCTCTGGGGAGTCTCAACTGGCACTCACTGATATCTTATTCGGATTACATCTTTTGATTACAACTGTTTCTTTAAGAAGGAATTTTCCTTCTTATTTTATAACGTGTGATGACGGGTACATGATGCACATTCCCTCTTATGGCATGAATTAGTCTGCACTTCTGATTTTAATAAGCTAAGTCAAGGTCTTATATTAATCAATTCACCACTACTCAAGGGAATTATGTCAAAGACCCGTCAATGAAAATAAACTAGACAGAGAGAATAAACTTACTATAAAATTTTTGTTCACAGCTAGTAACGCTATATTCCTTTTATCTCACCCTGTTTATTTAAAGTATGTTTTGAGCATTCATATTGTTAAAAATTAATTAAAATATGTTCTTGATTGGTAATATTTCTTATTTAGTTTTAAATTTTATATAACAATTAAAAATATTTGACAAATACTTACTTTTGCAACGGTAAGTTAGTTTTAAGCTTATCCTTTGTGTTATCTTACATATCACATATTTAAGTAATCAGAGAATGCAAGAAAATAATCATAACAAAAGAAACGGTGATCCCGTTGAAGTATTGCCATGTTATAATTAGTACCCAAAGAGAAAATCTAAGGGAAAAATGGTAAAACCCCGATACCAAAAACACCCTTCTTCTCAAACCCATTACTGGAGAAATGCCAATAAAAATAAGACATGAAGATTTCAATTTCAACTTGTAGCTTTTGAAGCTTTTCCCAGACATTTGATAGTTCATCTTGAATCTCTAGAGGTTTGTCTAATCTATGTTGTGCTGCATCCTGACAAAGCTTCTTGTATTTTTTTTATGAAATTTTCCAGATAACCCGTAGTTACCTGGAGATCTTATTGCATGGCTTCTTAAACTTCACGTGCCAAGCCATCTGCAATCCTGTTCGCCTTATGTATCGCCCCCTTGCCTCTGGATTGGAAAATTTGCGACTACTATGTACCTATGAAAATGAAAATTTATAAGATAAAAGCGATCCAATGATTCACACAGTAGGGGATAAAATGTGAACCACGAAAAAATGGAAAAGGTGACTCTGCAGAACGAAGGCCCAGAGCAAGAAGGTCTTCTAATGTGGTAGGCAGCACAGGTGTAAGGAGAGAAGCAGATAAGCCAGCAGCTCCTAGTCCACCAAAGGTCCCCATGAACTAGGATCCAGAGAGAGAATATTTTCTTCAGGTTGACAGAATCATAACTATAGTATGATAAAATATTTTTGAAACGGAAATGAAAACAAATTAAATCCAAAAATAAGTAAAATAACAAAAAGACATGATAGACTGCCCAATATTTCTCTAGGTACCACCGTTAGCAACTCCTCAAAGTTGCTTTCAGATACAATTTTTATTAAGAAAACTGATAGTCCTATTCCGTTCCTTGAAACATGATTATCAAAATTACATTCAAGATATTTGATTTTAGCACTGGCACTGAAGTTCTCTGTCACACTCAAATTGTCTTCATCAACTTTTTTCACCAATTCACAGGTATCCAGGTAAACCTCAGTTTTCACATAGACAAATGAAGCCATCTTTTTTCAAAAGATTCCTTGCACGGTCTCCCTTCACAAGCATTATTTGACTGTAACCACATTGTATACCCTCCAACTAATTTCTGTATGCCAAAATCAGAGTAGGGCCAGATATGTAACTTAATAGGGAGCAAGGCACAAATACCCAACGGAAAAATATTAGCATAAAAAGTAAGCTTTAGTAAATCTAAAAAATGATACTACCAAGAAGATGCGAATTTCCAATACTTGCACCCAACAGGTCAAGGGCAAGCCCTGCATATTTCTAACACCACAGTTTTAGGGAATTCCAACTTTTGTACGAAGGAGAATGACCTCTATGGGCAAAAAAAAAGTTACCAGAAATTAACAATGAAACATAACCTAACCGCTTAAGTGTTCACTCTAGGCTCAACTCCTATCCTATATCAGTTAAAGGCACAACTTACACGTGCATCCAAGAGTGCAGGACCAATTATGTCATGTTGAATCTGTGAGGTAGCAGGCATCATGGAAGATTTCTCCCCAAGTATATAAGAGATGACTAGATCAAAATTTGATAATTGCAAAGTAGATTATTTGAGCTTCCCAACATGTGAATTTGTAGCATCAATCTGCAGTTGATTCCATGCACAAAGGTAATCGGTTAACCAAGGCAATGAAAGAAATGCCAGCAATTTCCAGCCCTCATAACAATTATATTCCTGGAAACTGTACCAGTGATAAAGTTTTTCTCCAA
Organism: Xylocarpus granatum; assembly: GCA_019650275.1. Classification (NCBI taxonomy): domain Eukaryota; kingdom Viridiplantae; phylum Streptophyta; class Magnoliopsida; order Sapindales; family Meliaceae; genus Xylocarpus; species Xylocarpus granatum. The sequence goes on from BNST01002851.1 coordinate 298,665, forward strand.
ACGATGCTCCCACTTTCCATCTTCATCACATATTCTAAAACACTGTCTACCATTTTGTTTGCCAAGGTCAAATCCTCTTTGGCATCTTGGCAATCCTTCCTCACAAGAGTTTCGCTCAAACAAAGCAAACATTTGGCATTTCCTTGCCAGTGCTCATTGACCCATCTAAAAAGCTATACAAGAACTTTTCAAGTTTAATGAGAATCATTGACTGATTCGCTCAAACAAAGCAATCGATTCTTAAATGAGAATCATTGACTGATAATTCACTGTGATCTTTCCCAACAGCAGATGCGGAAAGTTTAGCTTGTAGGGCAGATCTTGCAGGCACTGGGTATATTGTTACATTTTCCATATCCAGCAACCTCCTTGTATTTTCTTTAATAAATGACATAGCTTCTTCAAGCTGCATCAAATCAGGAAACTACAATTAAAGTCCACTCAATCATTAGTTCAGTAATTTTCTGTTGAATGAGTTCCATTCCTTCAAATTTAAAAAATAACGAAGAAAACCCATTTGTTAAGAAGCTCAAGTTGAAAAATGCAACCCACTTAAGAGTCTCACTCGGAGAATTATCAAAAACAAATACAAACAAAAAGTAGAAGTAAACCTCAGAAGCATTCAGATGGAGGTCTGATTTATTCAACATAAACACAACTTTCTTCTTCCACTGTTGATATAATGAAGAAAAACAAACTGAAAAACATTCAAGGTGCAAAACTGAAACCGGTTTTTAGAATAATTTAACATGGAATGATGGGTAAAATGATAAGATCTAAATTAATCCACCTATGAGAACTTTAAATGAAGCTTCAATGTGATTGAATTTAATCCTGACTTGAGAATATTATGGTGTCATGGATGTAGAATTTAGTAGTGCATAATTCCATTATTAAATTCTTGTAAAGAATAAGCAAGAGTTGTTACCATAGAAGACATTGGGCAAGATTAATTAGTGCACTGTCTTCACAAGTACAAAAGTTTTAATTACGTGTTATTCCACATTGAAAAGTGAAACCAATCATACCTCATTTTCAGCCAATGGCCGATCAGTAGAAATGACAAAAAGAACCAAATCTGCGGAAGATACAAATTCCTCAGCAAGGCGCTGCTGCTTTTGCAGAATCACATTAGTCCCCGCGGTATCAACAATACTGATCTGATTTCATAAAAATTCAAACAAGTCAATTTCATCAAGTCAAGCAGTTATTACCATAACCAGTATATAGATCTTTTCTAATAAACTACCACTCTTAAAAGGATAGACAGAATGAATTTCAGAAATGGAGATGTTATGACTTCTTTGGTTTCACCGAAGTTAGGTATAATCTCCAAATTATCTATGCTTTCTTGCAGTAATGCTTACCAAGAGTTACCTTACTAAAATGCTCAATTTCTTATTTACAGACTCACCTACATTTTCTCTCTTGTCCCTTTAGCAGCCCCAGTAACTAATCACATGACCACGAAATCTACAATTTCTATTGATGCAACTTCAAATTTATCGGTTTAATGAATTTAGAGTTGTCTTTGCTACAGCTAATATATGACTCACTCAGTCCCACCATGTCATAGAATCTTCACCAATTTAACAAGAAAGTAATTTGCATGTCACATTGAAATAAAGAGCATACAAATAACATAATATGTAACATAAAACTTTGGACATTCTCAAATAAGCAAGTCATCTCATTGTTTGCATATATCCACATATGTAACCTAATTCCAATAGATAAACTTATTGTAAAGTTAACAGACATGATCTATATAAAACTGTAACATCTTTCTAGCAAGAAAAGAAATCCACGGAACAAAAGGTGTAAACTCTAGGCACAAAATGGTAAATGAAATAGAGTTTGCTTGTATGTCTCTAAATGACTTACAGGGCACATTGGAATAGCGTATAGATTCTAAATTCACCATGCATGCATAAAAATGGAAGTAGAACAACTCAGGACTATATTCAGGAGCAAAAATGAAGAAGCAACAAACTAACTTCTTTAAGAAATGGAGAAGGAAGGCTAACAGATATATTGATGATCCAGATGCCTTTCACAAGCTGTTGCTCCTCAGAATCCTGGTCAGAAAAGCATAAGAAAGTAATCTCATTATTCATAGGAACAACCCCCGCTTTGAAATATCTTTTTCCCAAGAAGTGCAATAGTAATAGATGAACTCCCTGAGTTATATTCGCCCTAGCAGCAAGTAAAAAGAAAAATAAGTCCCAAGAGAACATAACATATTAAGTAACTCTAACAAAGTACATGGAATGAACAAAAAACCAACTAGGACTAATGCTCAATGATCTCATCAGAAAACAATTTCTTTAGTAACGATAAATTTTGGTTTGTTTTTCCTTTCCAAAAGCTGAGGAGGAAAAAACACACAGCAATTTGTGAAACTTTAATTGCAGATGTTGTTTTCAACAGCAACATCAACCGGACAGAACTCCAAAGATAATCAATCTTAAAAGGTCAACTTCAGTTCAACTTTCCACAATCTTAAGGAAACAATTTTCTCTATATAAGCTGGGAGGGATAGAAAATAAACAAAAAAAAAGGTAAAAAGATATTTTGCACAAACTTTAAAACGAAGTTCATCTAATGACAATAAATAATAGAATTAAGTAATGAGCTGCCATTTGACAAAACATATTCTCTTCAGCAGATCTGTGTAGCTGGCCTGCAGATAATCAAGACAAGATTCCTTTGGATTATACTACATGATATTTCTACACGAGGTGGAGTATATAAACCATAAGCACATGTTCTAATCTATAGTTTATGTATAAGGTAACAAGCCTAAAATATGAAATATAGAGTAGGCATTCTTTCACAATCCTTCTCTAAATAGTTTCTTAACGAAGCATGCGCAAAGTAATAAAAAAAGTCCCATTTGGTTCTAGATTATTTCAAAAATGGAAAAAAAAAGATCTATTTGAAATTCAGATCTAATACCAATGTATATCCTTGGAACCAGAATTTGTTGAAGTTCAGTACACAATTACCACTATAACCAGTAAATATGGCTCATCAATTTGAGAAATTGCATCAATGAGAAGTGATATCTCCTCCATCTGACACAAAAAATCAAATTCACTGACTCAGGATCAAGTAAACAATTAAAAAATTAATCAGATGTAGAATTGTATGAAAAAAACCTTCAACTACCAAATATTTTACTTATAGAATCGCCAGTGGAGCCGCTTTCTGGATAACATCTACTGCTTCGAGTAGGACAGATCTCTCTGATTCTATCAGCTGTTTTTGTCTATTCTCCAAATTAACAAAGCCAGCCACACTTTGTTTCCAAGGAAAACTATTAATTGCATCTAACAGTTTTGGCTTTACTGGCGTCATTAAGCCTGTGGTCAAGGTTTTTGTTAGTTGTACGAAAGGCATTGAACAAATGCCTCAGAACATCATCACTGAACAACCTCAAATCATTCAATGAAATAACCAGACCACTTGCACCAGATTTAAGAAATTCCGACACCTCCACAAGCAATGTGTCCTCTCCAGGTGAAGCATTCATGATAAAAATGGGTATCTTCATATTCTTAAATAAAGAGTTCACAACTGCATAAGCTTTTTACCCCTCTCCAAAACCAAATATAAGTTCAGATTTAGATGCATTTAAGGCAGCATCTAATGTTCGCACAACCTACCAACTAAAGGTAGAACAACCAATTCCCAATTTTAATCCTTCATACTGTTTCTAGCCACAATAGCTTGAAGACCCGCAAGATAAGGGATAAGCACAAACAAAATTAAGTTCAAACTTTTTACTTAATGTAGAATACAAAGGTGTGAATAAATTTATCTAATTATAATTTTAAAAATACCCTTATAAATCTATTTATTTCCTAATCCATTTATACTCAGCTGTTATGGACAAAAAAGGAACCTATCATTTGGAATCATTCATATTTATATATTCTAATCTATTAGATTAGAATATGAAAAACAAACACTATCTATGTCAAAAAATTTCTAGTAAGCAATTATACTCAAACCAAATGGAGACAATTGAGGTAGCTAAAACTGTAGAGAAAACATTCAAACATTATGAGCAAATAGAGTATCCAATTCCACTCAAATGAAGCAACTGCTAGACAATACATTGTCTTTGTACACTAAGCTTATTGCTAACAATATAATTCTAATCATATTCTACAAAAATTATCATATACTAGATAGATTGTATACTTGATCAATAATGAATTTAATCCACTGGAGATGTAATAGATCCATATCTAATTCAAAATAAATGCTACTAACAAATGAATCAGCCACCACAGATTCACAGAGAATAATAATAATACCAGTAACAATAACAGTTATCAATAATGCAATTACATTATATTACGACCCAGAAGGGAGAGTAAAACTCCACTAGCATTGACAGCTGTAGCAATATCGACGCGCTCCGCCATTAGAAAATAAGCACGGTCCTTCACGAAAGACTTCAACAAACAAGCAGCTTCATACACACTTTGCCAGTCGCTTCGCCGCCGTCAAGTACGATAATACCGACAAACATAGCGACGGCTTCATCGATCAAATCCACCACATCACCTCCAGCCAACACCTCGCATGGTTCCAACTGCAATACGACATTCGGCACCTTGATTTCCGGTCGCTTGTGACCGCCAGGGTACAATGTTCTCGGCCGTGGCCATTTTCGGAAATTACAGGCACTGCGTCGTAGGAGCATTGTCTATTGTGATTGATTTGATGGGGAAATGAGTAGGTTGAGGTGGAGATTTGAAGCAAGGGATTGGAAAAAGTGGAGTGAAGAGGAATCGAGGAGTTGGCGTTGCAATCGGAGCGTGGAGAGAGAAACGGTACGACGGTGTGTTACCGAAGTTTACGTGATGCTATTAACGTATTTATTAATATTTATTTAATAACCTGTTTAATACTCGTATTAAAGTTTAAACATTGGTCTTATGTATGGATACGTACTCTACGAATAAAACACTGCCACGTTGCATAATCGAGGTCACGAGCATTGAGATTTCTGATCCGTTCCGTTCTCTTTCTGTATCAGTATTTCTGACTCAACGGGAAGAACTGAGTGTTCGTGAAAAACCAACAGTCTTTGTTTTTAACATTTTGATCTCGCCAGAAGGAAAAGAAATGGGCAGGAAACCAAATGTTCCAAAGAATAAAGACAGAGCTCACTTGGTAAACAGGCACAAAATCATTCTCTTTTTCTTAATATATATATATATATATATATATATATATATATATAATTCTAGGATTTGTTTGATTTCCTTCTTCTTAATATTTTCGGATGGGTATTGGGTCTAATTTTTTTTTAATTTCCATTTTCCCCCCTTAATGGGTTGGCTGGCTTGTCTGGTTCATTTTGTGTGTTTGCATGCATGGTATTGTCTTACGATTTTATGGTCTGCTTGTGGGTGTTGGGGATTAGGGTTTTCGTAAAAGTTTTCATTTTTGTTTATGTTGACAACAATGTGACATTCATTATTTGGGCACTTGTGCGAGATTGTTACTGTTTATCACTGTGAATGCAATTTTCATTGTTCCGGTTGACACTGTACTTGATGAGTTTTTACTTTCTTGTTATATTTCCATTGTAGTCTTGAGTGTTTATTTGCCCTTGCCGCCAAGTCAATCATTTCTATATTTAATACAACGAAATGTAATTGGAATAGATTTTGTTTTGTATAGAATAATTTTAAGAGTTTTATCTCATTTACTTGCTTGTAAAAACATTATTATTCTGATTAAAGTCTGAGAGCATCAACCCTTCCGTGGGGGGAGTGGAATTGCCGCCTGCAAATATAAATCCATCGCTGGATGGAGCAGAATTGCAGCCTGCAAATAGAAAGCAAGTGGAGAGAGTTGAACTGCAGTCTAAAATGCAAGCCAACTCTGGCTATGTATCCAGATCAAGGAAAGGGAAGCAGACTGTTAGTGTTAGTGTGAGGCGATCAGTACGACTTCAAAGTACAGATATACCTGCTCGCAACCAGGACATTGAACGTGTGATAAACAAGATAACTCTTAGTGAAAGTGAAAAAGAAGAAGATGAGCCACCTGCTAATGAGGAGACAAAACAGCCTGATCCAACTATGGGAAATAAAAGCTTGGAAGATAAAGTTGACTACCTTGTACAGCTATTGGAAGAACAACAAGGTAGATCTTCCCGGAGGGAAAGGCCAAGTATGTGTTCTGCCAGATACAAATGCTTGTATATTGACTCCCAAAAGAAGGTATTACTCTATTAGTGCTGTGTTAGTTCCTGTCTCTATTTCCAAAACAACCTCAATCTTCAACATAACCTCAAGTATTATTTGTCTGCTTCATGTTCTCCATGCCACATGCAGATTGAAGCTCTATCAAAGGAAAATCTTCAGCTTAAAATGAAATTAGAGAATGCACTGGACAAACTTGAAGCTGTATGCTCAATTGACACTCCTAGCTTCAGATATGCTATTCTGTCTATTTTTATTTTTTTTGAAATTATTGTCAAATTCTATTCTCCCATAGTTTGTGCAAAACCACATCTTTTCCACAGCCCATGCTGAATGTAATATATTAGAAATGGGGTTTTCGTGTAGCATGTTAAGATTATTTAAATATGTTAATGATTAACTCACATGTGTACTGTGTTGGTCTGTGGTTGTGAACTTCTGGTACTAGATATCTGTTGAAATACTGTTATCAGTTTTTATATGCTTTTACTCGGCAGAAAAGATGCATATTTGTACCAGTACTTGAAATATTTGTGCCACAATTTAACCATTGAATGTGAATAACAGTGGCAAATGCTTTTGCTGTGTTTACAGTAAGACAGTAGTCAACAGTAATAATCACGCCAATAATTTAGTGTATTCGCAACTTTGGATGGATGTAGAATTAACGGACAAGTTTGACCTTTTAACATTCTTCCTTCCAAGTAAGAAGTACAATTCATGTTCAAGCTAGCATACTGCAATTGTAGGTCCTTTTGTCCTGTCTAAATAAATATCTGTTAAGAACAAATAAGTTAGCATGGATGGCTGAATACACTAATAACAATTATTGCATAAATACTTGGAAACTTTTAGGAAACAGAGAAGGTGCTTTACTTCCAATGCACAGAAAAATCGAGTCCTCTATCTTGTGAGTCGTGATGTTTTTGACACATAGTTTTGCTTGTCTTGTTTTTATGTGTAGTATGAGAAAGGGACTCGATCTGTCTCAGAAGTGCTGGAGAAATTTAAGGATGTTGTCTGCTTCTCCAATCTGGCAAGAGTTGCTGAAAGAACTGAAAATATATCTGCTCAAACAATATACGATGCTTATACTTCACAAGTTGCTGATGGTGAAGCCCGGACTTCATCCCCTAAGAGAAAGAAACTTAACAGACAGAGGGAAAAGAACTAATATTCAGTCCATATTTTTACCCAAATCTTCAGAAAGTCTGTTTTATGCTTGGCAGAACTTGTGGGCTAAAACTAGTTTCTGTAGGCCACAGATTTTGTTGACTTGCCCTAATTCCTCAGTTTATTTTGATCTTGACTTGCAGGATGTTAACTTGGGGAATAAGACTATCACTGTCTTTGGTAAGATTTGAGGTAGAACTTGGCGGTTGCTGGACTAACAAAGTTAAGGTGTAGAACCTTGAATGGTGTTGGGAAATCCATGGCTCATAATTTTTCTCCATACAAATTCTCTTGTAAAATAATGATTGCAAAATTATAATTATGAGAATATGATAATAACACAAAAATAAAATAAAATAATGATACCAAAATTAAAAAAATTGTTACTCTTATGTTCACGGTCAAAAATTTTATTTAAGTACGATTTGGTCAGGGAGTTTTCAAGATGGTTCACTAAAATTTTTCGAATTGATGTCAATGTCTTTGTCTATTTAATATTTAAATACAATTTAGTTAAGGAGTTTTCAAGATGGTTCACTAAAAATTTTCGGATTGATGTCAATATCCTTGTCCATTTAAAACGCTTTGCCATAGAAGATGTTAAAACTGTCCTTGTCCTGTTCTGTTCTACTGTGGTGGTGTGCATACTTTTGCTGATGCTAAAACGGGAGGTTAGCCGTGGTTCTGGTTTATGGTTCAGCAATACTCATGATGTGTGAATTTGATAATCCTAACTTTGAAGTCACTGCCAGTTTTGATTCATTGAGAGACAATTAATGACATGCGGCATGTAGTTAGCTTTTTAATTGTTGTTATTATTAACCATAACAAATCTGAGAAAACAAAATCTTGGGTCGCTAGTAGCATGGCGTGCTGATTGCAGGAATGAAAATTGGGGAAAAAAGAAATCTGAAATCAAAGCTGTTTCCATTTATCAAACTACTGGAGGAATGAAAAGTGCAGTAGGCACAACATATTATTTAGTTATTCTTCTATTTGCATTTCAAGTGTAAACCAACTTGAAATCTGAAAAATAAATATGATACAACTACCAAGGTTGCATTTCATGGTTCGAACAGCTACCTACTGCTGTTCTTCACGGAAGGACTCATCAAGAGAAGTGGACAAATTAAGAATATTTGGGCAAGGTGTTTGATAATCAGCATCATTGCCATCATCTTCTGCTCTGGCTGATGATGGAGATGAAAAGTCCAAGCACATTCCTTGTATAAATTGCTCATATGATGCAGAGAGATCTTGTGTGGTTAATTGGTGGTACTCTACAAGCTGGTGAAGGCATTGGTTTTCCCTGATCAGATTCGCATTCTCATTTGCTAATCTGGATTTCTCTGCAAGCAGTGCCTCCAGCTGAAGCCTCACCTGTTCAGACAGAATCGTTGAATGTTGAACTGAACTTTAAAGAAAACTGTTCATTATCTAAAAGACTTGTTTCTGGAAAAAGGATAGCAAACAGATCAAATTCAAATGCTTATTAAGGAAATAAAAGGTAGACATAAGTGACCTACCAGATCATCTTCCTCGGGTCTAATCCCTTTATCAAAACCATCCCTAAGCCTCCTGTTTTCTTCCTCAAGCAAAGTGCATCTCTCTTGCATGAAACATAAATCTGATTTTATAAACTTAAGTTCTCTTGCGAGTGAAGCTGCTTTCGATGCCATTGAAATTGCAAGCTGTACTTATTAAGAGCTACAAATTAGGTAAGGATCAATTGTATCAAAGTACTAAAATGAAAAGAGGGAGAGAAGAAACCAACATTTTTGGCTTTGTTCATTCTCTTATTCTTTGGACTTGGTTCATTTTCCTTCCGGGAGCCATCTTCTTGGTGATCTGAACTTTCACTGGGATCAAATTTCCTCTTCACTCCTTTCTTGATCTCTTCTTGATGCTGTTGTTTCATCGCATCCTCTTCTTTACTCTCCAAGTTCTTCAGATTGTTGTGAAATATATCAGTCAGTGTGGGCGGTTTAGCAAGATCTCTAGCTCCCTGGAAACAGAGGAAAAAGAGAAGATAAGCTCAATAACATTTCGCCAGAACTGTTATTAGTTTATACAGCATGGATTAGATCCCAAGAGACAACAAATCAACCCTTCTTCAGAATATAGAACCAATATTCCGATCTGCAATTGTGAACCCCAAAAATCTCAGCCCACAAGAGCTGTTTTGTAAGAGAGGAGAAAAGCCCAATTGGATCTGGCATAGCATACAAAGTTTCAAAAGCTGAAGAAAATCAAATAACCTGAAGGGCATCGTCTAGATTGTTAGACAGCTGAGACAAAGTGTGAGCAATAGAGTCAAATCCTCGTAACAGAAGCATAGAATCCTCCTTCAATCTCTTAGCTCTATTCGTTTCTCCCTCCTTCTACAAGGAACACCAAAAATCCCGAATACCCATCAGCTCAATTGCGAACCAGAAGGCAGCACACAACAAACCATTCTAAAAGTTGAAAACAACAAACTCACCTCTTGTTTAGATAACAAAGTGCCAACATTGAGTTGTTTTGGGCCATTCGATACCTTGCTATTCCGATCCTCGAGAAGTGATTCGACTCGACTTCGAAGATTGCTCCAAAAACGCTTGTCTGAAGATGGGCTGCACAGCGGAGAAGTACCCATCACGCGTGGTGGCTCCTGCACTCAAAATTGACCAAAGTTATGAAAAGTAGCTCTTTGAATCGATGACGCAAAGAGAAATACAAAGTCATAGAACAAGAATATACCTCGTTGAGCTGGGTCGGTGATTGCATATCCACTGAGGCTGCCATTAGAGGAAGCTAAAAGCGGAGTGGAAGAGCGAAAGAGACAAAGAGGGCAACGGCTAGTTTTTAGAAAAAGCAAATAAAGAAGGGCGGGTTTAAATAGACGAGCCGAATGGGCTAACGGTGTGAGATCTAACGTAATTTGTTTGTTTTATAATCACCTGACCGACCAAAAGGTGGATTTGGTCCACTCATTTAAAGCCGGAGTGGTTTTCACCGCGCCTAAGTGGGACCACCCATCATCCAATCCAACGGACGTGATTTCTTTAATCAAAATCTAAGGTCTAGATGTAAGCACCCAATTAAACAAAGATTTAATATGTTTTGTTGTTTTCTTAGTTGTAAATAAATGCCATATGAATGAATCTCTCCCTCTGTGTTGGCATCACTTAATAATTTAGTAAATATTCAAACTCTTGTGTTTAAAATAATTTTAATTAAATTTAAAATATTATCATAATTTTTTTATTTTTTGTTAAATTATGATTTTTTTTGTTAAATTATCGAGTTTTTTAGATAATATATTGAAAATTTTATAAAATAAATATTTGGGTTTAAAGTATTCTTTTTTTTTAAGTTAAAATTATGCAATATTTTTAAATTGAGTTAGAAAAAATTCAATTTTGGGAGCAAGAAGTTCTATCATTTTCTCGAGAAAAATTCTCTAATTACTGTAATGTTTAATGCTTTTGCAAATGGATTGGAGAGGAGAGAAGCCGTCACATTTTATCTAGAAGCAATAAAACGGCTGGTTCTCAAACGACCAAGGCACAGAAGGTAAGCGTAGCGAGAGTCAATGGCTACTGTCACTTCCTCATCCTCCTCTCTTTTCTTCTCTTCATCACCATCCAAGCTTACTCAATCTCCACTCTCTTCTCTTCCGCATCTTTCTTTCTCCTCTTCTTCTCACTTGTCTTGTTCTATATCAATTTATCCGTCTTTCTTTAGATTGTCTGCAAGCTCTAGACGATCTTCTGTCTCTTCATTCACCGTCAAGGCCGGTGCTGCTGAGAAGAAGAAGGTTCTTATAGTTAACACAGACAGCGGCGGGCATGCAGTAATTGGGTTCTACTTTGCAAAAGAGCTTCTGGGTGCTGGCCATGAGGTCACAATCATGACTGTTGGTGATGACTACTCTGATAAAATGAAGAAGCCTCCGTTCACCAGATTCAATGTAACAGAATTTTGTTGAGTTTTTGTTATATGCTGGCGTACAATCTCGTAACAGCTTAAGCTTTTAGACTTATTGATTGTTCAAAATTTCGTAGGAAATTGCGAGTGCCGGGGGTAAGACGGTTTGGGGAGACCCCGCAGAAGTTGGGAAGGTTGTGGGAGAAGCAGCGTTTGATGTGGTGCTGGACAACAACGGCAAGAGCATAGACGCCGTCAGGTTTGTTCACTAATTTTCTGCTGAGTGTATCTTTTGCTTGCTTGGAAATATGAGAAATTTCACATTTTTGGTAGTCAGTAAATCCAATATTATTCACTATCAAGAATTATTTTAAATTACAGACCACTGCCGAACTGTTTAACTTAATAGCTTAAGCTTAGTGATAATCTAACATGGCCTTAAAGCCGAACTCTCAAACTCAAATCCGCACGTCTTCACTATATTTCTTGATTAATCTTGGGCTCTTGAATAAATCTCTGCAAAGTGCATTTGCTTGGGTCTCTCTTGTTGTTCTGAATATACCTTTGGGTCTCTGTCTTGGTTCTTCGTATTTCTCTTGGTCTATTAAATAATAAATTTCTCTAGACTGAATTCGCTCGGATCTCTTTGTTTCCTCGTAATGTGAGAAATTTCACATTTTTAGCAATCAACAGATCTTAATATTCACCGCTAAGCCATGGAAATGCCTGTCGAACGAGTTTGGATTTAAATCATATTATTCTGATAATGACATTCACATACAGGCCAGTGGCAGATTGGGCCAAGAGTTCTGGGGTGAAGCAATTCATGTTCATCAGTAGTGCTGGAATTTACAAGCCGACAGATGAGCCTCCTCATGTTGAAGGAGTATGATTTGTGTTTATCATCTCAACAGCATTCAGAATTTATTGAATTAACTTTCTGAAACAAATTCGTTACTTATTGCAGGACGCTGTTAAAGCCGATGCTGGTCATGTAGGAGTGGAGAAATATATTGCAGAAAGTTTTGGTAGTTGGGTATCGTTTCGCCCACAATACATGATTGGATCTGGGAACAACAAGGACTGTGAGGAGTGGTTCTTTGATCGTAAGTGGGTTATAACAAGCAATCTTCTATAATTTCTTTTGCAAGGCCTTGATTAAACTCTTCTATTTACGATGAATTCCAACTGAATCTTCAATTTCGAGACAATTTTATGGATTTTCCAAGTGTCAGTTTCTTGCTCAACATTCTATTTCCCGGTGATGAATTGGATATTGATGACGATATACACTCAACAGGAATTGTACGAAAGAGACCAGTGCCAATTCCTGGCTCAGGAATGCAGCTCACAAACATTTCCCATGTCAGGGACCTGTCCTCCATGCTTACACTAGCTGTCGAGAACCCAGAGGCTGCGAGTTGTAAAATCTTCAACTGTGTCGGGGACCGAGCCGTGACTCTTGATGGAATGGCCAAACTATGTGCTCAAGCTGCAGGTCTACCAGTTGAAATCGTACATTATGATCCAAAAGCCGTAGGAGTTGATGCAAGGAAAGCTTTTCCTTTCCGCAATATGGTATAGACATTTTTCTGCTGTTAACATTCAGCAATTCTGGAATACTAACCATTCCCCATGTTTATTCTGCTCTCTAATCTGATTCATCGTGTGCCAGGTCCTGATTTCTCATGTTACTTCATCCCTCTAGGTGTTAAATTAATTCTATTAGCTTATTCCATAACGTGCAATTACCTTTACTCTTTGAACACGAGATAATTCATTTTATCCATGGTCTGTGCGCAGCACTTCTATGCAGAACCAAGAGCTGCCAAGGACATTTTAGGGTGGCGAAGTACTACAAACCTGCCTCAAGACTTGAAGGAGAGATTTGATGAGTATGTCAAGATTGGGCGAGATAAGAAAGCCATACAATTCGAGACAGACGACAAGATATTGGCGTCTCTTAAGGTTCCAGTAACCGTGTGAAAAATAAAATCTGAATAATGCACGGGCCTCAATTCCTCCATACTACAAGATTGTGTGAGTTGCCTTTCTGTTTCACTCTTGTATGCTTTCTTTTCTCTTGACAAAAACTAGTACATTGATTATTATCACACCATTATAATCAATTACATCTAATAACAAAAACAGTATCGTTACATCACACCATAAAAGACCATTTGTGAGTACTGCTAATTTGGTTAAATACATTGAACCCTATAACATACCAGCAGTTCCAGTTATGGTATGCGCCATTGACCCCAAAAAGACTCAACTTCCCAATTTTTGTTTCAAAATCAAGACGATAATCCATCAAACAATCAGATAAAACTTACTTTGGCATTTGCCCGCTTTTAGTGAGACTCCATTAAAATCTAAACTTGACCAAAACCCCTTGATGGTAGCATTTGGGCGTCTTGCCCACAGTGAAATTCTTCGTTCGGTGTCTAATTCACAATCATTCCTAACAAGTGCCCATGGAAATCAAATGTTTGGACACATTTGCGAACAAATTGCATATTGCAAACTGAACTGCAAAGCATAAATGCCTAAAAGAAAATGGCTTCACTCTCTAGTAATCTCAAGTATATCTGGTAAACAAAAGACAACATCACTGCTTCCCAAAAGATACCTCTCTAAGCAGCATCTAAAACTAAATTCAGTTCCCAGCTATTGAAGCTACAACTAGTCTTGTAAGCTGTAGTCTATGAAAGAAATCTTTAAACCTAGCAGACTATAAATGAATCTTACTCCACTTAAATGATGACACGGACAAGCTTATACAGAAACAGGCTTGTCAATACCTGAAAGGGGAAAAACTAAATCAGCAATTTATGGCAATTTTCTTATCAGCCTCTCTTTCCTCTTGCTAGATGTTGAGCTCCTTAAGTTTAGATTCTAATTCACCCCCATTATCCGCATCATCTTCTTCATCTTCATCAAAATTTTCTCCTTCTGGGTCATTCTCGTCCAAAGGCCCAAGCACATCAAGTGAATGCTTAAATACATGCTTCACCTCATCAATCCCTTCATCAGATATGAAATTACCATTGATATTTAGCATCTTCAAACAAGGCTTGTTGACAGCAACCTGTGCCAAAAGCCTTGCCCCAGCTCTCCTAATTGAGTTTGTACTCAAATCAATTTCAATTAACTGGCCATGACCATTTTCTAATGATTTGCCAATCAAAATGGTACCTTCATCCATCAATTCATTCTCAGCCAAGTTTAACTTGGTGAGGAATTGTTTTGCAGCAATACAAGCTGCCAAAGAAGCAGCTGCTTTAGCAGAGATGTCATTTCCAGCCAATTCCAGAACTTCAAGTGAGGGCGCAGACTCCTTGAGAGCATTGGCAAGCACTTCTGCTCCCTCATCCTCCAAGTTCAGATAACTGAGGTAAAGCTCACTAAGATCAGGAAAAGCAGATAAAGTTTTACTGAGAGCTACTCCAGCTTCCACACCAAACATATTGTCTCGAAGATCAAGCTTCTTCAAATGGGTACATTGCCCTAGTGCTTTAGCAAGGGCAACACCTCCTTCCGGGCCAACTCTAGTAGAGGAACAACGGAAATCCTCCAATGCAGGAGAATTTTTCACAATCTCTGCAATATCAACTGCACCTTCATCGCCAGTCATGTTATTATGAAAATGAAGGATCTTAAGTTTCTGAGTGGATGGAATTAGCTCAGAAACAGCTCGTGCAGCTTCCTCCGAGATACCATCATTCATCAAATAGAGCTCCTCCAAGTTATTCTGCGATTTGACGAGTGCTCCAAATGCCCTGACACCCTTTTCACCCAAGGCATTGTTTGAAAGGTTTAAGTACCTCAATTGACAACCTTCCAAGGCAGAAGAAAACATGTTTATGACTTCAACAGCCTCGCCCTCTGGCCTTCCTGCAATAAAATCTGACAGATCTACTTCAGTCAATTGATCCTTAATCAATCTCAAGATGGGTACTGCAACTCTGGCTGCACCCAAACCAAAACTTCTGTTGCTGAAACATATCCTGGTATATGAGTTTCCTGGCTCCCCTAGTGGCCCTAGAAGCTCCCGAGCTTCATTTTCTTCAATAAATTCCCGCCGACCTCCAGATATATCAAAGACAGTTTGACTGGCAGCAGTAGCTTTCTCAGCTATCATCACTTCCCCATCCTCCTTTGTTCTTGGGCCTCTTTTAACAGCATCTAGCATTAGTTTACTAGATTCTTTTGCATAAATTTGCACAGCAGAACTTCCATCACTATCTGCCTCCTTTTCGTAGTGTTGGTTTGCAGCAGCAAAAGCTAACTCTTCTATTTTCTTGGAATCCTCCTCGGCCTCTTCTTTGCTCAACAGGCCATACTTTCTGGAGAAAACGGATGGAGTTGTGAGATTCTTGGTCATTCGTTCAACAAGCATCAACCTGGTACTCTGATTAGGGGGCCACAATTTGACTGACAGTGAGCGCTGTTGGAAAGTTTGTGTTGTAGAATCC
The DNA here is from genome assembly GCA_019650275.1 of Xylocarpus granatum. Taxonomy (NCBI): domain Eukaryota; kingdom Viridiplantae; phylum Streptophyta; class Magnoliopsida; order Sapindales; family Meliaceae; genus Xylocarpus; species Xylocarpus granatum. Next base: position 314,455 of record BNST01002851.1, read on the forward strand.
ATGACCAAAAGACCTGAAGTTGTGCAGAAACTATGTTATAACTTATACTATACAAAAAGCAACAATGGTTATTAGGTATTCACTTGTCAATATTCAAGATCTTTTCCATCACTATTCTCAAAAGTTACAGCATACAAACAGTCAAACATAATGGCACAGAACTTAATACTTCACAATGTACTTAAAACTCATAACCAAACTTTGTCATGAACCAGCAAACTACAAATCCTTATGTGAATGGCAAAATTCAAGAGTTAAAACAATGTTTAACAATAAGGAAAACAGTAATTATTAGTAAATAAGTCGTGCTTAATAATTGATATTGGAACTTCAATAGAAAGTAGAAAGAGGAATGAAAATTATTTCATAAAAAAGGTCACCACTCCAGACTGATATTATTTGGAGTATGAAGTCAACTTGAATCCAACATAGGGCAATGAAGACTGATGGCAATATCCGCAGCAAAATGCTTCAGAGTGCAGAGGCAACTAAAAATACTAAATAAGATATTAACATCACAAATCTACAATCATTCTGTGAACTCTTCCAAAGCTAAACAAATGCACAATCAGAAAATCTGAAAAAATGTGAGAGCTCTTTTTCCTGACAAAAGAATCCGTTGACATGAACCTTCCAACTGAACCAACATGAAAATAAAAACACCACCAATCAACAACAATTATGCTGGAGATTCTATTTAGCAAACATTACTTTACCACAGATGAAATCTAAACTAAACTTAAACAGATCCAGCAACCAAACCAAAGTCAAATGCCTAATATGCTAAACTTGGTAGCAAATGTAACATAATTTATCAGAGGAAAAGTTACATGTCTGTAAGGAACAAGTAAAAGCAATCTTTTTTCCGACTCATTCTGAGTGCATAATATGAATTTCAAATATTACTAAGCTGAAGGTGTTTCTATACAATAAAGTGCCATCCTGGTATAAACCATGGTAATGAAGGCCAACAGCAAACTGGCAACTACACTGTGAGGCTATGAGCAACAGAATTGGTTGGAGTCAGAATAAAAAGAGAAATGCATACATTACCACAGACTCTAACAACATAAATTAGCGTGTTCCACATACAGTGGTGGATATAACAGTGAAAACAATGAGAACATATCATGATCATGTTGGTAAGTTTTATCCTCTCCATTAGAAAAGTTTGCAGAAAGTTACTGACTAAAAATATTGGTCCCTGACCAAAAGGTTTTGTAATTAAACATGCTAGATTGCACCAGTAGAAACCCTGGCTAATTAGCAACTTTTGTCGTTTTAGGAAAAGTCATATTATCACAGTTGACAATAGAAGGAACTTTTAGGCTTCCTTGAAATCTATAAAGTGTTTCCAATATATTTTCCAAATCAAAATCAAAATATACAAAACAAAATTTAGACAAACATGAATTGATCATGACTGTCAATTCAAAACATCTGTAAACATTCTGTGATTTATAGCACAAATTAAACCTTATACAAGTTGTGGATTTACAGCACAAATAAAATCATATACAGCAAAATCCATACACCTTCCATTTTATAAATAAGCAAATGGCATGTCATCACTTATAAAGTATCTCAGACCATATAAATGTGGTAAACATAAAATGTAGCAAGCCATACAAATTCCATACTAATTATGAGCCAATCAAAGAATGAGGTAACTTGCTTAACAACCTGACCAAAATCTAGCCATCACCAGAACACAAGTTAAAAGACCAATAACAACCACAAGAAAAAATAAAATCAAATTTTCTAACAACATCTCCAGCCACTGAAAAAAGAAACCGTGTCTTAGAAAATTGGGTATATTGTACACAAAATAATGTCTTCTTTTTTGGTACCCACAAATTCTGACATTTTGTGTTCAGAGAGTTCAAACAGGGGACTATTGTCAGACCCAACCATATATTTCAGGATTGGGTTTTCAAACCCTGATCTCTCAGTTAAATCCACAAGAATCTTTAACCACAAAACTCAACCCCTTAGGGTTGTTGATGGTGTGGTTGTAACTGCCAGTGCACCCTGCTAATTTATACAGTCACACAAGTCTTTGATAACAGAAAATTTCCATTCCCATGAAAATAACAAATCCCACTAACAACAAAAATCACTTCCAAAATAGTTTCATTTCCTACATCTTCCTCAGCAGCAGAAGAAAACAAAATCTTTTATATTTATAAAGATAAGAAACATCAACGTAAAAACACAAAATCACAAATCACATTCATTTTTGACCCAACATTACATGAGGTACCAAACAGAGAAATATAAGAAAAAAAAAGTTAAAAACAAACAGAAAACCAGAAACCAAAAAACCAAAACAAAATAATCATCAAAAGGAGACCTAAAATAGTGTAATTCCATTAGTAATGAAAAATTAACTGAGAAAAACATTTTTTAACCATTGAACCGCTACATTAAAAATACAATTTGAGTTTCTCAAAATAGAAGGCAAAACAATCAGAAATATCTTATGTGGTGTGGTTTTGACCCCCAATACAGCAACAAATCACCTTGATGAAGTTACATCAGACAAGGCTTGATTAAGAGAAATTTCATTCTCTCATGTCCAAAATAAAGCATATAAACCACATAACATCACTCGCCAAATATTTCCTCTTCAGACATCTTTTCTCAGCAGTGAAAGAAGACACAATCCTTTATAATTACAAAAATAAGAACAATCAAGAGAAAACCATAAATTACAATCTAGAACTCGTTTTCCCCAACAATTCGCCAAATGCCGAACAAAAAATTCAAAAAGAATTAAAGAAAAGAAAAAGAAACCAAAAAATAACCCACAAAACATCGAAACTCCGAATTTTAGAGGTATAAATTATAATATGAATTCGATAAAAAAAATACCCGAAAAACACCAAGTCTTGCACCAGAAGATCCAACCGCCGAAAGAGAATATCCACGATTTTCAGTTATCTACCTAGTTCTTCCAAAAGACCAAATTATTAAGTAATTTAGCGAATCGCGGAAACCCTAGATTTGAGAAACGTAAACCCTAGAAATGGAAAACTACGGACAAGCATAACAGAGAAGAGAAAGTGGCCTTACGATACAGGGAAAATTCATTAACATTGGTGGTGGCGAGAAGAGTAATGATGACCCGCAGAACGGACCAACAGATAAAATCAAAGGAGTGCGTGCAGAGAATTGGAGGGAAATGACGGTGAAGTTAAAAAAATTGGGAGCCAAGCTAGCGTCAGTTTTACGTTTTCGATTTCAAATGAAATGACAATAAAGCCCCTTCACCTTGTATTATTACCGTTGTGAAGTTTTCAGGTTTGGGCCTAGCTCTGTTACCCTAATGTGGGTTTGAGCTTCTGGGTCTTTATTCGAACAATTACAATTGGGCCTTATTCTGAAACTGTCGGAACCGACAGTTTAGCAGCTGTACAGCATGTGAGCTTGTTGTCCAATGCGCGTGAAGCTGGATCATGACGTGGACATTCCAACAACTGTCCTTTAGTTGTGGGTGGGATTACACGAGATACTCACCTCAATTATAGAATTAATTAAATTTTCCAATTGACAATCATTGTTATTACAGGTGGAACCGAACTCGCCCATTGACACAGTGGGCTGACCTGCAGCGTAAATTAATGGTAACTCGAAGGGACTTGCTAACAGTACATGAACATGATTCATTTTATTTGGTTGCATCTTCAGAAGAATCATCCAACCCGTGCATAAAACTTCTAATTAACTTAATTATATTTGTAAAACGTTAATTAAGAGCCGATAATATTGGATTTGTCAGCAGGCAATTTCTGTGGTGAGCGAGTTTTCTATTAATGTTTAACGGGCGTGATTGGTGGGAACAAGCTGAAATTGATTGGAACTTAGTAGTAGCTGGGACAGAAGACAAATCCATGACTCGCAGTTTTGAAACAGTGTCTGGTAACGTGGAACCGAATCAAAGACGCCTAGCAGAAGGTGCGAATAAGAAAAAGCTTTTATTTCATTACCCTTTTGTAGGCAATGGACAGCGATGGTGAGTGAACAGAACAACCCTCACAACAATCTTCGTGTAAAGTTTACGATGAGAGAGAGAGAGAAGACTTTTATTTTTTATTTTTTTACTTTCCTTTAAAGAAGAGAGAGAGAGAGAGAGAGAGAGAGAGAGAGTGGGGGCAATTCTGAAGTGTAAGCAACAAATGAAATAAATAAACTGAATTGTATCGTTCTTCTCCACATTTATTCTCTTTCTCTCTCTCTGTGTTTGTCTGGCTAAGTTTAGAGAAATGAGACATGGCAGAGAAGAGAAGGAAGAAGGTGTAGGCTTCGGGAAATAAGATTTATGTCTCTATGTTCAGTGTCTTATGTGCTCAACGCTTTTGTTCAAGGAACAGATAACACTTGACCATAGAGACATCTCTCTCAACAATTAATCTGTAAGTTTCAGTGTATATATATTCTTGTCAACTATGATTTGGGTTTGGTCTTGTAATTACTGAGCTAGGATTTAATAGATAATGTATTTTCTTGTTTGCTGGTTTATTTTGAGTTGAGCGGTTTTGCCCTTTTTTTTGTTCCATCTACTGCACAAAATCAAGCGATTCTGTTTGATGTTAAGACTTTGAGTTCCGGTGTTATGGAACATTTGATGGGCTCTCTCTTTTAGACATTTGTTAATTAATCGATTCCGTTTACGACAGTTTACTTGGGTAAAAATCATAACTTTAATTTTGAGTACTTGTGAGAAAAACGTGAAGTGGATCGATTCTATGATCTGCACTTCATTCGTGGAAAGAAAATCAAGGGTGCAAATGGTACATTTATGACACATTATTTGTCAGTTGGATATACGAACTCTTTTATCATTTAAGCATATCGTTTATGTTGCAAATGTTATGGAGTACTAACTATATCAATAGGAATTTGGATGGAGACCTAAATATACTATTGGAGTTGGATTGTGTATCTACATGGAACCTGGCATGTCTAGGTGTAAATTTATAGTCTAAGAAACTTTGATGACAATATTATTACTCTCACTTTAGTTTGCAATGCAGAACATTTCTTGAGTTACTAAACCGGCAGGGTACCAATTTGGTAAGATATACAATGCATACATCATTTATTATTGGTGTCTATTAATGTTAGACTGCGTGCTATGATTGTATGCCTCTAGCATTGCTTAGATTTTTATATGCATTTCTACAATCTTTGTCCTTCCTAACTTTCATGCCCTTCTAGAGGCCAAAAAATAGTTGCACTTTAACTCCAAGTGGTAATTTAATGCAAGGCATTGCTAGCATGGGGGGTTTTGACCAAATTGTAATTATGATGGTCTTAGGCTATGCAGCTCAATAAAATAATATACTTCTATATTTGCTCTCTGGATTTGAGAGTGAGGATGCAGTGTACGTTTTATCAACATGTTGAAGCATAAATTTTGAGAGGTCTAACTATTGGTAGTTACTAGTCTGCTAATTGTCTAGTTTGGTTTTTATGCAAGTTATTGCTAATTATCTTCTTCCTCTTTTCTTTCCTTTTCTTCATTCTTTGTAAAGCAGAAAGTTAATAGTTATTGAACATTGCTTCTTAGCATTATTCTTGTTAGCATTGCATGTTCCTTTGGTAGACTTTTTTTGGCATTAATTAGATGGTACTTTATTGCAGCAATATCTGGATATGGGAACTCTTGCTCTTGATACCGAGAATGTAAATTCTGATATATATCACACTTTGGGACTTAAAGAATCGAGGAAAAGAGTTGTACGAAGTCCGAAGATTTTATCTCTTATTGCTAGACTTCTTGAGAAATCTGTTCAGGAAAATGAGATGTTACTGGAGGCGATGCAAATTAAAGATGCTACCATATTTCATGGTTTAAGAGAACCCACTATAAGTATTCAGCAGTATATTGATCGCATCTTCAAGTATGCTGCCTGCAGCCCCTCCTGCTTTGTTATTGCACACATTTATATGGATAGATTCCTTCAACAAACGGATGGTCATTTGACTACCCTTAATGTTCATCGGCTTCTTATAACAAGTGTAATGGTAGCAGCAAAATATATTGATGATGCGTAAGTACTAATCCTTAAAGTTAGATGCATATTTGATCCTATTAGAATGTCTCATTATTCCAAAATGATGGGCTGCTGGTTATTAATGTCACTTGCGAGCATGCTCGGTGAATGGGAAATATGATTGCTTGCAGGGAAATCAAGTTCCATCATCCACCGCTTTTACTTTGGATCTTTTTTTGTTGTCTCTATCATTAATAGATTAGTTTGTAAAAGTATTGTACTATGTCATTTTGCAGATTTTTTAACAATGCATACTATGCCAGAGTGGGAGGAGTAAGCACAGCAGAGCTGAATCAGATGGAGATGAAGTTTTTGTTTAGTCTAGATTTCAGGCTTCAAGTGAATGTTGAGACATTTCACAGATTCTGTTCTCTGTTGGAAAAAGAAGCTGCTGGACTGCAAATTGACTGGCCATTTCAAGCTTGTAAAATAAAAGAGAATTGGTCAAATAAAGGAGATTCAGCTTGCCTTCCCACAATTGCAAGATAATGATACAGAAGCAACCCCAAGCCCACCTTTTGTTGTAGTATGTTCAAGTTGTTGGTGTTGACAGTTAAGGATAGGTGCATTTAGTGAATGATCATTGTGGAGGCAGTGTTCTCCCTTGCATGATTGTGTATGCCATTACCTGGTTATAGGTTGCCCTACATTTTCTGTAGTCCATCACGTGCTTTCATTGCTAGGCCTTCATTACCAGTGGTTTTGCCCTTCATAGTTTGATTTCCTTTAAAAAAGCTTGTATGCATAGATTAAACCAATTCATTGTTATGAAGATTGATGGTTTAGTTTCTCCTCCTTTGCTTGGCAGCAATTCTGCTAGTCTGATTTAGCATTGTTTTATATTCCTTTCACCGCAGAAAGACTTTCAGGATTTGGAATGTTTTGAGGTTTATGATCAATCAGCTAGGACCTACTAAACTGGTGCAGTATGTAGGCCAACATCATTTTAATTGTACTCGCAGTATTATTCCCAAGAACGTATTGCGGACTGAGATATTTTCAATTCATGGGGCTTATTAGGAACGGTTTCCAGGAACTGTGTCGACATTACTGCTACTACCACACGAAAAGTAAGATCAGGATAGCAGGGCCCAGCCGTGTGATTATGGCCATATTCAAACGATTTTGTCTTTGGGATTCAAGAAACAAACAGAATTAGTAAAAGTAAATATTTAAGTTTAGAGATTGCATACTTCACTAATCAACTACTCGAGACATAATGTTAAAAAAAAATAGCTATACATGAATACTTCGCAGGTTCATATGATAAGGCCGTTTATATGTATACACTCTGGAGGGAAGCCTCCATTTTCTCTCTGACTTCTCTTCTTAGACCTTCCTAGCTGCCATGTTCGCAGCTTCTTGCCCAGCTACTATAACAAAGAGACAACTCCTTCTTTTTTTCCACCATTAAGGCTTGCAGTTAATTGAAGCCTGCATACTTCCTGAAAATTACTAAATTCTCGTTGACGTCCTCAGCACTCAAAGCTAGAAAGAGTTGCCCACGGAAGTTTCACATTATCCTGGACCTACTTAACGTTATTACCTAGGAGGCCTCTCCAGTGAAATCCAACCAAATTTCCCATTCCGAAAATCTTTCAAGACACGGAATGCTGCTTGATGGGTGTCCCGGTTAAACAAGTGAAGGGCAAGCTTCTGAACAAATCTGCAACACAACATATTAACAGCAGCCTAATCAATAAAAAATTGCGGTGGAATGGACATGTCAGGGTTAAAACACATTCCGAGAGTCTGAGAAAAGCATATCAAACAAGACATACATTTTACCGTTGTTACCATCCACATCCATTTTGTAACGCTTTTTAAGAGCATTTACACCTGCAAGATGCATAAATTGAATTACAAGTCGTACAGGTAAATATCAGAGTTTGGAATAAGCACATTTTGCCTATTAAGAATGTAACACATCACAGTATTGGTAACAAAACTACTTGCCAATATTTCAACCAGAAAGCAAAGCCATGTCAGTAAAACAATTCTCTTTCTTAGCCTCCAGTTATCAATGATTCTGAGCCGTACCATGGATAAAGAATTTTTTTCAGTATAATTAAGCAAAGCTGGTTCAATAAAATTTTTCCCCAGTGATTATTCAGTTAAATCATGCCAATCACTCTCTTAATATGAACAAAAACAGGAGAGGGGCTAAACATCCATAAGATGTCATGCAGGACATAACTCCAACAACCTAGAGAACAAGCAAAACAGAATATATACCCTGGGCTAATTTTGGGACAATAAACATCAGCAAATTGCATAGAGGAATGGATGGAATAAATACCTACAGTTGGAATCCTTGTCAGCATTTGCACAAGAACTGCAGCAACATCAGTAACATCATATGATCTCTCTCCAATGTCATCACATATAGCAAGCTTTATGGCAGCTGCTTGATCACTAATACGCATTGGGATTATTCCAGGAGAGTCTAGCAATTCAAGATCTTTCCCAAAACGAACCCATCTAACAAAGAAAGTAGCGAGATCCAACATGTACCATTGATATGTTACAACTAGATATAAGGAAGACACTCAAACAGAGAGGTTAATTTCTTAATTTTGTTTTCTATTGATGAAGAATACAACTCAAAATTGTACAGTACCAAAATTTTACATTTTAGGGAAGTTTAACTTTGACCTTCAATTAACTTCCAAACCAATACACAGTTTTTGACAATTCAAGCATCATATGAGTTAACTTTTTTTCTCATCAAGTTTCAAACATTTGTACAATAGTTGAAAATGTATCAACTTTGTTTCTTTCAATATTTTCTAACTGCATGAATACAGTGCTTAGAGCTATGAACAGTTGCATTAGAGATGCATCTTGAAAACCAGGTTGCTGAATTTCCATTTTCATGTTTCACAATGTTCAACACCTCCATTTCAGTTCAAGCCACTTGAAAGTTTTTGACATTGTAAACACCATTTAATATCCACAGATTCAAACCTTTTACTTTATCAAAATTCCAATTCTTTGAAGGAATTAAAAGAAGTTAAGCCTGGTATCTCTTGCTGTTTCCAAGGACTGCACAAACGCAGGCCTTAGAAGTTTGAACTTTGCATGAAAATGCATTGTCCCCCTACCAATCATGCCTAACACTGTTGATGATATCTAAGCAAAGAAAATTATAATACGTACTTCAATTCTCTTGTAACACCTGGTCTTGGAGCTGCCGGACACATTCGCCGTTTCAGCAAACGATTGATCAAAGATGATTTCCCAACATTAGGATATCCAACAATTCCAGCTCGAACCTGTAAAATGATCAAAGAAAGTTCTTAATGTTTTCAAAATAAAGTTTATATCGAGACAATCCAATGGATCAACAATTAGATGCTTTTAATCTAACAAATAAAATTAATTAATATACTGCAAACAGGTACAAGCATTACATCTGTGAGAACAAACAGAAGAAACTAGAACTTTTGTCCAGCTCCAGTGCAAAAGGAGTTAATTAAATATCTGAAAGCAAAATCAGCCATAAATAGAAGACTCAAAGAATATTTAAACGTAAAAAATGTTCACTGTAGTAATAAATTGACCTAGGAAACCCACCGGACGAGGAAGGAGTCCTTTGGCTCTACGTTTGACATTGACACCAGCTGCCAATGCCTTTGCTAACCGGTTCACCTTCATAGCGCCCTGTATTTACAGCATGAGAGTGTTTACTTCCTGCTATAATATACAAAGATTAGAAAGCTCAAAAGGGGTCCCTCTAATTATATACCATTCCAAGTTTTCCATTGGAGAAGATAACTTTAGTTCCCTGCCTGGTAAAATAAGTAGCCCAAGCATTCCGATCTGCTGTAGATATCATGTCCTCTCTATTCAATACCAAAATTCTTTTCCTATTACCGAGCCATGAATCCATCTGCTCATAAAATAGTAGCAATAATTTTAGACATTGGAGGCAACACGAGGCATAAATATGATGTCTGAATTCAAAACTCTAACCTGTGGATGGGTTGTGGACAAGGGAATTCTAGCATCTCGTACTTCTATGACAACATCCATAAGCTTTAGTTGTTCTTTAAGTTCCTTTTCAGTTTTTGCAATATGACCAGGATACCACTGTACAATTGCCACGGCTAATATAAACATTCAGGGTTGCGGGACGTAAATATTTCATTGATTACGACAAGAGAAGTTGAATAAAGCACCTGAACAGGTCGCAGTGACTTTGTCCAGTAGTCAAGATCAGCATCAAGATCGATCCAATCACACTCTTCTTCTTGGCAGCCCTCAATACGGCTACTGGAATTTGAATTTCCATGCCAACTCGCTTTTTTCCCACCAACAATCTGAAATATCATTAGCCACAATTATGACTATGGCCTTACAAATTATTAAGGTAAAGTCGTAGAAGGGGATATAAATGTTGCCTGAATAGTAGGAGCTGAAGAAGACAAAGAAGGCGTAGGGGCCAGAGCTGTAGCACGTGGAGACGGTTTCGTTCTACATCGGCAGTGAACAAACTGCACGGAGATTGTGGAAGAAGGTAACCACAGACTAGATAGCTGCACAGCCATACCGTGTTCTCGGTACAAAATTATAACTTCTCTCCCGGTGTCAGACAGTAGAAAAATCAAAGTGTTATCTTTATTGTCTTTCGTCAGAGTGGAGCCAGTAATTTCGTTGAATACCTTAAAAGCGAGCTCGATAGTTGATAATGATAAATAAGTTTTGGAAGTGGATTCTCTGGCTCTCTTACAGACCCTTGTGCACTGAATCACTGGGCATCTGGAAATTTGGGCCGATTGCGTTCAGTTTGCCCAGCATATAGATCAGCCCAATTGAGGACCAATGCTATTAAACCCCAGAATTATTGTCCTAAATCCCATTTTCCATAAATAACCCGTTAATTGCGGGCGGAAGGTGATAGCCCAAAAGGTTGAGTGGAACCAAGAGTTAACCCTTGATCCAACCTACTTGTTTAAACCGCTCTTACAAGAAATCGGTCAAAGTGTTTTGATCATCCGATTAATCTATGACAGTGTCTTTAAAGTTTCCCATAGCTTGAGAAACACCGCAAAAATTATGGGATTTGCATTGTATGAGAGGTCAAGCAGTATTGTTATACATGGGAATCGGCAAAAGTTACTACTTTTAACTAAAGAAATAAGTGACCTAATAAGCTCTATACATTTATGTTATTCTCATCCCCACAGCTAATCAAATATGGAAAATCCAGTGTATTCACAACATGGCTATTGAATTGTTTCCCTTATTCAAAGAATATAACAAAAATCCAAAAACAAGATACCCCAACACCCAAAATCACTAAGCATTGTTATAGCAGCAGTCAGATTTTAACATACGCAAATATTTTAAACAACCTTCCTCATGGAATGAAAGAAGAGTTCACAACTAAAACCATTCATGTTTATTCAATAATAAGATCATTTAGCAGCCTTCTAATGTCACATAAATTTATGTCTGATTTGAACAAGGCATAACAGGATCAAAGAAATAATAACCTGTGACATTTCGTTAAGCTGTGAATCTGAGGACTGAAGCATCTCAATTAATGGCCTTATAGCTCCTCTTTGAACAATGTGCACCTGCATGAAACACAGGTTTGTTGTTATTAAAGAAGAATACTCTCACGACATTAGAAGATGATTCAAACATTGGGGCTAATAATCCAATGGTATAAATCCATGATTACAGGTAGAAAAGTTACAAAGTTCAAGCTGGGGAAAAGAAAAAAATCTTCGAGTCTACCTTGCAATTTGAATCAGCTGCAGCAAATTGACCAAGTAATAAAGCTGTTCCTCCTTTGCTCTTTGAACAGAAGGAACTGTCACCAAATTCATCAATCCCTTCAAACATTTATTACCAATAATAAATTTTAAAATAAATAGAAAGCAAACGACCCACAAGTCTTGGATAAGACTTTAATAACAAAAACTATCATTCTACTCAGAAGTGGTGAACCTCTTTCAAAATTCAACGTTTACCTCAGCAATCCAATAACAGGCTGTAAAGCTCCAGAAAAAAGAACTTCTTTCTTTATGTTTGGGGAAGAGTGAACCAGATTCCCAATCACACCAACCTGAAAACCTCAGGTGAAGTCAGATAGTGGTAAAAGGGGTATTGAAGTTCAGAAATGAAACTCCAAACACATAAAAATTTGGATGACAGCTCACCGCTTCATAGTGTAGAGTAGCATCCTCTGATTGAAGCATAAGGGTGGGTAGAGCATTACATTCCACAATCTGCCAGTTCAGAATTGAAGTTAGAAAAAGAATTAGAAAAAAAAATGAAAATGACCTCTAGAGTACCATGTGACAAGAGAATTCTACCTGTTTTTTGTTCTCATCATTTTTAAATGCAAGTATCTGCAGGGCACTCTGTACTTTTGCATCTACAAACTTAAGCAATTCAACAAGAGGTGGGATGCCACCTTCAATCCTGAATATATGACAACAATATTAGAAAGAAGATGTAATGATACATATAAGCCTTAATTAAGCAAATATGCAAATAAGTAAACCTGACACAAGTTTTGATGTTGGCATTCTCATGTGCAAGGTTAGTGATTGCATCAGCGGCTCTCCTGATAACACCACTGAGTGCCCGAGAGTTGCTACCATTTTTATACCGCTTTAACAAGTCCACAAGATGAGATAGAGCTCCAGCACCAACTATCAGTTGTTGATGCTCTGGCTAGTTAAAATAGCAAGGTAAATGCTACATGGTAAACAAATAGCTCAAACATGACACATAAACCCAGAAATAGCTACACGTAAAGTAAAAGTAATGCTTGCATCACAATATTATGACCAGTAGAAAATATTCGCCAAACTATAGAAGAATGATCAGACATAACTTATGAAAACCACAGCATAGTTGGCAAATCTAATCAAGTAGCCCAAACCCAAAGCCTGGCTCATGATCTATTAATAAATAGCAGCACATGGAGAGCAGCAGTTCAATTATAATTCCAAAACCAGAAAGATATTAGATCATGTCTAATTTATAGCAGTCTTCAGATGCTTCAAATGTGATATGAAACCTTACAGTGACTAGAATCTTACAGAATCTAACCAACAAAACCTAAGAAACTGAACCTGCAGGCATATGCGGGTTGAGTGGGATTGTTGGATACGAAAGCCTCTTTATTTTCTTGAATTAACTTCATTCTGCCTATGAAACAACCAATTGATCCAACTTTAGGCCAAGGAACAGAGTTACATAGCACAGCTGCAGACAAGAGGATGCTATGATCCCATGATATTGTCTTCACAGGAAGTCACACGATAGTCGAAGGGAAAATCTCTGAACTTTCCATATTTGTTTAGCCCATGCATGTACACTTGGTTAATAAAACACTTTAAAGATTAGAAAACCTACAACTACCAACTTAAATGTCAATAATCATTGTCAAATTTGACATTTGTGAAAGTGTCAACCCAATACAAATACTTCATATTCTTTACCAGTTCATTAAAAGTTGTGGAGATAAGAATTGCCAGCTTCACAAATTCACTTGAGCCAACTGGCAGAACCACAATAATTGTCTGAAATACAAGCACATGTAATGAAATCAATACGCAAATCCAAGCGAGTTTTACCATTTAGTAATCTTCTGATATCATACAGTAGTTTACTTGTCAGATACAAAACTGTTATATGACAATTTTGTAAAATGTTTCAATAATAATTAATCCAATAACAATTGAATGGAAGAAATTAATTTGATAGAACACCATCAGAGGAGAGAAAGTCTGACAAATGATTGGTTCTCATTGCAAAAAGCAGCTACTAAGAAGCTTCTTGCTATTGTTTTTACAAGAAGATGGAACAAAACCAAACAACAGTAGCTGAGCAATTACACACTGTACTTGAAAACCATCAAGAAAATAGAGAAAAAAAATTTATACAAAAAGAACAATTCGTGCCTCTAAACGTGAAAAATATGATCTCAAGAGAACAATTGTAGTAAATTAGTTCCCATAAATCCAATTAACTGGAAGTAATTTCAGTTAAAATGACTAAACTCAGCGATCAAAATTCCATTTTTAACTGCTCAGATAGAATAGAATCATGGTGATTTGGTTTTAATTTGACGAAGTAAATTTAGGGTGACGTGTTTGGATCCCGCCATTGGTTTTGCTATTTTAAAGTACGCTCCCGCCCTCAGAAACATTAACTTAAACCTATGTGTTGCTGGTCGCGGGTGCTTGTAATTTCGGGCGCAGGACTCAGTCTCTGTCTCATCAATACTACGCCAACGCGGACACAGCCTGAATCCTTATGTCCCGAGTAAAAGGGTGGAGCTAAATACATCCCACAGAATTATTGTATGCACCCACTCTTCGTGGTTGAAGGATCGTGCCTCGTCCTTCATAGATGTTGTACTTCGGAGACGACATTGATATTTATCTTATCAGCACAACATGGGCTGGCCGAGTGCCAGTCACACGGTGGGCCTGTCTACGACATTTGGATCGTACATTATGCCAACTCTAATGGACCTGCACCACTGTCGGGGTTAGATTTCAGAGAAGTCAATTTCCTTGGCGCCAGGCTATTGTGCTGTAACAATGACAGACTGTTAATTGATCTGGAAATTTTGACCCAGTCTTGATATCTCACCGACTTTACCGAGACCAAGTCAAAGGCTGCACATGTTAACTTACGGTTCATTTGTTCACTGCAGATTTTCCTGCTCACACTTTTTCAAAGTACTGTAATGTCACTTTCTCTTTCTGCGCTTCTTTAAAGAGCTATGACAACATCCTGAATCCTGAATTTTTCTGTTCTTGGACATATTAATCGAGCATCGCATTTACTACATCGCTTGGTACTAGCCATCGGCTCAAGTTAATTTCTTACCCAATGGCCTGGTTCTTGACGATACCAACAAGGTATAAGACAAAGAAGCCAGGCCCGTTAGACAATTTGCTCAAGCAAACAAACAAGGAAAGATCATGTGATTTGGGTAACATATCAAAATCAATCAAAAGAAACAGTAACAAAGGGTACTAGTTTCTTCTGTAATGAATGAAGTTGTCGGCGGAGTTAACTGTCGGCGGAGTTAAAAAAAAGAGCACAAGAACCTTCCCATTGGGTTTCCTGGGGACGTGGGCAGAGATTCCGAACCAAAGCATTTGCTGCCATTTTTAATCGATCAAGAAGTCCTCTCTCTTTTGGTGAGTGATCAGCGCAGTACTGTCCTTTCACTAGATTCCTTTTTTCTTATCTCCACCTCAGTCACAGTGTCTCTCTTACACACAAAGATATAACACAAACGACAAAAAAAATTCAATCACACTAACGCACGCCAGGTGTTTGTCCCGAAACAATCCAAGGATCTCGCCATACTTGTGTTTATCCCACCTTCACGGGCTTGACTCCATGCACGTATAAATTACTACGAATTTCGTAAAGCTGCCACGTGACGATGTACTGTATCGGTAGTAACAGCAGTGTAGAGGACTCGTCCTTCTCGGCAAGTAGAAGCTAATAATACTATAATCTCATGGCCCGTGAGAGGCTCATGTGCATGTTTCAAACGAGGTTTTATCGAACAAGTGTCCGCCCTCCCCGCATGTGTGCCAGGTGTTTCACATTTAATAAACTCAAATAGAGAGATTTTAAGTAGGATAATCCATTAAGACGTAACATAGTAGATTTGTCTTAATTAAAACTCTCTCGTTTGAATAACATAATTAATTACTTTAAAATCTGAGCATGTTATTCAGCATAGGGGGATCGGACAGGACCATTTTCGTCCTAAAAGTTACATCTTCGAACCTTTTCAGTAGCCGTGTAGTATTTTTGTTTGATATGTCAGTTGTGTGGAATCTCCTGACAAAACTAGCACTGGTCTGTACAACTGCAAATCACATCTAGCTAATTATATTAAAATTCAGGATTCTCCTTAATTTCCTTAGTTGCCCATAAGTAAACAAAACCCTAGCTATTCTATTTTCTCAACACTTTAATTTATGTTGGATTTTAGATTTAGTTACTCACGAGCACACTATACTGTGAGGGATTCCAAACGCTAGCGGGGTAAAATGCCCATTTGGAGTTCTCATCCGATGGTCCTACAAGCATATCAGACGGCCATGGTTGATTGCATGATCCATGCATGCACTGATTCTTTAGCAGAGGTTATGAGAGAAAGGAGACTACGAAGTAAATTTAAAGTGACGGAGGAGATGGCATGAAACGACATAGTTAATCAATCAAGAAAGATCAAGGAGACAAGATCTTATCTGTAAATTTATTCGCATATATATCACATACGTGATACATGTACGTATAGTTATAGTAAAACAGAGAAGCATACGGTTGTCATTCGTGTTCATGACATCTGGAGACATGGCGAAATGGGTGGTACGGAATGGTGTTTAGTTGTTACCATGCGAGTCCAGATTACTTAGATATCGTTGATACTTTTGTTTTGTTTGCTTGTATAGGCTAAATGTTGACTTAGAAAATTAGAGTCTATGTGTCCTACTGGCATGCGAATGGGACTCAGTCAACTAATAAAACTCTGAAACATGGACCTTAAAAATGAAAAATAATTCCAGAAAATCGTCAATAACTAGATGGAAGAGACTAGCTCTTTACTGCGATAACGTGCTGATATGACTTGGAGATAAGAATCAATCACTAGAGAAACGAAGAGTTCCCAAAATTGATTGTCCTTTAGCTAACACGGTAGGATGATTATCACTGTTGCTCAACAGAATTGTGAAGTTGAGAGATCTCTCTGTGCATTTATGTTATTACCCAAAAAGTTGAAGATTCGCCTGAGTAATAAAAATGGGCAATTTATTTATCCTTTATTACTAGCTACTAGCCAGCTAGCTATATCCCTCTGGCTCTTGCTGCTGCAATTGTTTATAGAATTGTTCTGATCTTAACGATATTGATTAAAAAAGAATTAATAAACTTTTCACCAACTGGGTTAGTGTTACTGTCGTAAGAAAGCATCTAGGAGTGGAGCCCTTTGCTTCACCTTAAATGACACTTGCGGAAAGCCAAAGGACAATTACTCGCACCTTCAAGAATCTCACTTGAATATTAACCAACCAGTTGTGGCAGTTGTCCATACTAGTGCCTAATTTGCAGCTGAATCATTATAACGGAGCCGTGCAATGCATACTGACTGGCTTATTCTTTTACCCTATTATCGGAACAAAGATATCAGTATCTTAGTTGAACAAATTCAATTAGCTCGGGTCTGTAGACATGACATGAGTACTGTATATCAATGAGATATATATACACGACCTAGCTAAATTATTTTACATTGTTTGATACCATAATTAATGTAATTTTCGAATGTTAATGTACCCAAAAGCATAGACAATAATATCACAAGCGAAAGATTGTATGATCATGTCTTAAAAGAGATTAAAGGAGACTAAACGATTGGTTTGGTGGGGAGTTGTGTTGAGGATTCTGAAGAACATAATTTAGGGATTAATCTAATTAATGGGTTGTGGAGTACCCCACAAAACTATTACTTGAACCATACACCTGGTCTAACTTTCGTTCTCTCTTTGCCATGGTAACTTCTGTCATAATCAAATGGGGTTCTAATTTTTAAAGATGAAGCTGTTATCATCAACAGAGAGCGATATCCCACCAACCACTTACGCTCAGACTCACAGATCTAAATTCTGTTGCTCGTCTTTGTAATCGGTAAGTCTGTTTTGTTGATTAAAAGAGAGAATTTGGTCAACAAGTCTCTAACAAAGCATGCCTGGTTATGGAGGGCCAACTACCCACTACAAACTCTCCATAATTTTCTTTTTAAAGGGTTTATATTGAAATGAGGCCATATTAATTGAGTACGGAGGTAGAATCTGCTTTACTAAAAGAAGAAACAACTCTCCTTGAAATATGCATTGACAAGAAACCAACAAGTTTATCAATATTAAAGAACATGCCGCAAGCTTTTCAATCTTTCGATAACCCATCAAGTATTATTTAACGTCTGTGAAAAGACGGTAAAGTTAATAAGTAATAACTTTGGAACTTCACTAGATCAGAATCTAGCTTCACTCCAGCGGTTCTACTTCTTCAGTTAATTGTGTTCAACAGTTTACTGGTTATCTGATGGGGACGGGGAATAACTTAAGCTAGATAATGCCACTTTCGTAGAGCACATGCAAGGTCTTTGTATAGTGGAAGACGATGCTAGAGTTGATATTCTATTAATAAATCAAACCCATTTGTATAATGGGTTTGGAGGTAGGCATATATCCATAGATTTTAGAATATATCATAGCACTGAAACTGATGATAGAAGAGCATAACTTTGTACATATAATTGCATTGTCAGCCAAGATAGGGGCAAGCAAGAAGCTGAGTGCAAGCGGCATCATAATTGAGTTTAGCTTTGCAATTACATGATTAAAAGTGTGCTCAATTATGTAAAAAATAAGAACCCTAGCCACTTGCCTGACTTCTGTTTTCTTCCTTTTCAGAATTTTCCTTCAATGGTAACCACCAGCTTGACTTATAAAGGATTGGTACATTATAGTAAGATGCTACATTACAAAGAAAAACTGTATAGTAAGATTATACAATTAATCTAACTATGACTCTAACACTGAACAGAAAGAGCAGTGAGCCACGTATTATGCTTCTAACACAGAACAAAGTACGTTCACTGGTGAGTTTAATAGAGTGGGGTAGATATTATTTTTATTTATTTTTTTAAATATTACGTTAATGGGGAGGGCCAAATGGCAGAGATCACCCTGGGATTTGCCCCACTTCCCAATCTTGTCGGGCTCAGGTGGAGGTCTCTGTAAAACTCACACTATCATAGCAAGCCACTCTCCATTAGCCGATTTGGAGCTATCAAGCTTTGAAGATTTTCCATGTGTAGATGTCATATAGTCATTTGCAATTTTTACCCCAGTAATTTTACAGTATTGATCGTGATTGCTCCGAAGTCACAATTGTTGTGTAATTATAAACTACTTTCGGCTAGTAAAAACAGTAGAGGTCCCTTTCACCTCCCTCGTATGTTCCATATGGGAAATTTCCCGTTCAAAGAAAACAACGGGGGGCTAGAATGTTAGATCCTTTGCCTTCACCATCAACTACCATGCTTGAGACATCCTGCGGTAAATTTAGGCCGACTTGACGTGGAAATTGCATCGAGTTTAAGGTGTTTGTAAATTAAATATTGTCTTGCCTAATGTCATTATCGCCCGAACCAAAGAGAATGTGGTTCCAAGTATATAATCTACCTAACAAAAAAAAATGAATAAACAGTACCAGTTGTTCCTATTCTAGACGTTGAGGTTACCCCATTTAACTTCTGATACAAGTATCACGGAAGGCATAGATCATTAAACAAAGAGCAAGCCGCAAAGCAACAAAATAATTAGGTAGCAGCTGGGGAGGGGCTGGTGGTTTCGTTGTAGTGCAAAGCTAGCACTATTGGTACCGTCTAATGCCAGCACTTATTATTGGAGAAGTACAATCAATATTTAAATCCACCAAACTTACCTACCAAAACTAGGGATAAAGAAACCAAACTCAGAGAAGGGATCCAACTGTGATATATTGTACTCGGTGGGGTATGAATTCGTGAGCCCTTGGCTTTGGGGTGGGCAGTGTCTTGCATTTTTTTTTGACGACTGTTGTTGTAATTGACTATAATGGGCAGCAAAGGGGTTTGCAATTTCACCATTGTTTATATGTTCCTCTGTTATTTACTAAATGACAGGAATTTTTCAGGGTAATGGCCAGACGATGACATTCTTGTAAATGCATTAAAAGAGGCTTGTTTTTGGACAAGTTAATAACTAAAGAGACAATTAATTGATGTGGTTAATGATCCACAAGTCATCTAATTAACCCGCTTACACTATTCACCAAAAGGACCAGAAAGCAACTAAACAGATAATTTTTTGCTGCTATTCAATTCGAAACAGAGGCAGTTAAACATCAAAACCCGACATTGGTTACAGCTTACAAAAGGGCTAAGAAGAAAAACATATTAAGTGATCCAGCCATCGGCAGTTAACAAGACGGGCTAACGGCGGGTTCCTTGCGGGGACTAGGTGGCAAACAGGTCTTCCCAGATGCAATAAGGCGTTGCACGAAGCTCTCAATTCTCTGGCCGTTAGTCTCTGTCAATAACCGCTTCCCGCCAAACGGCAATGACTCCACCCCTCTCTCTTTCAACACTTCTTGCTCCATTTTCGGACCCACCATTCCCTCGCTCAACAAACAGTTTGCCTGCACAATTCACGCCGTTAATCACTCCATCAGTTACTCAACAATAACAATTATATAAACAAAAAAAAATTAACTGCACCGTTTGACTACTGAAAAGCAATTAAAGTGTAAAAGATTTTCTTCAATTAGGGCAACTGCTATCCAGAAATACAAGTCAGTCGCCGTTTACCGTTTAAATTCCTTTCACTTTCTTACATTTTCTGAGGGGCCAAACAGTGTATTAGACATTAAAAATATACCTGAATTCTGACATAGTCTGTACGGTTCCAGCAAAATGAGTTACCCAACAACTGGTCTATGATCTCCGATACTCCATCAATCACAATGGCAACCACTGATGACGTGGAGCACTCACGGTTATGACGGAGTTTTCTCTCATACGATCCACTCATTGACGGACCGTTGCCCAAAGAAAGAACCAGCAGATCCTCCACGCCGTTAACCGATGGAAAGTCGCGCTTGTTATGCAGCACGTGAGTAACTGCTGCTGATGCGGGATTGTTCATTACTAGACCGCCGTCAACGGCAGAACAACTGGTCTTTCCGTCCACGGACGTTAAAGCAAATGGCTTGAACAAGCTGGGGGTAGCTGACGTGGCGCGACATACTTTCCAAAGCTCGAAGTTGAAGCTAGGTGACTCGGATGCGTCAGCCCGAGAGAAGACAAACGGAGCAGAACTCTTCAAGTCAAAGCAAGGAACAAGTAGAGGCTTACACGTGTCTTTCAAAGTCAGGAGCTTACCGTCATCCCTCCTGAAAAATTCCTTCAAAACCTTATCCATGCTCTTGCCAGAGATTCTCCTTTTCCGGCGAAGAAATCCGGAGAATTCGACCTTGAAGAGTTCGCAGTTTCTACGAGTGATTAAATCGACGGCATCTCTGGCAGTAAAGAGGGGACGGCCGGAGCCGTCATCAGCTACAAGCATGGAAGCCAGAAGAGCACCAATGCCAGTGCCAGCGATAATGTCGAAGAAATCGGCGATTCGCGCGTGAGGATCGCCAGTTTTGAGGTGGATCTGATCCTCGAGGTGGATTAGTGCGGCGCCGGCAACAATGCCGTTGGTTCCCCCTCCATCGATGCTGAGAACTCGAGTCTTCTTATCGGCTTCACAGTGTGACAGCCATTTTTGTTCTAGTTTTGTGAAGATCTCTAGCGTTATCTTACTCAGTTCCATCTTTCTACCTCCGCCCACTCTTTTTAACTATGCAAGTTTAGATAGAATGAGTGAAGAATTTTTACCCGATTGATTGATTGTATGCAGGAGAGTGATGATGTTTTGATGGAATAGAAAGCTAAGGCTTCACGGTTTGTAGATGAAATGCTTTAATTGGCCGAATCTAAACAGCGCGCGCTCTTTATGATCTCAATCTGCAAATCTCCGCGGGCTTAGTTGAGTGGAGAGTTGGAGTAAGAGTTTTGTTATGGTGTTGCTCTAATCTTTCTCTTTCCCTGATGTCTCCGAGTTGTTGAAGAGTTAAAACCGGGAGCGAAGTGAACGGCCATGCTCGAGTCATGGAGGTCGTTATTATATGCACTAGCCCATTCTCGCTTCGTTTTTTATTTTTTATTTTGTTTATTCATTTTTGTTTACTTTTTCTCTGGTGACAGTCTTACGTGGATCGACTGTCCTTGCACGTGCAACTGCGCGTGATCTTGTTGGTAAACGGGAAGCGCAATCCTCGGCTCGGCTCATGCTTCGGTCCGCTCAGTTACTCGCTCACTATTCTCTTTGACCATTCGCCCTTATTCCTCCCTCCCTCGTGCTTTGCTTTATTGCTTCCTAATTTTGTTCTCTGATGGAAGCAGCAGCGAAACAAGGTGGAAGCAGCAAATATTACTGCTAGAAATATCAGATTACTTCAGTTTAATTTATTGCTCCTACTACTACTGCGTGCAATGGGAATTAACCGAGGGAAGAAAGATGTGCCCTCAGCTTAATATTATTCTATGGAGGGAACCTTAATTACCAGTTAATCATTCTGTGGAAACAGTAATGAATAATTATTACCAGTTAATTTATCTTGAAATTCATGCGGTAGGATGTCGATAGAATGTGGGCTCAATTTTTCTCAACACCGTGAATGTCATTGTACTGGCTGTATCATACGAAACGACAGTTACTTGTTCTCCAGTGTAATCACGTATGAATTCAACAGTAATTGTAAGTAAATCTGGTTAGTGTTATGATTATGCAAAAACGAGGACAACTCGTTGTTCACATTTTGTTTTTCAATTCTAATTTACCTTGGCTTGGCTGTCAAATAAGATAGAGCGGTGCAAGTCGAAGAATTCTCTCCCCACTTACAACATGACAGCAATGGCTCCGTCCAGCTTCTGAGGTGATACACCAACAGGAATGACACGGAAAAACAACTGAAATCGAGAAAGAAATAACAAGGTTTTTGGCTCTGAATTTCACCACTTAAAAAGTTATCAATTCCTGTCCACTTTCCACCTACTAGGCATGCCCTGTCTCGTAGCAGGGTATTCCAGACCAAGGCATAACAAATAAAATTCTTACGTCAAAAGACCCAACGGGTACAGCTGAGTTTATGCAAAAATGAGATTTAAGATTTCTGGTCAATACATTTAGTAGATTTTGATGATTTTGTGCTTCGCCGAGCTACATGTCTCTGAATATGTCGGAATTTACCATCCTCATAATGAATAGCATTTTATTTATTTATTTATTTTTTCTGGTCGCGTTACAGTCACTTGGAGAGTTTAATGGTGGCGGTGAATTGTGATTTTGGACCCAATCTGGGCCTTCGACTCGACTAGCAAGTTTGCAGGGCAGCTTCGTTACTTGTAAGCGTAGTTAAAAATCATTGTAGCGGGTTTAGTAATGCTCATTGTTCTGAGACGCTCTTATGTCAAATCAAAACCGAGGTGGAATTGTGAAGGTGAACTCACGCAAGTTCAATCAAATTCTTGTCCACAACTACTACCAAATTCTTTCGTCTCTTTCTTTCTGGTAGTGCATTGTGGTTAGGTCATGGCTTTGGCAAAGAGAATAATGATCGTTTTGCTAATGTTGACGACCCTCTGGTGTATCTCCATGGCAGCTGAATGTAGGGTTAGTGATTCTGCCGGATAGACTATTAACTCGATCATGAGAAGTGGGTTGCCTGCGACAAATTCGACGTCCTTGACACTGTCGGTCATGGTCAATTGAGCTTGGGCTACACTGAGTTCAATAGTGGCTCCAGCTTCATAGGGCTGGAAAAATAATTCGGACCAGGTTTGGGCCCAGACACCCGAGCGGAGTAAACTTTACTGACGATGCCAATAAAGACCGGATACTCGGAACTTTAAAAAAACAAGTTGATCTATCTATAATGCCCGTGTTGATGTCAGAAAGAACAATTTTTATGGCATTATTTATTTATAAATAAAAATAATTAAAATAAAAAATTACTTTCGCACGCATATGTAGTTACGCCTTTAGATATTTCAAATTAATTTAAAATTATATAAAATAAATTAATCAATACAAATTTGTATCAGCTATTAGCTCGATTATTGATTAAGTTTCAGTATATATATTTTTTTATCAATTTTGGGAAAAAATTAAAACCTTTTATTAAAACATGTTTCATTCTCTCTTGTACAAGTCAAAATGGAAGTTTTGAAAGAAATTATAGAATATTTATGTTACAAAGTAATTGGACCGTGGATTGGTCCTTTTGGACCCGGCCCGTTTGGAAAAAAAACAAATAAGGAAATAACCCTGCACTGGAATATAATCATAACCGTGCACAATACACCTAGCCCGCTTCTGCGCCATGTTGATCCCCGAAACCAAACGGGACGCTTGAAGTGGCAGTAAGCTTTCCTATCCACAAGTTCCCGGATTCCGTCTTTCCCGGTTTGTTCACTCATTTGAACAAACTTTTTGCTTTGGTCTGAGATTTCATGGCAACGCAGTTCTCGATAACAAGGCCTTTGCCTTCCATTTTCCAACGGCAGTCAAATCCTCCCAAATCTCTCCTTTTCCTTGCCGGTACTCAATTCTTCTTCCTATAGTTACTGCTGTTTATAGTGTCCGTTTTCTTTCTCATAGTATATTTTCTTTTCTCTTATTCCAGATTCTTATAGAAGAGTCGGCAGTTCCACGCATCGTGTTGGCAGCGTTGATGTGTACCAGTGGAGCTCAGCTGGAAACTACACAAGGCTTGCGAAATTATCCGGCAAACATGTCGATGTAAAACAATTGGTGCACAAGAGGCAAGTGGCTGTGGTTTTAGTTGAACTAGTATGTTGCGTATTTACTGTTTATTGAAATGCCTTCCTGATTTTATTTATTACGTTTGTTTGCCGTTGAACATGAAGAGCTGGAGTTGTGAGGTGTGCAACTATTGAAGAAATTGAAGCGGAGAAATCTTCGATCGAGAAAGATGTCGTAAGTGTGTTTGATTACAAGATTTTTAATAGATAATAAGATAATCTGGTAGTGATTTGTGGAAGCTAGCTATTGACTGTATATTATATTTTGCAGAAATCTAGGATGGAAAAGACTATTGACATGGTTCGAACCAATTTCAATTCTGTAAGGACAGGGAGAGCAAATCCAGCCATGCTAGATAAGATTGAGGTTTGACTCCTGTTGCGAGTTCTAGTGGTTATTTTATTTTAGATTATTTTTGACATATAAGTTTGAAAAAGATGCAAACCATGGAAACAGTTGGTACGGTGACTGAATTCTGTTATCGAATCCTAGCCTTGTCAGGCTCCACTGTTTTTAAGATGAATTTCCTAATGTTGTTGAACCTTAATTCATATATTCGAAACAGAAGTGTTGATATAGAAGATCTTTAGTTTAAATTTATCCTTATGTTAATGAATCAGTGATCGTAATTCTGCTATATTTCACTTTTGTCTAGCAATTTGCTGTGTTCCTCATTTTATGCAATTATATTATTTCTAAAGTATTGAACTAAAATTATTTCATTCATTCCTTTCGCATTGTTTGAACGGTTTAATAATAAAAGATGGAAATAAAATATTTTATTATTTCAGCTCTACTTCTTCCGAGCTTGGAGGTTATGCGACATTACCGTTCTTTGATATCTGCTGCTATCCTGTGCGCAACTCATGTTCTCCATGTGAGGTCGATTTGAGGAAAAATTTTGAGACATTACTTCCATGTAAACCATAATTTACAGTTATCTGCTGCTATCTGGGCGCGAGCCAAATTTTCCTGTCAGCATGTCAGCTTGCCGAGCCTAATTATCCAGTCAAACTCTTTACCCTTTTACCATGTGGATGATAACTAAACCTTGGAACTGGATGTATAAGCTATAAAATACAACAGAGATAGGGAGGACGAATCTCTGAATGACATTGGTAACAAATAGTTGCATATGGGAATAATGCTGGGTGTAAGACCAGTCCAGTTGAGATGCTTTCTCTTATAGAAGCCATATCATGACACACTAACTGACATGATTTTGTAGGTGGAATACTATGGAAGTCCAGTTGGCTTGAAGACCATAGCTCAAATCAGTACTCCCGATTCAATTTCTCTTTTGATTCAGCCATATGACAAGTCCAGGTATTCCATAAATATGAGGCCTTGAATTAAGTTTGAGGTTGTTTAAGCACCAGCATGCTTGTACAATCTAATCTTCTGCCAATCTGACTTAGTTACTCATTTTGCTTAACAAAAAAGTTGGTAGTTTTTGGACTATTAAGAGTAGAAAACTCCTTATTTTTCAAGAATATCTTATGTATTGTTTGCTTATTTTATCCTCTCAATTCATCTTACCTTTGACGTGTGTCATGTTTTTCAGCTTAAAGTCTATAGAGAAGGCCATTGTCAGTTCTGATCTTGGTATGACCCCAAACAATGATGGTGATGTGATACGATTAACCCTTCCTCAACTGACATCTGAAAGAAGGAAGGTATCTTAATTTTTTTCTTGAGCATGAAAAAATACTCATTATTCGCATTCAATCATCTCATAAACCTTTTGAGGTATTTGATTCACATGACATTTTTGACTGATCCATTTTGTTTTGAATCTCAAGAGTGTTGTGTATTTTCAGTTTACTATGTATAGCTGTTCAAATGTCTTTAAATGTCTAAATTATTCTGATTTTCTCAGTTTTGATGCAAGATTACAAACCTTTTCATAAATGTCTTTCCCCTTGGAACTCGTTATTCTTGCTGTCCCTGTATGGCTTCCTCACTCTTTTTATTAATTGCCCTTGCCTTGAAGAGGTTTCATTGCTTGATGTATTACTACTCATCGTTATAGTAATTTTCTGAAATAAATATCATTGGTTTTATTTGTTGTTTTTTGAGTGAAATATTTACATATCAGTGTTGTTACGCATGTTTTTGAAACACGCTTATACTTATGACTATATTTGGGGTTTGTAATTATGATGCAGTTTCTTGTGAGTGTATGTGTGTTGAAAAGTTAAACTGTTTTCATGGTAGCATCTCCTATAGAATTTGCGAGTATCATTAGACAAAGAATAAACTAATGCTCTGTGTTTCTTAGAATCATGGCAAGATATGCTTTTTCAAGCAGAAAAGTGGCAAAATCCATGCTGCATTATCTATTTTATTGTTGGATGTTTTGCATGAAACACTGAAGCTTATTGCTTTCTGAAAATGTAAGTGCTCAGCATAAATTTCCTTGCTGTGCTTCTAAAAATGATTTTATGTATAAACTGCAGGAATTGTCAAAAGTTGTGGCCAAACAGGCTGAAGAAGGAAAGGTATTTGTGCTTCTTTATCCACAGTTTGAGAGCTTGCTCACTCCTGTTTGCAATCAATCTTAACATAAAAGTTGTAAGATTTTTCATAATCTGTCCTCTGTATATAATGTCAAGATAGGCAGATATACTGGAGATCTCAAAATCCAATGTTCTCTAAATTACACAAGTTATTGGTCTAAAATGTATAATTTTGTTGAGAAATGAAAAGTTATTGCCTTAAAATCCTTTAAAACATTTGGAGGGGTTTTATGGTGAGGTTTGAATATGGTACTCTGCAATAATCTAAGTACTTGGATTTTAAAGTTGTATCCATTGGTTAATTTACATCGTAGATTTATCTTTTTACGGATATACAATTTCTGGTTTTGTCGTCTTGACTGCTTTCCCTTGCTTAATCACTTACAGGTGGCATTGAGGAATATAAGAAGAGATGCATTAAAAGCCTATGAAAAACTTGAGAAGGTCCTGTTCTTTAGAACGCTTGCTATCCTTGCTATCTTGTTATTTTGTTTTATTTATTTTAAACTTTTAATTATTCTTTCTGTTTCTTTCTTTTATCTCTTTCGGGCTTCTTTATTTATAATTTTCTTTTTTTCCTTCAGGAGAAGAAGCTCTCGGAAGACAATGTGAAGGACTTGTCAAGTGATTTACAGGTACTTGGTGTTTTTCTTTACTGTATTTTCTAGGGTGCTTCAGATCTGGGACTGAAATATAGGGTACCATCTGTATGAACTTTACTAGGCAATTATGCAAACGGCTGACAATTAATTTCTCTTCGGTATCTGGACACGTCAGGCTCATTTATCATTTCTGGAGGGGTTTAAAAAACTTACTGCTTTTAACTAAGAAGTTAAATATAAACCCTGTGTCTTTGTATTCCAATCCCGCAGACAGACTCAAAAGGAGAAAAGGCAGGGGGGTGGCAGTCACATATGTGGAAGGGTGTTTTTAATTCTTTAGTTCATAATTATGAGGCATGTTGCAATCACATGCAAGAAATTAGTGAAACTTGGAATGTCCTACTGCTTGCCAAAATTTGTTGTTCTTTAGGCATCAGAAGTTCATCATTGAAGTTGTCCAGATGGATACTATCTAAAACATTTTATTCTACTTCCATTATATGCTCTTTCTGTAGCTGTCCCTTTTTATTGATATTGCATCTCCTAATACTCAAGTTAACATATACTTCATGCAGAAACTAACAGATGAGTATATGAAGAAGATTGAGAGCATCTGCAAACAGAAAGAGAAGGTATGCTTAATTTTGATAAAACTGATGGCATTGGATAAATCTGTGTAGCATATTGGTTATTTGACAAATCATCTATTTATATTTGATTATTTTTCAGGAGTTGCTGAAGGTTTAATGATTGTTTACGCACAAATGTAAATGGGTGAGCTCTCTCTTGAGTTAATTTCACAATGTGTTCTTTCTGTCAGTTTATGGTGAATATTATCAGTGCCTCTAGAATATGGAATTTTTGATATTGATGGAACACAAGTGAATATATTATTTTGTAATGAAGGATGGAAACCAGTTCTTATAAACTCATGGTAAAATTTGTTTGTATGTGTAGGACCCATATAAACTGTAATGTCACACTAAAGCATTGTGGTTTTTACTGTTTAAAGACAAGAAATGCTGGCTCCCTCTCGTTTAAAAGTATGATTCATTTAATGTGGCCTATGCCTCTATCTAGATTTGGATTCGTTATGATAATATGTGGGGTTTATCTAGCTATCATATTCATTAGCTTAAAGTTTGATGTATAAAGTGCATGAGAACTATGGACTGGACCCCATCCCACATCAAAAGACATCAGGGCACAGTATACATGCCTTTGCTGAACCTTGACAAAATTGTCGTACATTGCAAAAACATATCTTTGTACAAAAACTGATTCAAGTGTGGTTCAAATAAGCTAGCTGTAAGTTGATTATAGCCTGCTCCATGAGGAGGAATCTAGCAGAATGGAGGGTGCACGTGCGTTGCCAATCCTGCATTCCTTTAGACATGTTGTTTGTGTATGCACATAGGAGCAAGCAATTGTTTCTAAGAGTGGTTTTCAGCTGTTAGCAAAATGTGACTGATAGGTGTATCCAAATGTGAGCCTGTTAAAATTATGGTATCTCCAAGAATTGCTCTCAAAATTCTCTAGAATGAGTCCCAGTCCACGGTAGACGGGCATCTCTTTCAGTCCAGGCTGTTAAGATGTCGTCTCTCAGTTGAGTCCCATGTAAAAACTCTGGGAAACTTCCAGGAACAAGAGACGTAGTGGAAAATTTAAAAGGAGCTATGTTGTAGATGGAAGGGCCAATGACATATGTTCCTTTGAAATCAAGTTTTAAATTTTATTGGAAGAATTACATAAGCTGCTTTTATTTACTTTTGAAACTTGAGTTATCATAAACCATTCTTTTATATAGCTAGCTAGACCCAGAAAATGCATTGATTCCATCATCAACATCATTGATTTTAAGTTATGTTACATGCAAGTCATCTCATCTCTTATGATGTGATGTGAAGGAGATATGGATGCCATGGCCCCAAGTCTAGATAGTGTTCAATATTGTTCTTGCAGCCCTGTTTCAATGATTTTATGCCTACCCTACAAAGCTAAATCATTAATATCTCAACGTTTGGACAACCTAAAAGCAAAAAAAGTCGGTTACCCAATTGAAATTCGTTCATATTATTATCTTTTGTCTAGAGAAATTGCGATTTAACATGAATGCATTGATTTCGTTAAACCCTTCAATAATTAAATGTTTGCTTGTAGTGATGACAATCAAAACAGAACTATGATTGACTTATCACAATGAATAAAAATGGTTGAATGGACCCCCCAATAAGATTTTAAAAAGGATGACATTGGTTTGTTTGTTAATTTACAGACTTTCAATGTTGGGGCAATGGGTGCACTACACGCATACCCTTCCACACACCATTGGGCTTAGAAAAAAGCCGATGTTATTGCTAGGTCACGTGGTCAGAAATGGACCGCTTTGCCGGTTCAGCTGACTCTCCGTCCCATATATTTATACCAACAACCAGATGGGAAAATCAAATCAAAAACAAGCTTCTCTTCCTCCACTTTTGACCACTATGGTTTTATATGTGTACATATGACTTGGGTTGCGGCTCACGTGCCGTGCATGTGCCCAATTTTCAAGTATTCAGGCTCTGCTTTGACTGGCCGGTCATCGTTCATCGTCTTCTCCTTGGCACATTTCCGAAGGCTCTCTCCTGAGTGCCTCTCTTGGAGCAGACAAAAAGCTTACGGCATTGACAAATTCGTCAGGACAAAAATATGTTTTCATCTTTTATGTCTATTATTTATTTATTTAATGACACCAAAACCCAACCAAACTTGCATCCAATGCTTTTTTATTTATTAATAAATAATTTAATATTATTTGTTTATTGAATTTGTCTTATTGCCTTAATTTATTAATTTGATAATTTAATTATATTTGTTACTGAGGTTGTCTTAACCCACTATCATATAATATTGTTTTAGTTGCGCACGTACTTAAAAATAAATATTATAAGAGCAAAGCCCAAGTCATATTGCAAGTTGTTTTTCTTTACTTTATGTATTATCGAAAATTGAAGTGAATGTGGACTCGTTGCTCTATTTTAATACTAAAAACCTTGAGAGTTGGAAAGCCAAAGAAGCGTGCTTTTGTCACTTTATGAATCAAAATTATTTATTATTAGTTACTTTAATTTCTTTTGATTAAATTGGTGCTTCCTTTGATTCGCTTGCACAAAATAATAATGTCCTAATCGCGAAGAGACTTCCGAAACTAAACGAACCCAAGTTCAAAGGTATATTTGCAATTTCAACCATGGGTCCTGCTTGCTTGCTTCTTTACTTGTAATTCTAAGAACGAAGGTAAAATTTGCTTTATGGAAAGGTATCTGGGATTTGTTCTCCAATTCGTGCGGTGCTTATCGAGTAAGATGCATTCCAAGTTTAATTGCACTCAGTTGTTTACCCTTCAACTAGCATCCTTCTATTACAATTACAATTACAAATGTGTGACGGAAAGCACAAATACGGAAGAAATTTTTCCACCCCCTCGTGAGTCAGTCCTGCCTCACAACTACAATTTGATTCTCATCTTTCGAAAAGTGGAACCCGGGTGGTCACAACGAGATCGAAGGCCACTAGCAGTTAATATACAAAAACGAACGGCGGAATCACAGCACCCATTGTCAGTCATTGCTGCCTTAGAACCTGGCATAAGCTCCACGTGGCTTTTTCTTCTTTATTTATATCCCACTCACTAGCAACTTTCCTTCTGCCAGTGGGACCCAATGTATTATATTTTATTATATACCTTTTCTTAATTAGCGCGCAAGAAATAGTCACACCGTAAGCAATTTGGAACCGCATATATATTATCATTGACGTCACCGAATTTAATTAAGAAAGGGTAGTGGCGTACTCTGATTGGGGAGGGGAAAAAAAAAGGGAGGGGCCCACTTGGTAATCGGGCGATTTCTATGATCGTGACTGGAACCCTGTAAACTTTCGCCGCTTAATAATCCCGGACCGAACGGTTCAGCTAAATTATACAGAATCGTAGGTAGAACGGGCTGCCAGGTCGGACTCTCTTTTTTCGCGAAAGCAAAGATAAATGTCCACGTCGGATTAGACGGCAGAAAGTTTGCTATCTGTAAAGCAGCATTTTCACCCGTCTGTGTCACTTGTGGGTCCCACTGGAAATTGAAAAATTACCCACATTTGACCGGCTGGAGCGGGTTTGATCCTCAAGTCTCGCATGATGATTCTGTGATTTTTGTGGACTATACCCTCCACTCCACCGTCTTTTAATTGGACAAAGGAAACCAGGCAACCGGTTCACATGCACCCCCGCTGATGTACGAGCAGCGTAAGATGCTTGCTTTTGTCGTTACAACCAATGAGATATCGACAGGTGTGATTCGTTGGATCAACTCATAGTGGACGAACACTGACGGTCATAACTCACAAGGTCCCGTAAATGACATGAAATTCACGCGCCTAAAAACGCGTGCAATGGGATGCGGATAGACAGAATATAAATATCGTGCCACGTTGCTATTAAGTGCGCTATGGCTATATTCCACCATACAAGGACGTTTCTGCCATGTTGGCACCTGCCTACCACAACCGTCGGATCAATATTTGATCCAACGGATATGAGTAAGTCTAAGACGTCATCGAGACATCTGAGCCGTCCGGTGAAGCTGGAGTAGGTTTCGTGTGAGTGAAGGAGCATACAAAAAGAAAGAGATGAGATTTGAGCACAAAAGAATGAATAACAATACCAGGTGAAAAAGAAGAGACGCCACGGAGAAGAGAGACACATCCACACACAAGGTTGATGCCTGTTGTATTTCTCGATTTCTGTCTCTGATAAGCTAATATTTTGGCTGTGAAGGACAGTGAATCAGGAACCGAGCTGTTGTTTTCGGTTGAGATTATGTTTAATTGATCGGTGAGTGATTTTGAATTGATGAAAGCGGAGTGATGCTTATGGAAAGAAGCAGAGAAGCCAGAAGATCAAACATGATGGCCGCAAATGGATTGTCAAGACGCCGGCAAGGAAGCACCAGTCTTCGAGATTGTCATGGTTGATTTGTGTTCTTCATTTTTTTTATTTACAGGCGTTTTCTATGATTTGTGTTCTTACGACGATATTCTCTTTTCTGATTAAGTTGTAGAAGAAGATGGACAGGTAGAGATGCAAGATACAGTGAGGTTACGAGATCGAGCAAACAAAAGAGACCGGGACGGAAACAGAGATAGATATGGAGATCGAGAGTTTTCGAGTCATAAGATTCGGAACAAGCGCAGGAGAGGAGATAGTTTAGCGGTAGGTAACAGCAAAGAAGAAGGAGACGAGGAAAGTACAGAAGAGAGTCTAGCCGATGAAGAAGACTATGAAATGGAGGAAAGAAGAGCTGCTCATACAATTTCTCACAGCGCAGCATCATTTTCTTCGTCTTTATCGAACCAGAATAGCAGAAAATCATTACCTTCAACCAAACTCGTGAGGCAAGCGCCGGATTTTAAGGCCACGGATGAGATGATTGGAATCGTAGTGCCACGAAAGGCTCGCTCGGGTATTTGTTTTATTTTTCTTTGTTGTTCTTTGTGTTATTTGTAATGGTGGATTTGGTCTGATGTGTGTTTGTTTGTTTTGGGTTCACAGCTTCTGTGAAAAGGTCACATGAGAATTGGTGCTCCGGAAATAGTGGATTTTGGGAAGACCGTAAAGCTTCCACTTGGCCTGCAAGTCGGAGCGCTGAAGCTAATTCACCTTCGTCTTCAAATGTTTCAGTTAGGAAAAAGATGGTTAGTCTTGCTCTGGTTTTCTTCCTACAAACTTTTGTGGAAGAACTGAAAGATTGATTTTTTATTTTTTTTTCCGGTTTGTGATGGACCAGAAACCAAATGGACCCAAGACTCGGCTTCCGAAGGTGGCCAAATCTTCAAGCTCATCAGGTCAACAAGAGGATATCGAAATTGAAATTGCTGAGGTCTTGTACGGACTAAAGAAGCAATACAATAACCCGAAGGAGGAGGATGATAGCAAGCAATTCAATAACCCGAAGAAGGATGATGACAACAATGGAAAGCTTGAATCAAAAGAATCCAAGGGCAGCAGTCAGGGTCAAGATGCAAAACCATCTGTTCCAGTTTTGCCCCAAAATGATAACCCTGCATCAGATCTGTTGACTAATGGCGCTGGTGGTATTAAATTTAGAATTAAATCCATATTGCGAGTATTTTTGTTGCCTCTTCTTATGTTGACGACTTATGTTTTCATTTACTTTTATCTGCAGCCCTCAAGAAGAAGAAACTCGAGGCTGAAAATTCTTTAAATCTGGTTCAGAATGGCTCAATCACGTCTGCAGCTAAGGTTGAGAGGGAGAGAAATGAAAAAATGGAAATTTCTACTTCAAAATCGGAGAAAACATCACAATTTAATGTGGAATCTTGTAAGATTGCACAAGAAATGGATGTGGATGCTGCTAAAGCTGCATCGCTGGAAGAGGTAAACAAGGAAGGTGATTCGAAGTCATCTGTTGGAGGATCTGGTAGCCCAGATGGCCCTGTTACTGAGAAAAAATCTAGTTCAGCTGAGGAGGAATCAGCTTCGTGCCTTAAAACGGATGTTGATTTTCAGGATTCGACAGTGACAAAAGCGTGAGCATCAATGAATCTTTGCTTTTTCTCTTTTTTATTTAGGATGTCTCACTTTTTTTATTCTCTTTTAATCTTATTTCTGTCTGATATTTTCATTTCTCTCAAATTCTGGTCCCGGTGGGAATTCTCAGGACTTCAACTGTATTGGAGAATGAGAGTCGGAAAACAGAGAAGTTCAAGATTGATCTGATGGTGAGGTACCTTCTTGTCGCATCTGGATAAGATTTATGATGCTATCTTGCAATCAAATTAATATTGCTTTTTTAACAGGCTCCTCCTCCTACGGTATCATCTCCTGAAAGAAACGGCTTCAATGATTTTTCATCGGATCCTTCTCTTGAAGCCAGTGATGTTAAAATAGTGAGTACAATCAGATACTAAAATCTGAAGTCCTACCGATTTCTGTTTTTCACTTTTCAACTCTCAATATTAATGTTATGGTTTTTGTATTGTGTAGAAATCTCTGGTCAAGGATGAAGTGAAGGCTGAGAGGTTTGTGAAGAAGGAGCCAGCAGCGGAGGAAGCTGAAGAGAAGATAGAATCATTTGGAGAAAAGCGTCAAATGAAGATTGATTTGGAAAAGCCAAATCAAGATAATGGAAGTGATAGTTTTGTCAAATTACAACAGCAGAATGAGAAGCAGCAACCGCTCCGACAAAAATATACCTTTCCTAAAGTGGAAAAAATTGGTAACTAAATGATTTTAGACTTTAAACTTGAGTTGTGGCTTCAATGTGGTTCTCTATTGATGTTTTCTTTTTCTTGAGCAGAATCTAGCTCCGTGCCTCTGCAAATTGCTGCAGCTGGCTGCAGAAATGGTCTTCAGCCTCTGGGGTGCTGTATCTATACCTACTATGTTTCTGCCTCTGTTTTTATTAAATATCCATGCAGCAAATATTGCTCCATTTCTAATAATTTAATATTTTTTGGGCAGCTACATGGCTCCATTTCAAACAATTATGCCTTCGGATGGGAGTAACAGATCATCCACCGGTCATCAGGTGCATTTCATGCATTTGTTACACTGCTTTTCGTCTTCTTTTTCCATTTTTTGATATTCATATTATAACTGAGTTGATTTTGAAAAATTGGAACATCCAGCCTCCTGCATTTATGTTTTCTCAACCGAGGCCAAAGCGGTGCACTACCCACTGTTACATTGCTCGCAACATATACTTGAATCAACAATTGTCAAAGATGAATCCTTTTTGGTCAGCAGGAGGTGGTTCTGCTTCGTTATGTGGGACCAAATCTGACAATCACAATATTGTCTCCTCGGCTGAAAACTTAATTCATGGAAACTCTCTGCAAGGAAGCTTTCCAGTACTGAACTTGAACTCTGGGCAGGACCAAGGACAGACAATGGTGAGTTTTCCGTGTCATGCTCAGAAAGACAAAAGCTCTGAGGGTTTTAACTTCATGGACCCATCACAAAAGAAGCAACATGTGCTTCAACAAGTTCCACAGCCAGCACCTGCTGGAAATCTTTCGGTATGTTCTTCACTCTATGGCCAAAAGTTGATTTGGTTCTGAAGGTCATTTCCTTGTATTTTTTTCATGTTAGCTTTTTTATTGGTAAAATTCTGGAAAGTTATTGATACTCATTATTTTGACGTGTAGCATGCCCCTGCTTTCATCTTCCCTGTAAGCCAGCAACAAGCAACAGCAAATCAACCTGTGTCTTCAAAATCTGCTGCCACCTTGCCCAAAAGTGCATCATCATCTGCTAATTCAACAGCTGCTCTTCCTGCGAGCTCTACGGCATTGCCAACAGTAGCCGCTGCTGTGAGCTATAACTACCCAAATTTGGCAGCCAATGAAGCTCCATACTTGACTATACTACAGAATAATGGGTATCCATTCCCTGTCCCTGCACCTGTTGGAACAGCACCTGCAGTTAGAGGAGGAACACATGCTCAACCACTGCCATTCTTTAATGGTTCTTTCTATCCATCTCAAATTT
Organism: Xylocarpus granatum; assembly: GCA_019650275.1. Classification (NCBI taxonomy): domain Eukaryota; kingdom Viridiplantae; phylum Streptophyta; class Magnoliopsida; order Sapindales; family Meliaceae; genus Xylocarpus; species Xylocarpus granatum. Next base: position 350,659 of record BNST01002851.1, read on the forward strand.
TCCATCCTTCTCAACTTGAGCATCAACACCAGCCTCATTCTCAACCTGTGATACAAGCTACTCATCAGAATACAACTACATCAAGTGCCTCTTCATCATCCCACAAGCAATTGCATTCTCAGCTGCCAAGAGGCGCACCAATTAGTGGTAATAATTTTATGAACTCAACACAACCACAAAAGCAGCATGTGTCATCATCCAATCAGAATCGCAAGCTTGAGGCTGAGATGAGTGGGGAGAATGTGCCATCCGTTCTTGCTAGCCGACCCTCTCACAACCAAGCAAGTGGGCATGGCCAAAACTTCTCAGTTCCTCTCCAGCCACTGAACTTTGCATTGATGCAATCTCCGACAGTTGGTGTCAGCTGTTCTGGTGGAAATCAGAGTGAGAAGCAGCAACAATCACAGCAGAAGAATTTGAATGGTGGAGTTGAGTTCATCCCTCAAGCATTTGCCATGTCATTTGCCTCCTTCGGTGGAAGCAGTTCATCTTCGAACCTTAATTTTTCATCTATGCCACTAAATCCTGCAATCTTTCAGAGCCTTCAGGACACGGCCAGGCAAGGGTACCAAATTGCACCTGCTGCTCAGGCTGCATTGCAGAAGAATCAGCAGATAGGTGAGGTGAAGACTGGAGGAGGTTCCTCAAATCATGACGAGGGTAAAAAGCAAGGTTCGGGGAAGTCATCCGCAACAAATGTGCAGACACTTATTTTTGATGATTCTGCCAGAACTCTTAATTTTGTTTCATCCCCTGTTACTGGAAATTGGCCTTCTCGTGCCATCTCCTCAACTGCAATGACAACAAATCCCCCCCTTGCTGCTAATTCCCAAAATTTTCAGCAACAGAAACTGCTTCAGCTCCAGAAGCAGCAAATATTGCAGCAACCACAGCAATCTGCAGCAGCTGCTCGAAGCAAAGCACCAACAATTCACAGCCTGCCTTCATCATCCATCGTTGGCAAACTCTCAAACAATGCCTCTATTTTCCCGCAATCTCTGGTCCAAAGCAACTGTTCTAATCAATCATCCCAATGGAAGAACTCAACAAGAAACACTACTGGTCAAGTCCCGCCTTTAACATCCAGCACGTCAACTCTGAAGAATGTTCCCCAGCAACGAGTAAGATCCCCACAAAGCCATGCTCAGATATCTTTTGAAAGACATTCCAAGTCAGGCTTGGCACCCCAAGTGCAACAAATGCCCACCAGCAACCAATCTTCTTCTGCTCTAGTTGTTGGATCTCCACCTAGTGGTGGCATCGCGAGAACAAGTTCCACTGGCAACAAAGCTGGCTCATCAATTGCTACATTACAATCACAGCAGACTGAGAATTCTTCCTCTAACACTGGCCAGAAATCCTCCCCAGTTTGTGGAAGGAATGTGCCGTCAATCCTGAGCACATGCCCCAGTCACCTCCCTGAACTCAAGTACTAAAATCCAGGCAACTAAAATTGCGGGCTCAATATTTTGCCGCAAATGCCACCATTTTGTGGCCTCTGAAGCAGATAATTGATGCCTTTTGGCTTTAATGGGAATTTAAATGCATGCGAGGGGCACATGGATTTCTCTGTTCATGTGTACCGGGCAGCAAAAGCAGAGTTGTAAGAGAGAACAGTGAAAATGAAATGCAGTTAGTGTAGCATAAAAGATTCAGTAAGAGGTGGTCATCTTCTGACAAGGAAGCAGTACGCCTGCTAAGATTGAAATAGCAGGTGGAATTGTCACCAACAAGCACCGCATCTGGCAGGTGAGATGGCGGCGAGCGGGCAAAGAAAATAGTGATGGGCTTCACTTCATTAATGCGTCTTAAATTTGAAGCTGAACTTTCAGAGGGCAAATACCATAGTGTGAGGGGAAATAGTTGGTTAGGTTTGGTTTAAGGCAACAGGACGGTCATGGGGTCAAAGCTAATAGATTAATTAAATGTGTGTAAATAATTTAATCTTTGTGCATAGAATGTAATCCTCCTAATCCATTATTTTGTTAGTAATCAATGTAGCCGATTTCTCTTCATGTGGTTTACTGAATTTAAACGTCCGTGGGCATTATAAAAGTCGGAAAGTAACGATGGAAATGTAAGCAACTTGTGCTATTGGTTTTATTTCACTCTGATTGCTCCTCTCTTGACTTGCTTGGTGCACTAACCTTATCTTATTTTAATTATATTTGTATTTATGCCTAAATTTGGACCGACTTGAACCCCGTTCAATCCATGGGTCCGGTTACTTCGTAATGCTTTCAGACAAATTTTCCAAATTTTCAGAAAAATTATAACTTGTTCCCATAACATTTCACATCTTATTTCTGAGGGGAAGTTGCATCAAGCCAATAAGTTACTAGAACTGCCCAGGTTTGGTGTCATGGCATCACTTTATAGGATGCGAAATTCAGTGTGTATGCCCCCGGGCGTACGTGCCAGGCTTTTTGGATTCTACTACAGAACGAAGCACATGGTGGGTTCGATTCTTTCTCCGACAAACAATCAAAGAGCAATGCTGTAGCAATCGGGGGACCCATTGTATTTAAAGTACTTTAAAAGCTATGCCGCAGATTTATCACATCACACCAGTTGAAGTGGTTGCTGCTGATATTTTTGCTTGGGTGGTCAAAACTGCCCGGTATAAGACAAGCGCAGAACAGAAGCACGATGCTTGGGATATACTGCACGCTTCCCTGCTATCTTATAACTTGTAGAATGAACAGGAAAAATACAAGCAGTTGCTTTAAATTTTGTGATACCACATAATAAATGCAAACCAAATGTCACCCGAGTGTAAACAAAATTACTCTAAATTCAAACCATAGATTTATTGCATCACTTTCAGGATGTTTTATTTAAACGCTCGTTCACTTTAAGAGTGGCTAGTGGGTGACAGACAGAACCAATTCTAGACCGTGAAGATTCCACCCCCAAAAAGATTCGGCCTAGAGGCCCAGAACCTATGGGAGGTCAAAGTTACTCCTACATGGGGCATGGCATAATTTCTTGAAATATCTATCCACAGATAAATGGTTTTCATTCTTATGAATATTACATAGACCTTTGCTTAATGTTTATTTTGATCAATCAAGGAATTGTGAGATCAGAGTACACTTTTGATAGGCCACGAATCATGAAGGATTCACGCGAAAAGTACTTCAAGAAGAAGGTGCTCATCAACAACAAAGTGTCTTTGCTAGTATCTAACTATCGCAATTGCATCCTTGAAATGCAAGAAACTCAAAAGCAAGGACTTTTTAACACATGCAACGAGGAGAATTGTCAAACGTCTTTTGACATCGAGAACACAACTTTTCTACTTTTGAAGGAGAGAGACCAAACTGAGCTCAATGTCTTCTTTGGCTTTTCTATCAAATGGATCATCACCAATATATAGATCCAATAATGACCTACAGAGGAGTTTGCTCTGAATACTTCCCACCTCCTTTCCATCAACTGCAGATTTCAAATAAATAAAATGTACAAAATTATATTAGCTGTTGAAATGAGAGTGTACATAGAAAAGTGTCAAGCATACAACAAAATCATTCACCCATTTAAGCAATAATAAGCTCTTAATAATTACACTATCCAGAGCACAAAAAAATAACAACCCACTTCTTACCCTCCACAAAGTCAAACTAGAGATTAAGACATAATCTCAGATGTATGAACAATTTTAATGATATCCAAGTTCATTCTGTAGAATACCAAAAATGTCTTGCCCTCTATTGGAATTTCTACAAATTATACCACTTATTGTTTCGAAACTAGCCAATAAGTTCAATGCAGCTTGATACTGAAAGACACTATATCAGAGTTGTGTGCAGAATTTCATTCTGAGAGAGAAACAATTGAGGCTATGGCTAATATTAAAATTCATGGCACTAACAAAAGAAAGAAGAGGAGCACAGTCCATGAGGAATGAAAGCATAAACAGTCTGTTAATTTAATTATTTTCAATTCAATTACGATAGATACGAGTACTTTACTTGTTGTTCGCAGATTGTGACCCTGTTCCTTTGCAAGCTCAATCACAGATCCCCTTGGTATTTTATATTCATCTTTAAATTGAGAAGTGAACCTGCAATCAGATTGGCTATTAGGCTAATTGTAAAAATAAACAAATAAAAAAAGAGGGAGTTTGATGGAAGGAAAAACACCAAAGAAAGGACGGGTAACTACAATGATAGAACATAACAAAGCCAAAAGAAAGAATTATTGATAGCCAACTAGAATGGAAGAACATTTCTATAACTAAAAGGGGAAAAAATGATTTGCAACCATAAAGACCAAACAGAGCAACAGTAATAACAGAATATCAAAATGTGGATTTCTAAATGATTCAGACAGTTAATTCATTAAAAGACATACTTCATTAATATTACCAGCCATAAGGTGGATTTCTAAATGATTCAGACAGTTAATTCATTAAAAGACATACTTCATTAATATTACCAGCCATAAGGTAAGGAATATTACTCACTTTTGAAGCAATTCTTTATTATCTGATCCCCCGAACTTTTGGAGTCTGCTTCCAACGGACTCTTCAAAAGCACTTCGCACAGATCGTATGCTTAATTTACCATATACGATTTGAAGTCTGACAGTCATGTTTATATCAGCTTCAATTAGATCTTCATTGAAATCCTTGTTTTTCTTAAGCTCAGAAAGGGAAAGATTTCCATATTTCTCACTCAACAATTTCTTTACATCATCACGATCAGCATACACACCTGTAAAGAGACTATTTTTTAATAACAGTTTACTACACATTATGCTAAATACTGCGATGATGCAGAAAAGAAACTGCCAATGATTGGTAAAATCACTCTTAAACGTGCTTAGATATACTGATTAGATAATAATAAGGTGGATCAAACAATTGATACTATTTCGTACAAGTCTCTGCCTGAAATTTCAATTTCAGATGCCACATAGAATAAAAAGAATCACAGATGCATATCATAATATTGCAATTATATCAAGATTCCTTTCCATCCTAGCCAGTAAAATTTTAAGTTGTTTCAATCTATTTTCAATCCATGCATAATTTAAGTCAACAACGTGCATTAACCCATTAGCACAGCTTAATTAGACATCAAGACAGAGGAATTCAAGATCTCACAAGAATAAAAAAGAAGTTTTTACCAAATGCATAGACATCAATGTTCTTCAACCCCAAAATGCTTTTCTTCCTCAACCCGATTCCAAGTAGTTGCCGAGAACCGCCAAGAACAGAAGGAAACGTCACTCCGGTTTTCGATTCAACTACCGTAGCTGAAGAACTATCAGCTAGAGAGAGTGAAGCCCAGAAGTGTGAGGAGGACCGATTGGAGAAGAGAAAATTCGTCGCATTCTGGAGAAGTGGGTGTTTTTGGTTTTGGTAGACAGCAAAGCCAGCCACTGCGGCAGTTGCTGCAGCGGCAGTGGCGACGGCAACTGAGAATGGACGAGAGGCCGCACGTATGGCTGTCTGAGGGTGATTAGTGGGCTGAGAAAACGAGAATGGTAACCGCAGTGAAACCATGGTGTAGAGCGACAGCGTATAGAACTGTTGCTGCTGTTTTCTGTTACCAAAAGCAAAAATGAAGATAATTTCGAAGCTGCACGTGGAAAGCACGTGGGCAATATAATTTTGTAGTCTAGACGATTAACTGGGCCTAATGGTGAAGTGGACATCGATTGTTGGGCTCACATTGGATTTGAAGTCCCATAAATGGGATGCATTCAAACACTATGCGGGTCATTACTGCGAATGTTGATTTTTGGTCAATTCTTTATTGCCAATTAGGCTGCGAAAGTTGCCTTGGAAATTTACTGCTGCGTAGGCCGACAGCTGAGACTTGTGACCATCCACCAATCTGTTTAGGTTCTAATTTTGCCAATGAGAAGTTGAGGGAGAATCAGAGGCCCTACAGCCACATCCATAATTCAATACAAGCGACGAATAATAAGCTTTCTTTAGCTTTCCAGTAATAGAAACAGCAGCACCCATCAAGAAAGGTCATCTATCAATATCCACTGATGGTTCCATCTTTTGCACAAAAAGTCAAGAATCAATGCACAATATTTCTTCCATTGACCACAAACTTTGGCCTTTCATTACCTAAGCAACGACGAAAAATAGTAGTTGATTTTGATGTATAGCTTCTCACTGTGCTGAGAAATTGAAAGAGAGTTACTAACAATCACAAAATTGCCCAACTTTTAAGTCAAAAGAGAATCACGCAACGACAATCACTGCAAATATATATATATATATATATATATATATCCAATACGGTGAAATTCTAATATGATTATTCAATTATTAGGATTAAATAGTAATTAAATTCAATAGAATGAGTTAGATTTGATAAATATTTAAAATCAAACTAACCCACCACATGAATACTAAATCGAATTGTTATTTTAGCTTAGGGTTCAATTCAATTTGATTCAGTTTGTTTTGTTAAGTTGGATCCAAAAATTATATTCGAATCAATTATGTTTGATTTTGGAATAATTTAATTGAAGATATATTACTAGACAGTGTTTAATAAGATGGGAATAAAAATGAAAATGAAATTAATTTATTGATAATCTAAATCTTTAAATTGAAAATTAAATAAATTACATTTATTTTTAATAAAATTAAAAATCAAATTGAATCCAACTAATAAATTGTTGTTTTTATTCTCACTAATTAACTAATAGGGTAAGATTTAGACAAATGAATCATAAACCATCTCAAAATAATATGCAAATCTAGGAAGATATGAACTCTCATATGCTTAATTAAATTGTAGTTGTTCACTTTAGCAATAAATTATTAAATTAAATTCTAAATTACTTTGTTAACAAATTATGCAGCCCAATCCCACTTATAGAAGCCAACATCACCGCATACAAGTAAATCATCAACAGCTAAGTAGCGGCTGCGTGCTGCTGCTACTGAAAAGAACAAAAAAAAACTCTCCAATAATATTGTGACAAAAAGAGAGAGATGAGGAAAAGGACAGGACCTCAATTCCATAGTTTTGGATGATAACATGCACCAAATAGCGGGAGTTTCTTGGGAAGTCGATTATGTCGGCTTGCCACTCTCTCATTCACTTTTAAATATCTTCTTCTTATTGTTCACAGCAGAAGAGAAAACATCATGTCTTGGCATTCCACCAACTTCTTCCTTGGCCTCTCTCTTCCTCCGGTTCCTCCCAAACCACGATCACCTCCTTTCTTCAACAATCATCGTCTTCTTCATCCTTCTCATAAACTTCTCCTTTCACCAAGTAAGTATTCTTCCTTTAAATTTTGTTTGACATTGACAAATTACAGCAAGTAAAGCAAAGGAAATCATTGCTCCTCTTTTGCCTGATGCTTGTTCCCATGCGGGATATTCATCATGTTACATAATTCACGCGTGATCTTAATTAATAACATGATTTTGTTGCTGTCACGAGTTTTTCATTTCTGTTAACCAGATTCCATTAAGGCAACCATATTAGAATAGAAAATAAAACCAAGATGTATAGAATGCAATTAGTATAGGTTTCAGTAACTCTGTTTAACACCGTGTTTATTTATTCTTCACCTTTTTATGATTCTTTGTCTCGAGGATTCCATTCTTTCTTGCCATGCAACTTTAATGGATTTGCGCAGCACCGTGTATTTCCTTATCAAGAAGGCCACAGTTGTGGTCTTCTTATTTTACTAGTCATGCGAAGGCAATATTAAGTGTTGTGGAGTATCCTTTCCCGGCAAGGAAATCAAAAGAAATTAGTTTAATTTCTGTCCTATGTTATAGGTGTTTGGCCGTCCACGGCTAAAGACAAAGGAATTAACTTTGATATTCAGCGAAGATGCAGTGCTATATCGAGACGTCGCATACAAGGTACGATGATACAGTCATAATTATTACAACTATACTGTATTAATTGTTACTAATGTTTCGTGCGGAACATGCAGACGTGTTTCAAAATGGTCTGCCAGTCATAAAGTGGCATGAGATTGTGGAGGATGATGCAGTAGAAGAAGAAGAAGCTCAAGCTCTTGAGGTAATTAGTTCAGGACAAATAACTTTCTTTATTTCTAATTTTGTTATAATTTTAAGTAATAAACGCAACAGAAGTTGTGGTTAACGATGTGATTTGTGTTGTGAAAAATGATGGTAAATCGAAGGAGATTAAGGAACGTGTCCATACCATTAAATCTATGTTGGGGTTCATGGAGGATGGAGAGATAAGCATATCGGCTTATGACACAGCATGGGTTGCTCTTGTTGAAGATATTCACGGCAGTGGTGCTCCTCAATTTCCTTCAGCTCTTCAATGGATTGCCAACAATCAACTTCCCGATGGCTCTTGGGGTGATCATCTAATATTTTCAGCCCACGATCGGCTGATTAATACTCTAGCTTGTGTTGTAGCTCTGAAATCATGGAATGTGCATCAGGATATGTGTGAAAAAGGTATTAAACGCAATTATTCACATCAATGATCTACAAATACCCTAACTTGCATATTTACCATATTGCCTTTTGGTATCATACCAGGATTATCGTTTTTTAAAGAAAACTTATCGAAGCTTGAAAATGAGAATGATGAGCACATGCCAATCGGCTTTGAAGTTTCTTTCCCTTCTCTTCTAGAAATTGCTCGCAGTTTAGACATTAAAATACCAGATAACTCTCCTGTCTTGCAAAAGATCTATGCCATGAGAGATTTAAAGCTCGCACGGTAGATTCAATACTCATGCTTCCATCATAATTATGTTTGTTTGTTACTTGTGTGTGTGTGTGTGTGCGTGTGTGTGTATATATATATATATATAGAGAGAGAGAGAGAGGGGGGGGGTGTCGTCCATAGTTATCTCTAAATTTATGTAATGTAATTATTGTGCGCGTGAGATAGGATACCAAAGGACATTATGCACAATGTGCCCACAACACTACTCCATAGCTTGGAAGGAATGCCTGGCCTAAATTGGGAAAAGCTTCTAAAATTGCAGTGCCTTGATGGCTCATTCCTGTGCTCTCCATCATCCACAGCCTATGCACTTACTCAAACTAAAGATGAAAATTGCTTGAAATATTTAACAAAAGCTGTCCAAAAATTCCATGGTGGAGGTATAAAGTTGATTGCTTGTATCATTCCTTGGCTGGATATCATCATTGTCGCTTTCCACGTGTCTGGTTTCTAATTTGCCATCTTATAAAATTTTTGCATTTTAGTCCCAAACGTGTACCCGGTTGATATGTTTGAACATCTCTGGGCTCTGGATCGGCTGCAACGCCTTGGAATTTCAAGATATTTCCTACCAGAGATTAAAGAATGCATGGATTATGTTTACAGGTATGCCGACCAAATACCAGTACATATTATTCTAAAAATTAAATGGACTTAGAATGCACTAAGCAACCTAATCATATACCAGATATTGGACTGAAAATGGCATTTGCTGGGCAAGAAACACCCGGGTTCACGATATCGATGACACATCTATGGGATTCAGGCTACTGAGATTACATGGTTACAATGTTTCTGCTGGTAAGTTCAGGAAAAAGGAAAGAAAATCTCTGTAACTGTGGAATGTTGTTTGTGTGTATTCATTGTCGTGATCTTACTTTTTTTATCCTGTTCCTGTTGCAGACGTGTTTCGGAATTTTGAGAAAGGCGGCGAATTCTTCTGCTTTGCCGGGCAGTCTACCCAGGCTGTTACCGGAATATTCAACCTGTATAGGGCTTCCGAGGTGCGATTCCCCGGAGAGAAGATCCTTGATGATGCCAAACAGTTTGCAGACAAATTTTTAAAAGGAAAGAAAGCTGCTCAGCTCCTAGATAAATGGATTATAGCCAAGGACTTACCCGGAGAGGTATGGGCATGGACCAAAAATTATTATTTATTATTTATGAAAAGTGATTCATTTTTATTATTTACAATCAGTCAAGACACAACAACTGAAACTAGAACGAGTGACAAGATCAGCAGCCGAAGGGAAAAGTAAATTGAATTATGGTTTGCCACATCATGATTACTTTAAAACCCCTACTTAGTTCGTATGTTTTGGCCTTGATTGCGAAGAAGCTAAAACATATTCAATCAAACATCAAATTAAATAATAATAATAACCAATATTGACAGGTGGGTTACGCATTGGAGGTACCCTGGTACGCAAGTTTACCCAGATTGGAGACGAGACTTTACATAGAACAATATGGCGGCGAAGATGACGTTTGGATTGGCAAGACTCTTTACAGGTACCTTTATTAGTTTCTTAATTCATTTGTCCCATGCTTGGACCAGGAATCTTTGTACTTGCCGACCTGAAACCCCAGAAGCAGTCGACTTAGACCACGACCTCAAGCAAGCTGTCTGGTGCACAGCTACAGAATTGGCTTCTGCCGTCATTGTTATTCTTTCCATTGTCGCATCTAGACTTGTCCTTATTAAAGTTCGATTATTGATTTAGTTTACATATATTCTATTGGCTGGTCATTTTTCCCGTCAGAATGCACTACGTGAACAACAATGTCTATCTTGAGCTTGCAAAATTAGATTACAACTACTGCCAAGCGGCACACCATGCCGAGTGGGACATTATGCAGAAGTAAGTTGCCTTAATAAGCTAACGATTACAGAAACTAATTGTAATTAAGAATTTATGACTGACGTTACGATACAGATGGTACAAGCAATGTAAACTTGACAATTTTGGTACGGCCGGAAGAGCCCTTCTCTTAGCGTATTTTCTAGCATCAGCCAGTATATATGAGCCAGAAAGGTGGCAAGAACGTATCGCATGGGCTAAGACCGCAGTCTTGGTGGACACAATCACGTCTTATTTCGATTCTAGCGAGCAGAGGAGAGCATTCGTCAGTGATTTCAGAGACTGTATTAATGCTGGGGATAACAAAAACGGAAGGTATGTAAATCTCTAATGCTACCAATTCAATACGTGAATGCCATTACCTGCAAAAATTACAGGGCCTGCTTTTGTTTTTTAGCTTCTCGTACCTCGTAGTCATAGACTCTTGTGTATGTCTGTCTATAAATGCAAGCACCGATGGAGTTAGCTTATCCTTTGCCAGTTAGCTGTCTTCCTCATTATATTTTACTGTATAATTTTTGTCCTATGCAAAACAAAGAAAATGGAGTGGTCGGCATGTCGGTTGTTAGCTGGAATTGTACCAGGTTCCAAAACGGGAGAGTTCCGAGGGTCTAAATCCGCCAATAAATAAATTTAAACTTCAGTACATGAAATGCCCTATGGCCAGTTTGAGCAGCAATGCTTGTAGACACTGAAGCTTGCTTGGATATGATTTGTTCTACAGGATGTTCGATTCGGACAAAACAGGTCAGGGATTTGCAGGGACATTGCTTGGGACTTTAAATCACCTCGCATTGGATGCACCGGTGGCACAGGGCCGAGACATTAGCCACCATTTACGTCAAGCTGTAAGCAACATGCGCGCGCAATTTCTATAGTAACTGCCTATAATTGGGTCCTCACAGTCCCCGCTCAAACTTTTGTTCAATTTTAGGGAAGAAGCGTATACATGGATTGTTGCACATATAATATCCAAATGTATGCAATCAGTCTGAATTTATAATTCTGCCATGCATGCATTAGAGTTTGATGATCATGAATTGGAGATAGTGCCATAAGCTACAAAAAGAGGCCGAATTTTCTTGGAAAGGAACGAAACATCATTCTGATACAGTTGCCAAAGAAATCAATTGTAGCCCGTCACCCCACTTCACAAAATACCAAAGAACTCGTTCCAACGAGTTAACCTTTTTCTGTTTCTTTTCCCTAAAATTACACAGTGGGAAAAATGGCTGACGAAGTGGCAAGAGGAAGGAGATAGACACCAAGGAGAAGCTGAATTACTCGTGCAAACCATAAATCTAAGCGCTGGCCGTTGGCTCTCGGAGGAGCTGCCGTGTCATTCTCAGTATGGGCGACTATCCGACGTCACCAACAGAATATGCTACAGACTTGGTCCTCACCAAAAGCAAAAGGTCAGTCCGAAAGACGCTATTATTAGTATATAACCTAATGACAAACCAGTAATTTGCAGCCTTCGTTATTGCTTGGCCGCATGCTTTATGTTTTCCCTTTTATATAAAAGTAAGAGAGATCAAACCAAGTGAGTTCGTCAGCCTTCCTTGATGGTACAAATGAAAATTCTATCCTTTGAAGATGAGTAGACTAAGACCCGTCTCAGTGGATTCTGCGAAGGCTCCCAAATTTAACTGGAAAGCTTAAACTGGTCACTGATCATCTTATCAACTAGGAAACAATAAGTTGATTTTGTCATTTTCTCTTCTTTTTTTAACAGGAACAAGACAATGGAAGCTACAGAGCTAATAACAATAGCCTCGCCGCAATAGATTCTGACATGCAAGAACTTGTTTCTTTATCACTTCAAAATTCACCCGATGGCATTGACTTCGATGTGAAGCAGACATTTCTAACCGTGGCAAAGAGTTTTTACTACACTGCTTACTGTGATCCAGAGACTACCGGCTTTCACATTGACAAAGTGCTCTTTCAGAAAGTATGAGATCGATTTATATATTCTGTAAGACATTTGTGAAATAAATAAACGAAGCTAAAAGATTTGATCTCTGTTAATTACAAGTTTATATCACACAGCTAAGGAACAAAGATTCGACATTGAAGCCTAGTAGATAAATCAGCAGAAGAAAATGCAGGAAACTTCGGAAACAAAGAAAAGATAAGCTTAGCAAAATTTATTCCCTGTGAAGGCGGGAGTTTTAGTAAACATAGTTGCGGGGTATATGTCAAGGGTGTGCAGCAGGCGTAGGTTTTGCTCTACGTGACCCCTGTTATACGTAGTTTTGGTCGGCATGGTTTCTTATTAAAGGCATAAACAACAAAAATGGCAGACAGTATTGCAATAACTCGTGAGCATGATGATTCTATCATTCGATTTCGAACATCTAGTGGATGTTCACCCATCGAATCCCATTTCAGAAGATTTGCTGACAAACAACAGTATGAATTCCTTCTAATTACCTCCACTTTTAAACAACGTTGTGGTTTTATTGTATCAAGATTTGATCATGAATATTGACTTTGGTCCATAGCCTAAGCCAGTGGACAAACTCATCAAGACGTATTGCCACTCCTTCAATCTCTTCGACAAAATTATGATCTAATTGAGTATGGGAAGACGGCAAAAGACTGAAAGCCCTATGGTTAAAATTAATATACGGGTTTCGTATTAATAATATCAAAATGAACAGTACGCAAACAGCTATTTCTTTGTGCCCACTGACAAATTTTATGTTCTAGCATAGAAAATCCCTACCCAATCATAGAATTTGCCAGTGGGCTCACAGAAATGGCCCGCATGCTGTATTCTCACATCAAGTAGAGGAACTGAAAAGCAGACCATTCTAGCTACTGGATACACACAAAAGGACAGATCAAGACCTTGTGGTTGGCATCACAATCCCTTCTTGTTTTGGATGTTGAAATCATGAGAGAGGGTAAGCACAAAGGCAACTGACAATGTGGGATTGGAGGCGGGGAATTATTCTTTCGTTGGCCATGTCTGATAGGTAACAAAAACATGGAGTTAATTTCAACGGAAAAAAGCAGACAGGACATGAAATTCTTCAGTACCAGTACCCAAAGCAAAATGTATGAATGGTTTGGAGAGGAACTTATTTCAGCAGTTCACCTCCAATCTCCATCAACCATCACTGCTTTTTGTTACTTTGGAGTTGGTTCATTTCCGAACTAGGACGAAGGGTTCATTTCCGAACTAGGACGAAGGCATGTGAACCCGCTCGCTTTAGCTTGTTTCTATGCTCTGCAAGCGGCGAACATGCAAATGACTTGGGGACCAACCCCACCATATGCCACATCAACAACATGATAAAAGTATGGCAAAGCTTCCGTAGGTTTGCTTTTTGAGAGCCGAGACTGTCTCATCATTGTGTTCAAGCCTAACGAGCAAAGATTTAATGTTTTCATTTGTTCGCTCATGAAAATGAAACCGATTCTCTCTCGCGTTCATGCGATGCTTTCATCTGCATTGACGGCGCGGACAAGAAATACAAGGCGAGGTAGTCATATGAACGTGGCCCGTATGACTAGAGCCCACTTCATACGATGGTTTCCATTTCTGCCGCTCACTCGATGCCCCATGGCCCTTGAGGATTGGGTCCAAATGATTGTTTGAACTTTGAAGCAGCGATGTGATTTGCAGACAGATTTTTGAATTTGGAATTTCAGACTCTGAGCAAATTGAAGAGTTTAACTGCTGAGTATCACATAGACCAGTATGACAACAGCGTTCACCAGTTCATCGTAACCGTTTTGATAATTCCTCCCACGATGGCTTTATCCAAAAGACACAAACTTTGCCAAGCAAGTGCACAAAACAACAGAATAAATTTCATCAAGTGAAACAAGGAGATTTAACCGATCATAAATCCAATGTTACGTTAAGCAAAATGCAACAAATCACACATGAATCAAACATAAAAGAGAAAAAACTAAGAAGTTCGAAAATTGCAGTTTTAATTTGAAAATAGTAGTGATACGTCTAATTTAATGTTCTAATGCTCAAATGGGCGAAATACACCCTTAAATCTCACACTTGGTATACCCAATTTTACATTCTACGGCTGCACCACTGCATCTCCAAAACTACAAGCAAGTTGTAAGGCATTATCAAGTTCAGTTGGCATCTTCAAAACACCATGGAAATAGAGCTAATCATACTCTAATTCATCAGGTGTCACTGGACGTTTGAGGGGGATGATAGACTTCTTTTCAACATCTTGAGACAAGGCTTTCCTCATATCTGAAAATAAACCATAACATGATAAGAGGAGCTGCCAAGAAAGTGAGAAAAACAAAATCACAATGCTGATGTTGGACATGAATACTCACCTAACCCATCTTCTTCACCCGAATAATAGCGTAGAACCCGTCTGTAGATTACATACCCAAGCTGATAAAATAGAAGAAAATTAAAGGATAGAAAGAGCATCATCAAACTGTCATATACAGAGAAAGGAACAAGCATAAGCATGATAATTTGCCATGCAGAACCAACTCTTATAAAGCTCAAAACTTCATGAATGAATTCTCAAAAGCTCTGCCGTGCCTAACACCACAAACCAATGAGAAATTAGAGGCTGGGAATTGTTCACCAAGAGTAAATCAGTTGACCAGAGAAGGGCATATCAATGCCTTTGCACACTAATATTCCTGGACCTCATAGAATTACTATTCCCGCATCAGACAAGAAAGAATGAGGAAGATGGAGAGGACTTCCCTCCCTATGCCCTCTTTCCTATTCCATGATGCTCATGGGAAAAAGATTATCTCTAATTGGTTTCCTTTTCTGCACTGTATTCTCTCTATTTTTTTTTCCTGTGGTACTTTTCTTGTTCAAGCCTGCATTATGCAGCAAGTGAAGTGATGAAGGGGTCACCAATTGGCGTGTTGCCAGCATTTTCTGTTGTAAAATTGATACTGTCACCAACCATCTGGCAACAATCAATTCTTTCACAAGCTCTTTTAATGATTATTACAGAAACATGATCAATGCTACCATATATTTTACATACAAAGAAGAGAAGAGAACATGGGCACATAGCCCTTTCATGAGACAGGGTACTGTCCAGCAAGTGCATGTTACAGGGATAGCCTCTGGATCAAGCAATCCTTCTCATCTTAGGTATTAAGAATATGCTACTTCCGTCATAACAAGATTTCAGTGCTGTTCATGTTCATGATTGATTAGCGGCATAATAGAAGCCCAGGTAGCTACAACATAAACATTCCTTTTTTCCATCTCTATCAATCAATTTATAAAGTTTTTATTGATTCACTGAAACAAGAAACTTGGCAACTAATAGATCCCATTGCTTATAATTATAGCCTTTGGTGAGAATTCTTTATGCATATCCTGGATTTTAGCATGATAAGAACAGTAACTTGAGGAAATTTTCTGACAATTGTGTATGTTATGACTAGCATAATAAGGATTCTGAAATATCTAAAATGCCATAAATGAATGTTATGCCTCTATATTAAATTGTTGGTACCCTTCTTCCTTTTTTCTTCTAGAATTTTATTCATCAATAAAGTATCAGATTGTCAATCTGATAGACACATTCTGGAAAAGTTACTAAATTTAAAGTAGCTGTGCAATTGTTCAATGATTATGACATGCAATTCTCAATACTAAAGATGAATGTGTTGCACACGAATTTGATCAAAAGAATAAAAACTAAAGACACTAATCTGCCTCAATGTATGCTTTTACTGCCTACAAGAAGGCATATATTACAGGCATTTAAAACAACGAGAAAGAAAAGGATATTGCCACAAAATGTCCAAAACTGAAACAAAAGTTGGAAAAATCTTACCTTTTCATACATTTTTATGGCTGGTGTGTTTGACGCTCTCACAAATAAATCCACAAAGTAAGCCTTATCACTGCCAAAAGAAAATTATTATCAATAAGTTCCTCTAGACTTTTCTTTCTGTGCAAGTGTGTGTATGGATTAAATTTTTGAATCTAGTTTTAATCCTCTTTACATCTTGTCACTGATGTCTTCTAGCATGTTCATCAGTTTCTTGGCCAGTTGCTGCCTGCGGTACTCTGGAGAAACCGTTACTGCAGTAACATGACCATGCCAAGATTCACCTTGTCCTTCAACTTTGCCCATAACTGCAATCATGTAAATGAATTAGATTTCAACAGCCTTTAATCAGTACATAGGAACAGACTGAAAGACAATTAAAGTAAACAGATATGAACATCACAACTAAGAGAGGAAAGCAGTATTATCCAGGTTTGTGTATAACAAACACAATTAGCAAAATCTGGTTATTAATCCTTAAGGACCAGACAAACAAGAGAAACCCGCTTGCCCTCAAACTGGTACCAACGCATTAGCAACTTCTCATAAAATACATCTAAACTGCACCCCCCACGGTCCCTAAAAGATTTATCTATTCCTTCCATGCGAATGCCTGATCACAGAATTAAATTCTAAACACCCAAGCAAAGGTTTATTCTCAGCAATTATTCTTAATCCCTGATTATTCTGCCAGTTTTTCTCCAATGCTACTTGTTCACATCTAACTTTGCTATCTTGCGCTTAACCAAGAGAAGATACTAAATACCGGCCAAAAAAGAAATTAACAGTTGATACTTCACAAGTGCCAATACTAGTGACCAACTGACCATTCACCAGCGTAGACTTCAGATTTTTGTTTGAAAAAAAAACCCTAATTATAATAAATTTTCTTATAATTTGACGCAAACATTTAAAAAAATGATTCACAAAATCACACGAAACACAGATAACAACCATAATGTTAAAACAAGTAAAGAATAAATAAACTGAAGAGAGAGAAATGGGGGGAAGAGCGTACTGTAACCCATGATTCGGTTGCCCGGTCCTTCGGCGACGTGGAAATAGTCGGGCCATCTTGCCAAATAGGTCATATAGAATGACATGTTGAACTGCAACAATCAGGCGTATTCAATAACAAGATATGGTATAATTGCTGACTTCAAAGGAAAAAATGACTTACAGTTTCAGTGAGGTGGTCGAGATTAACAGAAGCAAAGCGGAGGAGATCGTTACAGCAAAATCTGCGAATCGTCGTCATCTTTCTAGGATTCGGGCGAAAGAGAAGTCCGAAGTTGGAAGCTGCAGCTGGAGAAGGGAAAACTAAATATTGTGTATTAAAATAAATAAAAATCGTGAATATTTTGTATTAAAATAAATAAATAAATGCCAGGAATTGAATTCAAATTTCATAAATAATAATAAAAAAAAATACACTTACCACTGAATTATAGTGGTTTTTATGAAATAAATTAATATTTTATTTATTTATTATTTAATATTATTTTAAAAACAAATTTATTTAAAATTAATTAATTTAAGAATTTTTTAGAGTTAATTATTTACTTACACCATTTAGATCCGATCCTTCCGTTATGTTACCCGACTTGGATCCATATTCATAGTCCAAATAGAAAACACGAGGATACAAAGTCCCTTCCTTGCACCGTCGGTGGCTTGTTGTAATTTGATTTCTCAGGCATCCTCAATCAGAAAAAACAGACTCAAACCCGAAAATGGATCTCATCAAACAAGAGCTGCTCAAGACGCGAAAGTCTTTAGCCGAAGAGACTGGAGGCAGACGCATGTTCAAGCGCTCTGAAATCGAGCAGAAGAAAATCCAAAAGCTTCGCGAAGAAGAGAAACGCGAGCTCGAAGCCAAACTCCTCCGCCAAAGCAGCGCCGCCTCCTCAATCACCACCCCCACCGCAAAATCGAATTCCCAATTAACAACAACGACGGCCACCGCAACCACCACCACTAGTTCCACCGCCTTGACATCCAAATCCCTAACCAACGAGCAGAACATCGACAATTTGAACCTCCCAAAGCAAGAAGTCATCCGGAGGCTCAGATTATTAAAACAACCAATCACTCTCTTTGGCGAAGACGACGGTGCTCGGCTCGAGCGGTTGAAATACGTCTTAAAGGCGGGACTCTTCGAGGTGGATAGCGACATGACCGAAGGTCAAACCAATGATTTTCTGCGTGATATCGCAGAGTTGAGGAAGCGTCAGAAGACAGGGATTTTGAGTGATCGGAAGCGGAAAGATCGGGAAGAGGGCGGCGGAGACGATGGAGATGGAGGCGGGGGAGACGACGAGTTGAGTGCCGATGGTGGGTCCAGTGGTGTTGATATGGATAAGGATTTGAAGAGAATGAAGGCGAACTTTGATGAGTTGTGTGAGGAGGATAAAATTCTGGTGTTTTTTAAGAGATTGTTGAATGAGTGGAATCAGGAGTTGGATGAGATGCCTGAAGCTGAGAAAAGAACGGCCAAAGGAAAGTCTATGGTGGCTACTTTTAAGCAGTGTGCGAGGTACTTGAATCCTTTGTTCAAGTTTTGCAGGAAGAAGGTACGTTCGCTTCCAATTTTACATTAATTAACATTTTAATTGTTCACAGTAGTGGATTATGTGGCCGGAAAATGATCAAATAGCTGATAATCTTAAGAAAATGTGCTTGCTTATTTATGTAAGTCAAAGTTTGCATGTGTTTTTGGTGCTTAACGACATTTAAATTGTATTTATATTAGATAATGGCGTGTTCTTGTTGCTATTTACTCTTCTTATTAATTGATCTCATATTTATGCTTTATGCATCCTTCTCTTAATATACTGTACGATAAATTTGATGAGGATTAACAATCTTAATTTTATGGAGCAAGACCCCAGCAAATGTAGGATTAGTTCCAAACCCGTTAATCTGATCAATGTTTGGTTGGGATTTTAATATACTAAATATTTATTTGTAGCTTCTTGGCATAAATTTATGGAAATAACTCATGAAATTCAAAAGTAATGATCGAATGGTATGCCCGAGTGTTATACTGCTATTGTATAACAAGACAATATAATGTAGATTACTTGTGTTTTAGGATTTGAAATTACAGTTTCTGCCAGCCTACATTCCTACCCTTTCTAGTCTTGGTTCTTTATGTATTGTTTATGAACCAGCTATCACATTATTGCGGTTGAAAGGAATTGCAGAAGGTTCTTGCTTTCAATTTGTTGGAGTATGGGGTTGTTGGTGTTGAGAGAGATGACTTTTGAATCTGTCCCCCTAAATGTAGATGCTTGTTGTGTTATTACTGTGGAAGTTACTACTTAAGTAAACCTGTCAAGACAAAAGCAGTGAGGACCACAAATACTTAACCAGAGTCCTTGATCTCAATAATTCACATCCTAGCTAAACTATTTTTAGATCTTTAATTTGTCTCCCAGGTAGAGCAAGTTTCTTGACTGAAGGCCTCAGTGGATGATCTCCCATCACTGATTATACAAGTGCATGGTTATGGGTTGTTCATTAACCATTATAAGTTATGATTACTTGTGTTTTATTAATTTCTGCATATATATGTTGTGATTTCTCTGTGTATAATTTCTTATCTAAATAAAGAGCGGCGCAATCAATTTTATTTGTAGGTTCTTCCAGATGACATTCGTCAAGCATTGACGGTGATGGTTGATTGCTGCATGAAGCGGGACTATTTAGCTGCAATGGACCATTATATTAAGATGGCAATTGGTAATGCCCCCTGGCCGATCGGTGTCACTATGGTTGGTATCCATGAACGTTCAGCCCGTGAAAAGATTTACACCAACAGTGTGGCCCATATAATGAACGATGAGACAACTCGCAAGTATCTGCAATCAGTTAAGAGATTGATGACCTTCTGCCAACGACGCTATCCAACTCTGCCATCAAAAGCAGTTGAGTTCAACAGCCTGGCAAATGGAAGCGACTTACAGTCTTTACTAACAGAAGAGAGGTTTTCTGGTGGTAGCCAACCCTTGGAGGAAAGACTACGGTTAATGACTGCACCAAAGGAGAGCTAGGCATCATTCATGTAATATTATCTACCAATATTCTCTATTAATGTTTTTGTGCCTTGGTATTAACGATGTTTGCCCCTCCTAACACTTTAGTTGATCCTGTGGCTGGGAAAAGTGATGTAGTAACAAAAGAATAGATCATCACATGATATTCATTGAAATTGCAGCATCTACTTCTACTTATCTTGTTTATTTTTTGTGGGATGGAACTTTCTCCATGAAAGATGTTGCCACAACCCATACTGCCTCGGCTTACTGACGATCTTATCAGTTTGGGCTTCAACCAACTCGACGTAGCAACGATGATGGATATCATCTGTCTTAAGTTTACCAGCTGGGTAGTACTGTATGTTCGAAGTACGCAAATTGTATAATCTGAACTCCTTGAATAACATAGTCACTTGGGGATTTTATTACTCCAAAACCGGTCTATTTGGTCTATTTTGAATTAAATTGTTGATAAATGCATGATATGAAAAAGAATTACTTACAAATTCGATGCTCTAGCTGTTGAATCATCAGTCAATTACGTTGTCATGTCATGTTGACGACGTAATTTGTCTTATACACAATTGAAAAACTAGGCTTCGGTAAGACCAAATATTAAAATCAAGCATCCTATTGGTCCAAGCAATGTCACCTTATCCAAATATCCATACTCAAAACACCACCACCCATCTAAAATCCCACTTCTCTTCTACACACAGCACAGCTTTCTCCCTACCTATAATCAGAACAAATCTTTTGATGATCACAAACTTTAACAAAACCTCCACCTTTCTAATGGCAACGCAAGCAGGTCTCTTCACCCCCACTATTACCACCCCCAAAACAAGCAAGGTTACATTGATCCCGTGGAAACCAACCTGTTCATTTTCATTCACCAGTCCCAAACCTCTCACTTTCTGCATGACTCGGAGAACCGTCAGAGCTGCTGCCGCTGAAGAAAAAACTGAAGCACCCACAAAGGAGGCTCCGGTTGGCTTCACCCCGCCGGCACTAGACCCAAACACACCATCGCCGATCTTTGGAGGAAGCACAGGAGGCTTATTGAGAAAGGCCCAAGTTGAAGAATTCTATGTTATTACATGGGATTCCCCCAAGGAACAAATCTTCGAAATGCCGACCGGAGGTGCTGCTATAATGAGGCAAGGACCTAACTTGCTTAAATTGGCCAGGAAAGAACAGTGCTTGGCTCTTGGTACCAGATTGAGATCGAAGTACAAGATCAAGTACCAATTTTACAGGGTCTTCCCCAATGGTGAAGTCCAATATCTTCACCCCAAAGATGGAGTTTACCCAGAGAAGGTGAACCCTGGACGTCAAGGCGTTGGTCAGAATTACAGATCAATTGGGAAGAATGTTAGCCCGATTGAGGTTAAGTTCACTGGAAAGCAAGTCTATGACTTGTGAAGATGATGATGTAATCTTGTCTCTTTGATTCTATGTTGTATTGTTATTATTATTATGTAACCTTTTTCAATGTTATGAATCTCAATTTTTTAATGTACATATTTTTATTCAAAATTGGACAGATTGCTTGAAGAACTTCTCAATTTACCAAATGGTCCCCTAATCTTCAGCAAAACAATTGGCTTGAAAATTATCAATACTGTTCTTTGTAGGAAGCTTTCGTAAAATTTTAGAATTATGGGTATATTTGTAATTTTAAAATTATGTATAAAAAATTATTATACTAAGAGAAATCATTGGTGAATTCATACTAACCCGTACGCTTAGAAATGATTTATCAATTAATTAAGTGTCTAACTTATGCCTTTTAAATAATTGCAAAGAAAGAAAATATCATAAAGTCACCTTAAGTAGTACAGATGCCGGCTACCTACTGATATTTACACAACTAAATGCCTCCACGTATACGAAACGTGTCACTAAAATGATTGTCCGTACTCTCTGTCTCTCCCACACGCACTCACTCTGTATGTAACACAGGAAATCTCGACCGGTCTTTCACGTCCACCCGCTGTGGTTACCGTCCTTCACGCCTTCACATCAATGGCAAAGCGTCTGTGCCCTACTTCAACCTCCCAATCCCAAAACCCTAACACTAAGCACAATCTTTCAATGGACAATCTTCTAGAAACGATTCTCGACATAGCCGACTCTCCCTCTCTCTCCATCGACGTCTCTCTCGACAGACTCCTCGCCGCTACGCCCGGCGATGCGGACCAGTCACTTCTCATCGATCGCGCCATCAAGTTGGGTTCTCTCCTTCTAGAATCCGCCAAACGCTCCGCCAGAAAACGCGCTTCCCATCACAATTCCGTTGCGTGGGCCCTCCCTCCTGATCTTACCATCAGAGTACGCTTTATTTTTTACTTGATTGATTCGGTTGTAATGTTTCTCACTTGAAAGTTATAATGTAAATTAACAGAAGCTTTCAATGAACTAAGAAGAGCTTTTGAAATCATTTGGTGATGTGCAGGTGTTTTCTATGCTTGATACTCAAAGCTTGTGCTATGCGACGGCCACGTGTTCCATGTTTAACAATTGTGCGATGGATCCCTTGTGTTATGCTAATATTGACTTGAGAACGGTTGTGCCGAAGGTCAATAATGCTGTTGTGTCTACGATGATCCACCGAGCTGGAAAATCCCTTCGGTAAGAATTTCTTTTGTCAAAGAAAATTTGTTTTCTTTTAGTCCTATCTGATCCCTTAGTTTGTTTTTTACCTGACTACATTGGATCGTGTGGCAACCTTTAAGGCTATGAACTTATCACTTCACATATACTTTGTTGTGATTTGTCTCCATTGCTTGGGGTTTAATTTATGTAATTATTGCTTGAGTTATGGTTTAGTTTCTTGTACTAGTTATGGTGACTCAACTAGTTTTCCCTCCAACTCCGAATGCTTTATGCTTGGGTTTCTTGGTTACCTGCCAAACTACCACCAATGTTTTAAGATTACTTCATTTCCACCAGCAATCTTCTGTTCCTCTTGGGGAAAAAAAGGTAAAAAAGGAAAGAAAACATTGAAAGATAAAACCATCTTCTGGTATATTTGTGCACATCTGTGTGAATTCTGTTCACAAGCCCTGAGAGCAGGATGATAAAGACAATTCTGTTGTATGATGATCTTGTGAATTATCTTAACTTATTTGATTAATGGAAAGTTAGAAAAACACCCTTAAAAGTTTCTGTTCAATTTAATATCCATTCATGAATAACTATTTAATGTAAATGGCAGTGATACATTTGTTTTCTTCTCTGTGATATTCTACCCTGACTCCTGGATTGTGTACAGGTCTCTTAAGCTCGGGATGGTTCCAGGTCCAACTGCATCTCCTTGGTCCTGTCAGTCTTTGGTTTATACCATCAGAAGTTCTGTAGATGTATCAAGTTTCTCTTGGAATGATAAAAAAACTAGACAAGGGAAAGAGTCATTCATTCTTTCAAGATCATGCTTAAACCCATTAAGTGGGGAAAGTGGTGCTGCTGGGTATGCTCTAGTACGATTGACTTGTTCATAGTTTGATACATATTTGTGGTGTTTGTCTGTTCTCAATATTTTCTTTTTCATAATTGAAGGTCATGTTTGAGAAGGTTGCACCTTTACAACATTGAAAGAATGGATAATGCATCACTGTGCATGGCATTATCAGCCTGCCCATCTCTCCTTGATCTGGAAATTGTTGGCCTGTACGTTGTTTGGAGTGGGTTTTGCTACTTTCCACTTTTTTCTGTTTGAGAACATATGAAGATGATAACAAACATGGTCTAGGCTTCTAGAAGCTAAAATAAGCAGCCCATGGCATGTATGTATATTGTTATTTAGTTTGCATATAGGTCTAGAGATATGTAACTGAATGCTTAACATATGCATCATTATGGTTTTCTAAAGGAAGTTTTCTTCAGTTTACTTTCCAAGTACTCATTGATGCTTTCTGCTTTTGCTCTAGTTGTTTCATTAATTTTGTTATTTACTATTTTTCTTCTAAGATTTTTGTTAGAAGATATGATATTTTGTGGACCTTCTGGTTTCAATTAAATGGTCCAACTTTGTTCCTCTGTCTCTGCTTCGAAGTTTAAATTTGTTCTTCCGTGGTCTTTATATTTTTAACTCTTTAATTTGGCTTGATTTTGTGTTTGCAACCTTTTTGATTTGGCATTAGTTTGGTCTGTGTCATTTTCTTATTGCCTTTCTGACCTCTTCTCTTTCTTTTCATCCATTAACATATCTTTTTTCCTTCTTTTTAATTTTTGGAGTAGTCATGTTGAATTGAGGCAGACATTGATGTCAGTGAGCATGAGTTGTCCCTTGATTGAGCGTTTGTTCTTCGAGTCTTCGAAAACAGGTGCAGTATTTTCTTCATGAGTATTTCATGTTTGGTGCTCATAAAAGTTTTGCTTACTATGCTTTTGTTTAACATTAGGAAGAGATGACAGTTTGAAATCACCGACCTGCATTGATTTTGTGAACAACTGTCCATATCTAACTTCTTTGGCCCTTAGAGGTTTTAAGCTGCCAGATTATAAAATTCGCATACTTCTCAAGGTACATTTCTGGGAAAATGAGGCACCTTCATCTCTTTAACTAATTCAAGTTTTATCGACTATATATTTTTTTTTCTGAAATATTTCTATGCAACTCTCTAGGTGAAAATATGGGAACCATCTTTATTCTCGGTTTCTTTCACAAAGAAAAACTTAATTGCTGCTTGTGTGCAATGATATTGTTTTTATTTGTCCAGCACTTGTGTCATACATTGCAAAAAGTGTGGACATATAGCAAGAATGGATTTTAGATAAGTCTGCTAGTTGCTAAAACCCTGTTAAATTCCAACTATTTATGGGAATCTTTGTATTAACTAAAAATGATACATCCATGATTCATTGAAATGGATTCATGGTTGGAACTTCATATTTTTGTAGTCTGAATACTGGGTATTTGATACACTGGTAGCCATGCATGCATGCTTCTCTATGGGCGTGTGAGGTGTGTATGAATAACTAATACTGTAGTAGTCTAATCCATGCAATAGTTTAGCACCAAAGTCAAGCATTAACTTTATTATTCAGGTTGGTGTATTAAGTTTTTTTGTTTCTGATATGCAATCTTGTTTTTGTGTGTGAAGTTGATTTATCAGGTTACATTAATTAGTATGTGATCTCTAACAAGTATATAAACTGGTTTTTATCTTGATTTAACCTAAAGTTGGGAGTTTCAAGAAATGAAGTCATTGCTTGGACAGAGTAGTTTGTTTATATATATTTAGATTTATGTTCAAGAATTATAGTACTTCTAATTTTGTTTATATATATATATATATATATATTTAGACTATTATGTTCAACTGTTATTCTTGGAACTGAGATCGGGTTTATCCATTTGGCCTGTGTGTTTTTAGAAAAATCTGGTTCTAGTATAAAGAACCATGTAATTTTTTTTGCCCTTTTGGGGTGTTTGGGCAAGATGATGGTGGACATATGTTCTGGAGTTAGACTCAATCTTTATGTTTACTCTTGCAGGGATTTAGTAAGCTAAAATATGTGGACTTTTCAACATCATACTCAATTACTGGAACATTTTTGAGGTCTGTGAATTTCCTATAGACTATGCCTATTGAGAATCCTTTTTCTCATTTACAAGGACCATTTTTCTTAATTGCACCACCTCATAAAGTTTTCCCTTAAAAAATTGTTTGATGTTAGGAATCTTGGAAGTGGGACAGGGGCAAATCTGCTAGAGGTTTTGATTTTACGAGATTGCATGCATCTTAAAGAGGTGCGGTTTTCGTCCCCTCAAACAAACAAAAAAATTTCCTCCTTTCTGTTCTCCTTGTCTGAACTCCAAATTATCATTTGCAGGTGGAAGTTGCTCAGTTTTTAACAGCAGTTCTTGCAGGAGATTTCAAGTTCCTTCAATATCTTGTGGGTAGATAGATATTTTTCAGATATTGCATTTATTCTTTTTGTTGCTTCTCACTTTTGAATTGACCTTCTTGTAGGACATATCCAATAGGGAAGGTTTAGCTTCTGAAGGTGACTGGTATGAGAGATGTTTCTATTCAAGGTGATGTTTGTTCCTCTGGATTAACTGTACCGATATAACTTCATTGTTCAATATCAAATTTTCATGCATGTTGTGCAGGATCATTCCTTTAAAGGAGGTCTCAGAAGAAAGGCCTGATATCTGTGTGTTGGCTGAGTTTCCAGCAGAAGGAAGGTTTGTTTGTTATACAAGTTTTACTGTTGAATCTTAGAATTCATTTTCTGCACTTACTAAGAGAAAAATAGGAAAAATGGTTGCGGGAATTACATTTGGCACTGTTGTTTGGGATCATGGGTTTTGCAGTTTCATCGACATTGAGCAAATGGTTGACGGTGAGTTCCATAGAGAAGTCAGCTTGCCATCTCAGTTGTGCAGTCATACATCAGATGGATCATTGCTTACAAGTTCTTCAGAAAGCAGCTACAACAGTGATCAGGGTAGTGGGAATGAGGAGGGTCAAGATTCTGGTTATGTGATTTTTGAGGAAAGCTCAGATGAAGTGGACTTTCTGGTTATTTAAGTGAGCTACAAAAGAATGGCCCAGTTGGAACTTTTGTGGCCACCCAATGAATTAGGTATTGTTCTCTCGCACTTGGTTTGGAATCAGGAAACAATTATGCTGTGGTTTGGTTTTTAGTGCTAAATTTTGATATGCTCAATTTTGGTGTTTGTCCATTCATTATATGAACCAAAATGATTATGCTCCTTGTTCCCATCAAGTTTCGGCGAATTGTTTCTGTCCTTTCCAACCTGTTGCTTTAAGGGATTTGTGGTGTCAATTAGACCAATTTGCTTCCCTAAAACTGCTACTTGCTGCATTATTTTAAGCATTTTGAAAGATTATGTTATCCAGCCTTCTGTACCCTTGACAATTTTACTTTTTACCATACCATCGATATTAGGGAGGAGGGTTACATTGATCGCAAGCTGGATTGAAGAGCGGGCGGGCAGGCGGACGGCAAATTGAATTATTAATTATGGGCATCTCAGTTGTTTCTGCTATACTTAATGCCCGTGGATTATGGAAGTCGCGCTGTTGCAGCAGACTCCTTCTAGGTTTGTCCATTAAAGCAGGGCCTTCCTTGTCTCAAGGAAGATACAAAGTGTCAAAGCTTACAGAGATTTCTTTGTCCACCTCGAGCTCTTCTCTCTCCTGCTTTTGTTCATTTATCTACGTGTAAATCTCGAGGATGTTGATTCCGTTGGGAGTAATTTTCTTCAAATGTCACGGACGACTGTTGTTTTGTTAATCATCTCTCGTAATATTTGGAACTTGCATGCTGGAGAATTGACTTGCCTGGTTGTCGTGGCGAGCCTTGCTATATATCCTCGTGTAACTCATTCTAGTGACAATAATTTGTTAATGTGCTTGATCATTTTGGAATTGTGAATCAAAGATCCCTCTCTCTGAATTATTAATCAATTCGAATGAGAATCAAAGCCGACGTCATCATTGAATTCTGCGAAAACAAGTTAGAGACAATGAAACAACCCTCTATCTGTTTTTAAAATTTGCTGAAAACAATTCTTATTTTTTTAACGTTTTTCTTCTATATTTTTAAAATTAAATTTATAACTATTATGCACGTACAATTTTTTTGTTTTTTTATTAACAAAATATTATAAAAAATATATATATAATAATTTATTTATATCAAATTAATTATAATTATTAAATTAAAATTTATTATATTAACATGAGATTAAAATAATTAAAAATTTTATTTTTATATATGTCAAAGAAAATATTTACTTTTACAAATTTAATAAAAAAGTTTTTTTTTCTATAAAAATTTAAAAATACCAGTGATTAATATTAATATATAAATTAAAATAAATAATTTATAATTTTTATTTAATTTTGTTAATATTTTTTATTTAATATTAATGAACAAAAATAAAATTTTGTCAATTATTTATTTATTTAATAAATTAGTTCGTAAATATGATTAGTTTAATATATTTTCCCTTCAAAATCACGGACGTTAAACTGATGGGGAGTTTGATTTATGTCGAGCTCCTGAAGTGGTTGGAACTTCCTTAAAAATCGATGGCCGCTGCCCAAACGCCGCCGTATAAACCATACCGTCACATAAAAACCTTGACGGCCCACACTCGCGCCGTCTCTTGCGTTAAATTTTCCAACGATGGAAGTTTACTGGCATCGGCTTCTCTTGACAAAACCCTAATAATATGGTCAGCTTCCACATTCTCCCTTGTCCGCCGTCTTGTTGGCCACTCCGAAGGCGTATCAGACCTCGCCTGGTCTTCCGACTCCCACTACATCTGCTCCGCCTCCGATGATCGTACCCTACGCATCTGGGACGCACGCGCCCCTTTTGACTGCCTTAAGATCCTCCGTGGCCACTCCGACTTCGTCTTCTGCGTGAATTTTAATCCGCAGTCCAATCTGATTGTGTCGGGTTCGTTCGATGAAACAATTCGTATTTGGGAGGTGAAGACGGGAAAGTGTACGCGCGTGATCTCGGCGCATTCTATGCCGGTTACATCGGTGCATTTTAATAGGGACGGTTCGCTGATAGTATCGGGAAGTCACGATGGCACATGTAAAATTTGGGACGCTGTTGAAGGCACTTGCTTGAAGACGCTCATTGATGATAAGGATCCTGCCGTGTCCTTTGCCAAATTTTCTCCCAATGGGAAGTTTATTCTCGTAGCCACCCTCGATAGCACTCTGGTAAGCTTTCGTGTATTTAATTTTTGATCAACTGTTCTAGTCGATATTTATTTCGCGTTGTTTTGTTTTCTTAATGATGCTAATTCGTATGAAAGGTTTAGAACTGTGAGATTGATACAACTTTCGGCAGAATATTAAACTTCTGTTATTTCTGAGTTCGTAGAAGTAGATTGTGTAATTTTATTGTCCCTTAGATTTGGAATTGGAATGCAATTCTTTGTTTATTCAAACAAGGGATACAAGAAATTTGAGGAATCCTTTGGTCGACAGTTACTGAGAATATATATATATAAAAGGAGATCTCAATCACTTTGTGATAGTGATAACTATGTAACTAAAAAGATGGAATTTCATCAGTGAAAGTTTGTGTTTTCTATTAGGCATGTAAGGCTCAAAATTTCTCTCTCTCTCTCCATTTTCACTTCTTTGTGTTTTCTGAGCACAGAAGCTATGGAATTATGCGGCTGGGAAATTCTTGAAAATCTACACAGGTCACACGAACAAAGCATATTGTATCACATCTACTTTCTCAGTGACCAATGGGAAGTACATTGTCAGTGGATCAGAGGACAAGTGTGTTTACTTATGGGATCTGCAGCAGAAAACTATGATTCAAAAGCTTGAAGGCCACAATGATACTGTGATTTCTGTAACTTGCCACCCCACTGAAAACAAAATTGCTTCTGCTGGCCTAGATGGTGATAGGACAGTGAGGGTTTGGGTTCAAGATAGATAATTGTGTATGATGAGATATGGATTGATTGCTTCTGGTAAGATATATAGATGTTGTCTGATAAAAATTGATTTTAAACATAGATCTTACTTCTTGGGCATTGGTTATTGAATGTATTGACAATTGTGAACGAATTTTGATGCATATGGTTGTCAATATTTCACTAGTAGCTGATTGTACGCTTTAGTTAAACACAAAATTGTTCCTGAGCAATTTCCTCAAGTTGGTACCTATGGATGGGAAGGTCTTTCCAGACCGTGGGAACATTTGTAGTAGACCTTCCTCTTTCTTGCCTTCTTGGAGATTATTTTAACAATGTATTAGGTAAGCAACCATACGTTTTGTTTGCAACTGCTCGGTATTGGCACAACAAAGTTAGTATTTCATCTCTCATGTGTTTTTCATATTAGATAAGTTTCTGTTTTCTTCAGTAATTTATCTCCTTGGAGTCCGGGAAAGTGGATTGTGAAATTTTCTAACTTGGGCTATAGTTTTGTTCTGAATTCAGTTCAAGTTGGTTGAGCTTGGTTCTGTGATCTTTATGGTTGAAACTAAGCATTTGGTAGAAATCTAGCCCAGGTTGGACTATAAACTTGGGGTATATTTGTGCAACTACTTCTGATATTGTCGGTAAGTTAAATCATTGACTACTTATGGCCTTGCTTTGGGCAAACTCGTCTTTTAGGCATCCCACAAAACAAATATGGATCACATTGCTGAGGAAGTACAGAACAAACCAGAGTTAACCATGGCAGAGAAGGGTACTGGCTTTTGTCCCTGATACTGGATAATACTAGTCATACTCCGTTAAGCTATGATTCATGAAAAAAATATATAACCACAAAGGTAACTTCTAAAATTGCTTGACAGATGAAGGTTAACTTCTGGCTTACAGTATTGCAAAATGCTGGCAAGTTATGACGCACCATGGAGGACTGCAATGCATCGAGAAAAGGAAAAGTAATGACATAACCATCTGCGAAATGGATTTCGAATGAATTTGTTTAAATGTAATCTGTCATAGCCATAAGGCAGCTTCATTGAATGTTTGGATTTGATCATTTGATAACTGCATGGATAAATGATTGCCAGCCCAAGGACTTTTCTTCCCAGGTACCAACATAGGTTATGGTTTATAGATCTTTCAATATTGCCTATTGCACTGATTTTTCTTTTACCATTATGCAAGACTAGCAAGATATTACTTGTTATAATGTGAAGAAAAACTGCCTGCAATTTTCTTTTTAGAAGGAAAATATGTTTGGTGTATTTGTTCTTTTTTTCACTGCAAGGACAAATTTGGGAATCATCTAGACTGGATGCAGAACTTTAAGTTTGTTTTTTCCTCGTGTTTGAATGGAAGAAATCCCAATGCACCAATGGCATTAGCCTTGTTTCAGTTCTGGACTTCTGTTGCCAATCATTTAACAATGTGTTCCGTGTCTATTTCGATAACCTGCTTAGATGTAAAATATGTAGCACCTTGATATCTTCTATTTTGCTACATATTTTACATCTAAGCAGGGTAATTTAAAGCACAAAAAAAGACACTTAATTAACTACACCTATTGTATTGCTCTCATATAGATTCTGGAACATTTTAGTCTGCATCAGTCACAATGATGGCTTGCACCATTTAAAATGCCTGCAACAACAAGGTTTTACTCCAAGTTAATGCTAGCCATATTTTTCCTTTAAAACTAAGGCTCAGCCTCTTGAAAAGTAATCATGATCTTACTGCAAAGCTTCACGAAGACATGAAACCGAAAGTAAAGCAGATTTCCGCAAACCCAACTTCATAACATTCTCCGTGAACAATATAGGAAAAATGTAAAAGAATGATTGGTTAAAGCATCAGAGGCTAAAAAGAGCAATAGACATGTATAATTGTATAATAGATACATACAAGTTAATGAAATAAGCCAAAACAAATTGGTAAACTTCTAATTGCATTGCATGTACTCCATCTCAATCACACTTTTGTTTATCAAAATAATCACAGGGAGTATTCATTGACACTCAATAAAAGAAGCTACACTTCTATTCATTTTTCCATGCGTACAATGACAATGAGAAGCCTACATCTTGTAACTCATTTTCTCTTAACCTCTGAGAATAAGTCCAGGTCAATACAGAAGGATCAAAGACAGATTGGCTTGCCCACAGCCTCTCGGCAGAAATGCAAGTTTGGAACATGAAAACTGCATTGCCCATAGCATTGCCAAATAGCCAATTATGAACATCCCAAAACACTTCGACTGGAAGACCATCCACCAGAATGGTGTGGTTACCTCGGAACTTCCATTTCAACCTCTTCACTTGCATCACTGTCTTACTATCAATGCGGATCACAAGGCAAGGATCTTTAACATCGATAGTGTCACACTCAATTTTGACATCATGCACCTGGCCCTTATCGCAAAATTGAGCCTTGGCACCATAAAACTTCTTGCCAAAAATGTGCTCTTTCTTGGCAATAAAAATGGCATTTGAATTGGCAGGGGCAATGTTGCTCCTCTTGTATGCTTCCTTTTTTAAATCACCAAGAAGTAACACCATTTCCTGGTTATGTGCAACAGCTAAATAATATCCTTCTAGTGGCTCGGGCCCAGAACCAAATCTAGCACCAGATAAGTCCCAATATATGTTAATTTTACTAGATTCTACCTCTAAATTTTTGGAACCTTTTCTCTTGGATAACAGCCATGGTTTTATTTCAACTTTACAAAGGCATTGACTGGTGAGACCATCGATTGCAACAGTGAGGCCTTGACCCATGAGATTTTTTGTCCAGGTAACAGTAACCAAGAACGAAAGACCATGTAATTTACACTGATAAACACAAGTAACCAAGTTTTGAGCAGCTTTTGTTGTACTTGATGAAGATGAATCAGCAACTTGAACTCCATTTTCACCAAAACAGGAAGGAAAGTCCCTCATTATACACCAAATATCAGACTAATTTCTTTCTAGCTGATTCCTCCCTAATTTTATTGACTCAAAAATCCGATACTTACTTACAAGATCAATAGGATGAACAAAGCACAAGTTCAATATAGATAGAAAAAAAGAGCCTTCTACCTCCGTCAATTGAAGATGAAGTCAAGAACCCATCATCCAACCGCTCCAAGATCGGCTTCTTAATGCCTCAATCTGATCTGGGTGTCTGCTTTTTCAAGTTTTCAGTAGCACGTGAAGGAGACAGAAAGTAGACTTAGATTTGCTTCCCAGTCAAATGTCTCGTCTATATCCACGTCAAAAAAATGCCCAAAAAATTAAATGAAAAAAAAATCGAAGCTACTGTTAGACAAGAGAGCAGAACTCAAGTCACATGGAAGGCGAAGAAATAAGATTCAAAACTGATTATTAGCTGGAAAAGACTGGTCCTTTTATATACTATGTTGTCTGTCCTGAAGAAAAGGGTATCTCACTCTATCTGTATCAGAATAATACTAATGTCTGTATATATTTTCTTGTTTGCATACTTTTATTGTCTCCGCCCATAATTAAGAGAAATCATTGCGGGTTTGCCTTTAACAGACATAACACATGCATCATACCACAACCAACCAAAGATTAGATCCTAAACGCCAACTTTTGAAATCTCCCTCGCCACGGAATTTTACTTTCTGTAGTTGCACGTCGCCCTTGCCCGATCCAGACAAAGTAGTAATGGCGGAAAAGGAAAAAGGAGCATCAAAGAGACAATCAAGGCAAGTCTGTCATGTTTTCTAGCACTCCATTGCAGTATTCTATTGCCCTTATAATTATTTTTTATTTTCGAAGGTTTCATTATCAAACACAATTAATTGCAGTGATTGCTCTGTTTTCTCTATAAAGAAAAAACATAATGATAAAGACCATGTCATTATTAACGACAGTAAGTTAAGACATTATGACTGCTTAGCATCAAAAAAAAATATATATATATATATATATATTCTTTAAGTGATTCATTAAACACAAACTTTAATATAATAAATTACAAGTTAATATTAATTTTTCACACTAATTTTCATTAATATTAATTAAATCGGTGGATGTAATTGATGTTGTTGAAAAATCAAAAGTTTTACCAAAGAAAATAGTGGGTAGCTAATCCATTGCTTATTTTAGTATAATATTTGAAGAACGAACGAAAAATAAAATATGTGAATTATCGAAAAAATTTAAAATAATTAAAAAAAATTTTAAAATTTACAAATTATATTTTTTTTATGTTTTGTATTTTAAAATTTACATTAATTCTCCTAATTTTTTTTATTTTATATTTTGTGTTAAAATGTATAAAATACAATTTAACTAAATTATAATAAAAAAAATTAAATTACATGCTAAATACTATTAATAATCAAGACTCATGAGTGACCCACTAGAAATTGAAACTGTAATTGACACTTCAATTATTCTACTTAATTTAATTTAGTTTAATTATTGTTTAAATATGAATGATAATCTAATTAGGTAGATTGGTGGCCTAACATATCTTTCTAAGTGGAACAAAGTCTTAAACAATACCGAGAGGGATTGATGCCCCCACATCAAGGCAAAAGTTGCTCTTAATTATGCCTGTTGTGTCTCGACTGTAATATCTTTCTCCCTACTCTTTTTAACAACTGCAGTTATAGGTTTCGTTGAATGACGTTATCACACTATTACTTGTGATTAAGTTAGTAATTTTATTTTCTAATAATACTAATCATAATCATAAATTAAAAAAAATTACGGTACTTCAATTTTAAATATATTTTAGTGGGTATTCATCAGCTCGACAGGTATTTTCCTACATACATGTATTCCCGACTTGATGCTTGCCCATGTGCTGACAGCTCCAAGACATGCAAGGAGTAGGAGCGATGACCCATGCCTGTGTCAATGTAATATCAACATTCTGTTCCCCCTGTGTCAGTCAATGTAATACATGCCATACGATACACGTTACATGGGTTCAATAATTTTGGGTGACCGAGTTTCATGGGGGAATATCATTCGTCATGTTCACTAGTCTGCTGATCCCCTGTTGCTTTTGGGTCGTAATAAAGGGTTGCCAATGATGAATTCCCACGTTACCCACTGCTGATTTTTGCAACGTTGTTTTTGCCCTCTTCATTTCTTTCTAAGAAGGTTTACTGTTCAAGTATAATGTCAATTATGATGGCTCGAAATGGCAGCTCGACAAATAGATGAGAGTCTTATTGCCATTTTGCCCCACCATCCATCTAGCAATCCTTGGCTAGATTAAAAATCATAATGGATCCTTGGCTAGGATGAAATACTCTTCTGATTCAAAAAACCCTTGAACTTGGGGTCAATATTAGAATCTACAAAAGAAGAATGACAAGATACAACAAGTTCTCAGTGGTGTAACATCAGACTCATATTAAAAAAGCAACTTCGTGGACGGTTCATTTCAGAGAGGTTTGAGAATATCCCTCTTCTCTTGCGAGTCGAACATCCTCGCTCCGAGTACTCAATACAATAACACGTGACCCAAATCAAAATTCACCAAACGGAGTTGGGAATCCATGTATAAAAATGATGCAAGACGAACAAATTTGCACCTCCCATGGCTTATGGGTGTCATATTTTGGCTTCTTACCTGTGGTTAGTTCGTGACTTCGTGCTTGCTCTGTTTGGCTGCCAGCTCATAAGAACTGTGACCCAACAAGAAGATAAACAAGAAGACAACACATGAAAAGTTACCTGGACCCTGTGTTAGCATGAAAGCTTGATACAAAAACAGCCTTCAGCTAAGTGATTGGGCGTCATTACATCAATGATGAGTGCTGAAAATAATCTAAAATATGTCACAACATCGCAAGAAAAACAGCCAACAGTAGTTTTAAGAAAAATCAAGATGTCACACCATTACCTCTCAATAGAGTAGTACCATTATACGGACATCGTCACTTATTATTAGGTTAACATGTACAAATGTGTCAAATGTTACCATCTCAAATCATGTTCTTGAACAATACACAACTCTAAAGTAAGAAATTAGCTCATAGAGAAGCATATATTTGTGAAGATCATTATGGTACTGGCCGAGAAGGAATCCCAAATTTTAGTAGTGGATCCTGAATTGAGTCATTGGGATGAATAACACGTATCTTAAAGTTTACAGTCTTATGGGCTTGGTATTTCTACGAATCTAAATTCCTTCAGCAAAGTCAAAGTCTAGGATCTATAATTCAACAAAGAAATGAACAGTATGCTGGAAAATACAAACAACCAGACTTTAGTATCAAACCTGATGATCGCAAACTTGGTTGATATGCACCGCATGCCACACATTGTCTGGCCAAGATACTAAAGTTTCAAGGACAGGAGACAACCATAAATACAAAATTTCCTTCCCACTTGTACGTCTAGATACATTTCCATAATAACATAAAAAAATACAAGATTTTCAACTGCTTCCATGGGAGCATTATTATCAAATTCAACTGATTGTCATAGTTTATGGCTGCAGTGAACTAAAAAATATTATCAAAATATTTGAACAACAACAATGAATTAAGAAAAAATAATAACAAAATTGCAGTTTCTGATCTTAAAGGTTCCGGTAAGATGAACAATACTAATACATTACCCAAGTTCATATGGTTTACATCAACCTTTAGCAAGTTACTCAAGTATGAAAGACAACTAATCTTTTCATGGAAAGAATACAGTACCTACTTAACCTAGTGCACTTAATATGATTAAGTGGTGATTGTGACATGTCAAAAAATTTAAGATGATATATCAAATTTCCCAGCATTGCTCAACAGGTCTGCAGATTACATACAAGAAATGCTTGTAGTGGTTAATAGACTGAAGTTCTGCTCATAAGAAAAGGAATACCAAATAGTAACATATTCTAATAAGTAATGCAGTAAATAGTGAACAAATTTATAATTGTATGCAAAAATAATCAGAAAGCAGATGTAAAAGAATGATTCTGAAGCACATATTTTATTGTTATGACAGAGGTTCACCAATACTTAACAAATACACACAAGAAATTTTCTGTGTACTTCTAAACTTAATACAGAACTGTCACTCACTGGTCACTTCCAAGTCCTTCACCCTGGCTCAATTGTTCAACTCAAAGAACAAAACCAAAAAAAATAGTACTTCAGGTAACAAAATTTTCCAAACAGAAAAGATAACACAAATTCAGAAATCAGCAGAGACAGCATCCACCCCAAAGTAAATATGCACACACAGAAAAACCCCAAAATTGTACAAAGTAATCAAATGAACAAGCAGAAATTAGAAAAAAGAAAAGGTGGGGTTGATACAAGTACATCAACGGAGACTATCTCCAGCATTACATATGTCACACAGTAAATGAATTCATGTCTAAATTAGTTCTTCACAAGGGTTTATGATAGAACTTTGTAGAGTCAAAATATCTTGTAGGTGAACTTCAATGCATTTCCAATTTTTCACCTGGAAAGATGTTCTAAAACATTCCCAACAAGAAGTCAGAACAAATTCAAACAATACATATTACAAATGACAACCAACAGAAATGCAATTGAGACAAAATCTGACCAGATGCTTATTAAAGAAAGAAATTAAACTTGACAAGCCAACAGTTTAATTATGAAATATGCATCAATTGTCTCAGCATAACCCAAGCTACAAAAAAACAGGACATAATAAAGCAACAAGATAGCTGACATTGAACGTAATTGGCATCAAGCTTCACTACCGTCTTTCCCAGCAAAAGGGTCATGGGTAGGACCAACATCCTGCCCAATATGACGCTGCACCAGGCGCTGCAAATCAGCCATAACCTTATGTTCACGTTTCGCCTTCTCCTCATAGTTAAACATTGCCAATGCCCGCTTGTCCTCTGCACTATAAACTTGATTTTCCTTCCTAATACGAATGGCATTCATCCTCTGGTGCCTACTACCACTCATCACATATCCAAGACTCTCAAATTTCTGAATCTCCTCAGCAGATAAACCCACTTCACCTCTTCGTGGAATACGCTTCCCCTGCTGCACATACTGAGCAATGGCGTCACCTTCTCCAGGCCTTAGAGCACCACCATAACTAATATGTCCTTCAGCTCTTGGCAAGGGCATTGGACCTACCACCGGTTCATTATCTAAAGCTGGTTTCTTCTGAGACTCGATCATTTCTTTAAACTTAAGCAATTCAGCATCCATTTCAGCCTTCGTGTCGTCATCCAATTTCTGTTTGGAATCTGAACTCTGATCGCTCTCACTATCAGACTTCTTCTCCTTCTTACCCCACTTAGAAGCAGAAACTTTGTGCTTCTTCGATTTCCCATTGTCATCAGATGACTGACCAACATCAGAATGATCAGTTTCACTCTCGCTCTCATCCGAATCACTATACCTACTCTTTCTTCTACTTCTGCTTTTTCTTTTACTGCTCTTGTTTCGTCTAGTTCGTCTCTTTCTCTTACTTCTATCGTCTTCCTCGTCAGAATCACTTTCATCCTCATCTTCCGACTCACTATATTTCCTACTTTTACGCTTGAAACTCCTACTCTTTCTCTGTTTCTTCCTAGACCTTGAATTATCCGATTCAGACTCAGAACCCAACTCACTGCTTTCTGATTTTTCAGATTCAGATTTGTTCTTTCTCCTCTTCTTCCCAGACCGAGAATCATCAGATTCAGACTCAGAACCGGAATAACTGCTCTGTGATTTTTCGGACACAGATTTATCTTTGTCTTTTCCGCTCGAATCGTCACCTCCATATTTTTCCGAAATCTCGTCAGGTTTCACGTCCTCCAAATCATCGTCATCGTACCTCGGGGGACTCGGCGTGGCGGTCCAGAAACAGTGTTTCATAGATTTTCTCATCTTCTGCCTCTTTCGGCACCTGTATTCCATGAAAGTCAGCCCCTTCAATTCCTCGTCGGATTCCGATTCATCATAATATCCGTTCCTATTACCTCGGTTGCTCTTGCCAAATCTTTTAGGCAACGCGTTTAGGGTTTCGTAATGGTTGTCTATGGGACTTCTTCTTCGTCTAGGGCTTGAATATTTTGGTGAATATGACCGTGAACGGGAAGGAGAGCGGTAGCGGTAATCGGCGGAATCATCGGACTCTGAGGCATACCGGCTGTTTTTGCGGCCAGAACGGCGTCGCCTATCAGGGATTTGGACGGTAGATGACGGACGGCCCATGACTGTTAACAAAACTACAAAGCAAATGGTCGAATTTTAACAATTTTGCGTTATCGCAAATTAGCGCTACTTTGCTTCCTGCCTTCCTCCCCCAGTCAAGTCACCGACTCCACGAAAGATTACGTACTACGTGGGCCGAGCTAAATACGTGGACCTACCCTAGGCCCAACTAGCTCTTTCAAATTCTAATCAAGGGTCATGAACGGCAAATTTAGACAAAATAGTAGCCATTGATTAAACAGAGCAAGACATTCATTAATAATAAATAAAAAATTTAAAAATAATTTTTATTTTTAATTAATATAATAAAAAATTATAAAATTTATTTTTAATTTTTTAATATAATATTATTATTTTTTATTAATTAAAATATTTTATTATATCACTTATATTAATATAATAAAATTATTTTATCTAAAATTTATATTTAAAAAATATATAATAATTTATAATTATATAAAAATTATAAATTAAAATTAATTTATAATTTTTATATAATTATTTATTTTTAAAATATATTTAATTAAAAATTAATTAATATTTTAAAAATTATTTATTTTTTGTTTATTAACATAATTACACGAGTCAATTTTCAGCTAGTCTCTTTTAACATAATCTATATACATTAGCATTATCCAAATTGTTATCCTTGCCGACAGACATCACAATAAAAGCAAAAATTTCTTTCGTGGCAAACCTAAATTAGTCATATAAATGTTATGGTTAAGTGTGTGTTTGTCGACAGATTGAGCAAAATATATACAGTACATTGTCTCAACCATGGAGACAAATACAATGAAGCAATTTGCAAAAGATTACATTGACTAATTACTCTTGAACAAGAACAATGCGATGAAACATACCTTTCCTCTAAATAGCCAGAGACTTGAAGCAAAGAAACTTGATGCTCAATTTTATACATCCAACCACCGCAACGTTTTACCATACCAGTAGCTTGCGATGCATTTGTTTCAACCGCATATAATTTTCAAACACGAGCTTTTTCTTTGAATTGGAACAGGGTTAACATGCCTATTATATCCATGGTGGGTGCTGTACTGTTCTTCTAGAATGATATCAAGTATTGAATAACTCTCATGGAGTTTTATAGTTAAAGCTTCCTGATCGTAAAGGGGTAAAAAGGGTGTGACAGAGACGTGACACCAAGAGGAAAATGTTTTCTTGCGTGATTTCTCTGGGAGAGTGACAGATTTAAATGAAATGAAAATTCATTGAAGGAATAGTAAGATACAAGACAAACCAAATCCTATTAGTTTTTAAACTCGTTCTCTGTGTCCTTCCAACATTTCAACCACCATGAATCCAGTTCACTTCTCCTAATGGGGTGGATTCACTCCCTCGTCTCTCCCTTGAAGAAGCTCTGGGTTCGTCTTCACTCTAGCCACAGAAAGCGTACGTGTTTCCCCGACTCATATTTATTAATCGTGTTCGGTAATTTGATTACTCCTTTACGAATGAACCGCTCTCATCCGTTGTTGCTTGCGCTCAACCTGCTTCGCGCTTTATATTTTGCATCGATTATTTGCATGCATTTAAATTAACAGTGTATGATGATCTTCTTCGTCTCATTCTGCAGGCGGAGGCCTATACATACTGCACAAGGATGTCAAGTCCTGCCCATGCGAAGATGTGCATATCTTGTGGTCAATACTGGTGGAGTCTCATCCGGCAGCAGATCTTTGCCATTAAACGATGATTATGTATATATACATGTATATGTATGTATGTATGGATACATACGTGCTGGCTTGCTAGCCATTCAGCGATCGATGCACGGAAGACGATGAACATGTGTCCTCTATGTAAATATATATTGACTGCATTGTGCTGCTATGTATAATCTCTTTTGTGTTTTCCCCTGCAATCAACTAGATTTTGTGGTATGGAGGCAAGTTATCCTCTGGGCATAGGTGGGTTCTTGATTTGCCTCCTAACTTCTACCATATCTGTAAATTGGTGATTCACGAAGTATAAATGAAGTGCTTTTGGACTGTACGAAGCACTTTTGGACTGAAAGATAGAGGGGATTCTCATGATAATTTGTGCAAATAAGGAATAATGCTGGTCAATTTCTATCTTTATTTATTTTATTAATCGTAATAATAATATTATTTTTTTATTATTTATATTACAAAAAAGAACAAATTAATAAGATTTGTAATAAGAAAGACCACGCGGAAGTACGGAAACAGATTGTAATCGAGACAAGCGAGGCCCAAAATATACCTGTTTGTTGGTTGTCCACCCACCCTAAAGTCCGTTGACTCGCCAGCTTACAAGCAGATACGAGCCATCGTACGATCAGAACGCGCAGCAGATAGGAGGCGAGCACGATTGAGGGAGATAGATAGTGTGTAAGAATTACACTTGTTTAATACAATATTCTTATTTTGTTATCATCTTATTCTGTAATTCCCATCTTAAAAAATTTGATGCTTCTTTTCTGAATGTTCTGATTAGGTCGGTTATAGCGCTATGGCGGACGGCAAGGCAGTCACTATACGTACCAGGAAGTTCATGACTAACCGTCTTCTATCTAGGAAACAGTTTGTGAGTCTTCTTCTGTCGCTGATCTCACATGGTTGCTGATAATTAACGGGAAACTTAATCTGATCTGTGACTTTTTTATTTTTCATGATTTGGAATACCAATTAAATGATGGATTAAGATAAATGTAAAATACGTGAATAATTGTTTTCTCTTCGATTTGGTTTCCTATAATGTTAATTTGATATGATGTAGGTCATTGACGTTTTGCATCCGGGAAGACCAAATGTTTCCAAGGTTTGTTTTCTTTATCTCAATGAGATTTACGGTCGAATACTTGTAACGGAGTTGCATATAAATTGGGAAATAGAAAAAAAAATGGAGGAACATTTTAGAGATTGATTGTTTGGCATGTAGAGCATCCTTTTCTTGAAATTTCTTTCAGTAACAACTAATGTACTTTTGTGAATGCAAATGAAACCATTCTTGCTTAATATGTAAATAAACAATGCATATTTATGTAGCTATTTGTATCTGCATGTTTTCTTGGGTGTGGTTCTGTTGAATTGTGGATTTTCGTGAGATTGACTTTTTATTTAAATTACTCATTCTGGAGGTGGAGTTGAAGGAGAAGCTGGCGACAATGTATGATGTTCGGGATCCAAATGCCATTTTTGTATTCAAGTTCAGAACCCACTTTGGAGGAGGGAAGTCCACTGGATTTGGTTTGATCTATGATTCTGTGGAGAATGCAAAGAAGTATGAGCCAAAGTACAGGCTAATTAGGGTAAGTTAAATATTCTCTGTTCCTTTCAGCTGTAAAATATGATTGCGGAGGGTGTATGTAAGCGGTTAACGAGTGGAAATTTCTTCCAGTCTGTGTTTCTTTGAGAATCTTATAGAATGTTGTTCAGAATACTTCTCTTGCAGCTGATAAATTTATTTCATGCCAACCAATAATTGGTGCTGTTAATATAGTTTCATATTGCATCATTATTGCATCCAAGTTCAGGGTGTAGGTCGTGTTAACTGATGCAGGTGTAGTGTTGGTATTGTAGCATCACTTGGAATATCCAAATGCTATGTTAGAAAATGATTGAAAGACTGTAGACCTTGTCCAAATATCTTGGAATTTCTATTTAATTTACTGTAGTTGGAATCTAGATCATTATCTAATGCATTGTAAATTGTTTCATTCTTGCGTTTGATGAGACAATGTTGTATTCCATGTCCTAATAATCATGTACTATTGAAAATGCAAAAGCACCTCTGGGTCTGTTGCTTTATGCAGTGTATTGGTAATTGACTTCTGGAGTTTCAAATGTTCAATTTTGTTGATGACATAGCGTTTTCTGTATGCTGTTGTATTTGGTAAGATATGAGAAACGGGAGATACATGGTTGGGACTGTCCACAAGCTTAGGCTACTATTTTCTTTGTATTTGTATTTATTGGGGTATTTTTGCCAATGATTCTAACCAAAATCAATTTTTTGGGCACAACTATAATTTTTATTCTAAATTATATCAGACGTATTTGTAGTCCTAGGATTAGTAGTATTTTAAGCAGGGAAAGAAATAGAAAAATCCTATAATTTACAATCAATTCGTTCAATATTTCCTTTTCTCGATGCTAAATTCTCACATTTAAGTTATGTGTTAGGTGTACTAATACCCCGCCCCCTTTGTGTCGAAATCTTGGTTCAACCCCTTGACTACGTGTTAAAAAATGTGTTCTCTTTTACATTTAATATGTTTCTTTCTCCATAAGCATTTTAAGTGGAGTAGTCTTTTTATTCCAAAGAGCTCCATTTCCTATGAGCTTCTCATAGGATGTCTTGATAAATTTATTAGTGGGTGAATAATCTTTTCATTCCAACTAATTGGATTTCCTACGAGCTTCTCATGGGATGGCTTGATGAATTTATTAGTGGGTTAAAGGTTGATGCTACTATGTGGCTTAGTTTCTGGCACACGTCTGGCACAGGTGTCTATATAGAAACTCTATCTCGAGGTGAAGCCAAGAGATTATTATCTCTTCATCCCAAAGAAATTTTCTTTGTCAGATACAGATTTTTTGTGCAATCACTAATTTTGTTTGTTCCACACTTTTTATTTGCAGAATGGACTGGATAAAAAGGTTGAGAAATCAAGAAAGCAGGTGAAGGAAAGAAAGAACAGATCCAAGAAGATGCGTGGAGTAAAGAAGGTAGATAATCATTTTCCTTTAATAAGCAACTTCCCTTTCCAGAGTTGAAAGAATGAGTTTATTGCAGTTGACATATTAATTCTTGTAATTATTAAATGTGCAGACGAAGGCTGGTGATGCTGGGAAGAAAAAATGAAAGCTTTTCTAGATTCACTCCTTACTCTACATACATGCAAATTTTTTTTTTTATAGTTTTTTTTTTTTTTTTTTTAAAAAAAATCAAAACAAACAAACAATTCTTATCAAAAAAACCAAGGAGTACAATACCAACTATACCAAAGCAAAGAATGAAGTACAAAATACAAAAAATAAAAGAAAAAATAAAATAACAAAATAAAGCCATATAAAACCCACCATAGATAGTCAAGAACAGCAAACTACCAAAATATTAAATTGTTTTTAACTAATAAAGCCACTACATATCAATTACAAACCAATTGTCATTCTGCACCATAAAATGTTTTAAAAAAATAACTCAATTTCATATACCACTTGATCCCGCAACCAGCACGACGAGAATGATCAAAAAGGAATCCACTTGTGCCTTGGTAATAAAAAACACAAACAATTTACCTACCCCAATCCCATTGGGAAAATGTACTTTTTCAGCCAGGCCTGATTGATTTTTTTTTTTCACATGCTCTTTCAACGCTCGTTGTTTCCAGTGTTTGGAAAAAAATTCGGCCTGGGTGTTTTTGTGGGCCCTTGGTCCCCTGGGGGAATTGGATGATAGTATTATTAAGATTTATGAGGGATTTCGACTCCCCTTGGGCCCCCAGGCAATCACGCCAAAATTAGGACCTTGGCATCCCACCGACAAGGTACCAGGCAAACCAAGAAAAATAGGCCGCTGAGTCGCCGAGAATCCAGGCCGAGAAAATACCTTTGGGTGCCTGATCATTCACGCGCTCTGGGGTCATTGGAAAATTCGGCCTGGGTGTTGGGCCCTTGGTCCCCCGAGTTCGACCTTGGGCCCCCAGGCACTCACGCCAAAATTAGGACCTGGGTCCCCGGGTACCCAGGCCAAAATGGCCCTGAGTCGCCGAGAATCCAGGCCGAAAAATACCTTTGGGTGCCTGATATTCACGCGCTCTGGGGTCATTGGAAAATTCGGCCTGGGTGTTGG
This sequence comes from Xylocarpus granatum, assembly GCA_019650275.1. Classification (NCBI taxonomy): domain Eukaryota; kingdom Viridiplantae; phylum Streptophyta; class Magnoliopsida; order Sapindales; family Meliaceae; genus Xylocarpus; species Xylocarpus granatum. The sequence continues at coordinate 395,540 of BNST01002851.1, forward strand.
GCCCTTGGTCCCCGAGTTCGACCTTGGGTCCCCGGGCTCTTAGGCCGAAATTAAGACCTGGGTCCCCGGGTACCCAGGCAGAAATGGCCTGAGTCGCCGAGAATCCAGGCCGAAAAATACCTTTGGGTGCCTGATATTCACGCGCTCTGGGGTCATTGGAAAATTCGGCCTGGGTGTTGGGCCCTTGGTCCCCGAGTTCGACCTTGGGTCCCCGGGCTCTTAGGCCGAAATTAAGACCTGGGTCCCCGGGTACCCAGGCAGAAGTGGCCTGAGTCGCCGAGAATCCAGGCCGAAAAATACCTTTGGGTGCCTGATATTCACGCGCTCTGCGGTCGTTGGAAAATTCGGCCTGGGTGTTGGGCCCTTGGTCCCCGGGTTCGACCTTGGGCCCCCAGGCACTCACGCCAAAATTAGGACCTGGGTCCCCGGGTACCCAGGCCAAAATGGCCCTGAGTCGCCGAGAATCCAGGCCGAAAAATACCTTTGGGTGCCTGATATTCACGCGCTCTGGGGTCATTGGAAAATTCGGCCTGGGTGTTGGGCCCTTGGTCCCCGAGTTCGACCTTGGGCCCCCAGGCACTCACGCCAAAATTAGGACCTGGGTCCCCGGGTACCCAGGCCAAAATGGCCCTGAGTCGCCGAGAATCCAGGCCGAAAAATACCTTTGGGTGCCTGATATTCACGCCCTCTGGGGTCATTGGAAAATTCGGCCTGGGTGTTTGGGCCCTTGGTCCCCGAGTTCGACCTTGGGTCCCCGGGCTCTTAGGCCGAAATTAAGACCTGGGTCCCCGGGTACCCAGGCAGGAGTGACCTGAGTCGCCGAGAATCCAGGCCGAAAATACCTTTGGGTGCCTGATTATTCACTGCGCTCTGCGGTCGTTGGAAAATTCGCCTGGGTGTTGGGCCCTTGGTCCCCGAGTTCGACCTTGGGCCCCCAGGCACTCACGCCAAAATTAGGACCTGGTCCCGGGTACCCAGGCCAAAATGGCCCTGAGTCGCCGAGAATCCAGGCCTGATGAAAATACCTTTGGGTGCCTGATATCTCACGCGCTCTGGGGTCATTGGAAAATTCGGCCTGGGTGTTGGGCCCTTGGTCCCCGAGTTCGACCTTGGGTCCCCAGGCACTCACGCCAAATTAGGACCTGGTTCCCGGGTACCCAGGCCAAATGGCCCTGAGTCGCCGAGAATCCAGGCCGAAAAATACCTTTGGGTGCCTGATATTCACGCCCACTGGTGTCATTGGAAAATTCGGCCTGGGTGTTGGGCCCTTGGTCCCCGATGTTCGACCTGGTCCCCGGGCTCTTAGGCCGAAATTAAGACCTGGGTCCCCGGGTACCCAGGCAGGAGTGGCCCTGAGTCGCCGAGAATCCAGGCCGAAAAATACCTTTGGGTGCCTGATATTCACGCGCTCTGCGGGTCGTTGGAAAATTCGGCCTGGGTGTTGGGCCCTTGGTCCCCGAGTTCGACCTTGGGCCCCCAGGGCTCTCAGGCCGAAATTAGGACCTGGGTCCCCGGGTACCCAGGCAGAAGTGGCCTGAGTCGCCGAGAATCCAGGCCGAAAAATACCTTTGGGTGCCTGATATTCACGCGCTCTGCGGTCGTTGGAAAATTCGGCCTGGGTGTTGGGCCCTTGGTCCCCGGGTTCGACCTTGGGCCCCCAGGCACTCACGCCAAAATTAGGACCTGGGTCCCCGGGTACCCAGGCCAAAATGGCCCTGAGTCGCCGAGAATCCAGGCCGAAAAATACCTTTGGGTGCCTGATATTCACGCGCTCTGGGGTCATTGGAAAATTCGGCCTGGGTGTTGGGCCCTTGGTCCCCGAGTTCGACCTTGGGCCCCCAGGCACTCACGCCAAAATTAGGACCTGGGTCCCCGGGTACCCAGGCCAAAATGGCCCTGAGTCGCCGAGAATCCAGGCCGAAAAATACCTTTGGGTGCCTGATATTCACGCGCTCTGGGGTCATTGGAAAATTCGGCCTGGGTGTTGGGCCCTTGGTCCCCGAGTTCGACCTTGGGCCCCCAGGCACTCACGCCAAAATTAGGACCTGGGTCCCCGGGTACCCAGGCAGAAATGGCCTGAGTCGCCGAGAATCCAGGCCGAAAAATACCTTTGGGTGCCTGATATTCACGCGCTCTGCGGGTCGTTGGAAAATTCGGCCTGGGTGTTGGGCCCTTGGTCCCCGGGTTCGACCTTGGGCCCCCAGGCACTCACGCCAAAATTAGGACCTGGGTCCCCGGGTACCCAGGCCAAAATGGCCCTGAGTCGCCGAGAATCCAGGCCGAAAAATACCTTTGGGTGCCTGATATTCACGCGCTCTGGGGTCATTGGAAAATTCGGCCTGGGTGTTGGGCCCTTGGTCCCCGAGTTCGACCTTGGGTCCCCCAGGCACTCACGCCAAAATTAGGACCTGGGTCCCCGGGTACCCAGGCAGAATGGCCCTGAGTCGCCGAGAATCCAGGCCGAAAAATACCTTTGGGTGCCTGATATTCACGCGCTCTGGGGTCATTGGAAAATTCGGCCTGGGTGTTGGGCCCTTGGTCCCCGGGTTCGACCTTGGGCCCCCAGGCACTCACGCCAAAATTAGGACCTGGGTCCCCGGGTACCCAGGCCAAAATGGCCCTGAGTCGCCGAGAATCCAGGCCGAAAAATACCTTTGGGTGCCTGATATTCACGCGCTCTGGGGTCATTGGAAAATTCGGCCTGGGTGTTGGGCCCTTGGTCCCCGAGTTCGACCTTGGGTCCCCGGGCTCTTAGGCCGAAATTAGGACCTGGGTCCCCGGGTACCCAGGCAAAGTGGCCTGAGTCGCCGAGAATCCAGGCCGAAAAATACCTTTGGGTGCCTGATATTCACGCGCTCTGCGGTCGTTGGAAAATTCGGCCTGGGTGTTGGGCCCTTGGTCCCCGGGTTCGACCTTGGGCCCCCAGGCACTCACGCCAAAATTAGGACCTGGGTCCCCGGGTACCCAGGCCAAAATGGCCCTGAGTCGCCGAGAATCCAGGCCGAAAAATACCTTTGGGTGCCTGATATTCACGCGCTCTGGGGTCATTGGAAAATTCGGCCTGGGTGTTGGGCCCTTGGTCCCCGAGTTCGACCTTGGGTCCCCGGGCTCTTAGGCCGAAATTAGGACCTGGGTCCCCGGGTACCCAGGCAGAAATGGCCTGAGTCGCCGAGAATCCAGGCCGAAAAATACCTTTGGGTGCCTGATATTCACGCGCTCTGCGGTCATTGGAAAATTCGGCCTGGGTGTTGGGCCCTTGGTCCCCGAGTTCGACCTTGGGTCAGGCACTCAGGCCAAAATTAGGACCTGGGTCCCCGGGTACCCAGGCAGAAATGGCCTGAGTCGCCGAGAATCCAGGCCGAAAAATACCTTTGGGTGCCTGATATTCACGCGCTCTGGGGTCATTGGAAAATTCGGCCTGGGTGTTGGGCCCTTGGTCCCCGAGTTCGACCTTGGGCCCCCAGGCACTCACGCCAAAATTAGGACCTGGGTCCCCGGGTACCCAGGCCAAAATGGCCCTGAGTCGCCGAGAATCCAGGCCGAAAAATACCTTTGGGTGCCTGATATTCACGCGCTCTGGGGTCATTGGAAAATTCGGCCTGGGTGTTGGGCCCTTGGTCCCCGAGTTCGACCTTGGGTCCCCGGGCTCTTAGGCCGAAATTAAGACCTGGGTCCCCGGGTACCCAGGCAGAAGTGGCCCTGAGTCGCCGAGAATCCAGGCCGAAAAATACCTTTGGGTGCCTGATATTCACGCGCTCTGCGGGTCATTGGAAAATTCGGCCTGGGTGTTGGGCCCTTGGTCCCCGAGTTCGACCTTGGGCCCCCAGGCACTCACGCCAAAATTAGGACCTGGGTCCCCGGGTACCCAGGCAGAAATGGCCCTGAGTCGCCGAGAATCCAGGCCGAAAAATACCTTTGGGTGCCTGATATTCACGCGCTCTGGGGTCATTGGAAAATTCGGCCTGGGTGTTGGGCCCTTGGTCCCCGAGTTCGACCTTGGGCCCCCAGGCACTCACGCCAAAATTAGGACCTGGGTCCCCGGGTACCCAGGCCAAAATGGCCCTGAGTCGCCGAGAATCCAGGCCGAAAAATACCTTTGGGTGCCTGATATTCACGCGCTCTGGGGTCATTGGAAAATTCGGCCTGGGTGTTGGGCCCTTGGTCCCCGAGTTCGACCTTGGGTCCCCGGGCTCTTAGGCCGAAATTAAGACCTGGGTCCCCGGGTACCCAGGCAGAAGTGGCCTGAGTCGCCGAGAATCCAGGCCGAAAAATACCTTTGGGTGCCTGATATTCACGCGCTCTGCGGTCGTTGGAAAATTCGGCCTGGGTGTTGGGCCCTTGGTCCCCGGGTTCGACCTTGGGCCCCCAGGCACTCACGCCAAAATTAGGACCTGGGTCCCCGGGTACCCAGGCCAAAATGGCCCTGAGTCGCCGAGAATCCAGGCCGAAAAAATACCTTTGGGTGCCTGATATTCACGCGCTCTGGGGTCATTGGAAAATTCGGCCTGGGTGTTGGGCCCTTGGTCCCCGAGTTCGACCTTGGGTCCCCCGGGCTCTTAGGCCGAAATTAAGACCTGGGTCCCCGGGTACCCAGGCAGAAGTGGCCTGAGTCGCCGAGAATCCAGGCCGAAAAATACCTTTGGGTGCCTGATATTCACGCGCTCTGCGGTCATTGGAAAATTCGGCCTGGGTGTTGGGCCCTTGGTCCCCGAGTTCGACCTTGGGCCCCCAGGCACTCACGCCAAAATTAGGACCTGGGTCCCCGGGTACCCAGGCAGAAATGGCCTGAGTCGCCGAGAATCCAGGCCGAAAAATACCTTTGGGTGCCTGATATTCACGCGCTCTGGGGTCATTGGAAAATTCGGCCTGGGTGTTGGACCCTTGGTCCCCGAGTTCGACCTTGGGCCCCCAGGCACTCACGCCAAAATTAGGACCTGGGTCCCCGGGTACCCAGGCCAAAATGGCCCTGAGTCGCCGAGAATCCAGGCCGAAAAATACCTTTGGGTGCCTGATATTCACGCGCTCTGGGGTCATGGAAAATTCGCCTGGGTGTTGGGCCCTTGGTCCCCGAGTTCGACCTTGGGTCCCCGGGCTCTTAGGCCGAAATTAAGTCCTCGGTCCCCGGGTACCCAGGTAGAAGTGGCCTGATTCGCCGAGAATCCAGGCCGAAAAATACCTTTGGGTGCCCGATATTCACGCGCTCTGGGGTCATTGGAAAATTCGGCCTGGGTGTTGGGCCCTTGGTCCCCGAGTTCGACCTTGGGTCCCCGGGCTCTTAGGCCGAAATTAAGTCGTCGGTCCCCGGGTACCCAGGTAGAAGTGGCCTGATTCGCCGAGAATCCAGGTCCGAAAAATACCTTTGGGTGCACTGATATTCACGCGCTCTGCGGTCATTGGAAAATTCGGCCTGGGTGTTGGGCCTTGGTCCACGAGTTCGACCTTGGGTCCCCGGGCTCTTAGGCCGAAATAAGTCCTCGGTCCCAGGGTACCCAGGTAGAAGTGGCCTGATTCGCGAGAATCCACGGGGTGCCGAAAAATACTTTGGCGTTGCATGATATTCACGCGCTCTGGGGTCATTGGAAAATTCGGCCTGGGTGTTGGCCCTTGGTCCCCGAGTTCGACCTTGGGTCCCGGGCTCTTAGGCCGAAATTAAGTACCTCGGTCCCCGGGTACCCAGGCAGAAGTGGCCTGAGTCGCCGAGAATCCAGGCCGAAAAATACCTTTGGGTGCCTGATATTCACGCGCTCTGCGGTCATTGGAAAATTCGGCCTGGGTGTTGGGCCCTTGGTCCCCGAGTTCGACCTCGGGTCCCCGGGCTCTTAGGCCGAAATTAAGTCCTCGGTCCCCGGGTACCCAGGTAGAAGTGGCCTGATTCGCCGAGAATCCAGGCCGAAAAATACCTTTGGGTGCCTGATATTCACGCGCTCTGCTGGTCATTGGAAAATTCGGCCTGGGTGTTGGGCCCTTGGTCCCCGAGTTCGACCTTGGGTCCCCCGGCTCTTAGGCCGAAATTAAGTCCTCGGGTCCCCGGGTACCCAGGTAGAAATGGCTTGCGTCGCCGAGAATCCAGCCCGAAAAATACCTTTGGGTGCCTGATATTCACGACGCTCTGGGGTCATTGGAAAATTCGGCCTGGGTGTTGGACCCTTGGTCCCCGAGTTCGACCTTGGGCCCCCAGGCACTCACGCCAAAATTAGGACCTGGGTCCCCGGGTACCCAGGCCAAAATGGCCCTGAGTCGCCGAGAATCCAGGCCGAAAAATACCTTTGGGTGCCTGATATTCACGCGCTCTGGGGTCATTGGAAAATTCGGCCTGGGTGTTGGGCCCTTGGTCCCCGAGTTCGACCTTGGGTCCCCGGGCTCTTAGGCCGAAATTAAGACCTCGGTCCCCGGGTACCCAGGTAGAAGTGGCCTGATTCGCCGAGAATCCAGGCCGAAAAATACCTTTGGGTGCCTGATATTCACGCGCTCTTGGGGTCATTGGAAAAATTCGGCCTGGGTGTTGGGCCCTTGGTCCCCGAGTTCGACCTTGGGTCCCCGGGCTCTTAGGCCGAAATTAAGTCCTCGGTCCCCGGGTACCCAGGTAGAAGTGGCCTGATTCGCCGAGAATCCAGGTCGAAAAATACCTTTGGGTGCCTGATATTCACGCGCTCTGCGGTCATTGGAAAATTCGGCCTCGGTGTTGGGCCCTTGGTCCACGAGTTCGACCTTGGGTCCCCGGGCTCTTAGGCCGAAATTAAGTCCTCGGTCCCGGGTACCCAGGTAGAAGTGGCCTGAGTCGCCGAGAATCCAGGCCGAAAAATACCTTTGGGTGCCTGATATTCACGCGCTCTGGGGTCATTGGAAAATTCGGCCTGGGTGTGGGCCTTGGTCCCCGAGTTCGACCTTGGGTCCCGGGCTCTTAGGCCGAAATTAAGTCCTCGGTCCCCGGGTACCCAGGTAGAAAGTGGCCTGATTCGCGAGAATCCAGGTCGAAAAATACCTTTGGGTGCGATATTCACGCTCTGCGGTCATTGGAAAATTCGGCTGGGTGTTGGGCCCTTGGTCCACGAGTTCGACCTTGGGTCCCCGGCTCTAGGCCGAAATTAAGTCCTCGGTCGCCGGGTACCCAGGTAGAAGTGGCCTGATTCGCCGAGAATCCAGGCTCGAAAAAGTCCTTCGGGCTTGTGATATTCACGCGCTCTGTGGTCGTTGGAAAAGTCGGCCTGGGTGTTTGGCCCTTGGTCCCCGGTTCGACCTTGGGCCCCAGGCACTCACGCCAAAATTAGGACCTGGGTCCCCGGGTACCCAGGCCAAAATGGCCCTGAGTCGTCGAGAATCCAGGCCGAAAAATACCTTTGGGTGCCTGATATTCACGCGCTCTGGGGTCATTGGAAAATTCGGCCTGGGTGTTGGGCCCTTGTTCCCCGAGTTCGACCTTGGGTCCCCGGGCTCTTAGGCCGAAATTAAGTCCTGGGTCCCTGGTACCCAGGTAGAAGTGGCCTGATTCGACGAGAATCCAGGCCGAAAAAATACCTTGGGTGCACTGATATTCACGCGCTCTGCTGGTCATTGGAAAATTCGGCCTGGGTGTGGGCCCTTGGTCCCCGAGTTCGACCTTGGGTCCCCGGGCTCTTAGGCCGAAATTAAGTGCTCGGTCCCGGGTACCAGGTAGAAATGGCGTGCGTCGCCCGGGAACCCAGGCCGAAAAGACTTGGGTGCCTGATATTCACGCGCTCTGGGGTCATTTGAAAATTCGGCCTGGGTGTTGGACCCTTGGTCCCCGAGTTCGACCTTGGGCCCCCAGGCACTCACGCCAAAATTAGGACCTGGGTCCCCGGGTACACAGGCCAAAACGGCCCTGGTCGCCGAGAATCTAGGCCGAAAAATACTTTGGGTGCACGCATATATCACGCGCTCTGGGTCATTGGAAAATTCGGCCTGGATGTTGGCCCTTGGTCCCCGAGTTCGACCTTGGGTCCCCGGGCTCTTAGGCCGAAATTAAGTCCTCGGTCCCCGGGTACCCAGGTAGAAGTGGCTGATTCGCTAGAATCCAGGCCGAAAAATACCTTTGGGTGCCTGATATTCACGCGCTCTATGGTCATTATGAAATGTAGCCTTTTTATTGGGCCCTTGGTTCATGGGTTCGGCCTTGGGTCCCGGGCACTCAGGCCGAAATTAGGACCTGGGTCCTCGGGTACCCAGGCCGAAATGGCCCTGAGTCGCCGAGAACCAGCCGAAAAAGACCTTTGGGTGCCTGATATTCACGCGCTCTGGGGTCATTGGAAAATTCGGCCTGGGTGTTGGGCCTGGTCCCCGGGTTCGACCTTGGGTCCCCG